>CAJQZJ010009486.1:1553981-1652683 GCA_907164525.1 Lophiomys imhausi | reverse complement strand
ATTAGGG
This sequence comes from Lophiomys imhausi, assembly GCA_907164525.1. Lineage (NCBI taxonomy): Eukaryota > Metazoa > Chordata > Mammalia > Rodentia > Muridae > Lophiomys > Lophiomys imhausi. The sequence continues at coordinate 1,652,676 of CAJQZJ010009486.1, read as the reverse complement.
TCTACAGCAAGTAATTAAAATATAACATCTCCTAAAGCTGTTTCTCGGGCCACTTGATCTGCCATATCATTTCCCTTAGCTATAGGGGACCCTTCCTTTTGATGATCTGGACAGTGGATTATGCTTACTTTACTTGGAAGGATGAGAGCAGCTAGTAGTGCCAAGATCTCTTGTTTATTTTTTTAATATTTTATTTCTTATTTTTTCAAGTTACATCTCAGTCACAATCCCCTCCCTACTCCCCCCTCCAGTCCCACCCTTCCACCCTACTCCCCCTCAACCCCTCATCCTCTTCCTTTTCTTTTTTTTTTTTAGTTTAAGGTATTTCTTTTTCCCCCCAACAGCTCTCCCTTTCAGTCCAACAAATGGTTCTTTATCTTATAACTATAAATACAATAAAAAACAACAGAAATAAATAGGCCACAATTATGAGAGTTATATGGCTTATCATACATTCCCAATGTCCAGTCCATATGTATTTGGTACCTGACTTTAACATTCTACTATCTAACCATCTCCATGAGTTTAAAGTTCTATATATAACTCAGCTTTCATACTAACTTGCCTCACAATTTTAAAAATATTTTCTTAGATCCAGAACACCCTCTTGATTCCTAAACAACTCAAAATTTAACTATGAGACTCTAGCTATCTATTCTTCAACCACCTCAGAGACCTGAGAGGGATAAATATATCTGATTATATAGGAAGTACAGGGCCTGAGGCTTCCAAAACTAAGAAATGACATACCAGTGGCTGCCTGGACAGTTCCCATTTTCTCTCCATACATTACAGCATCAATCTTCATCCATTTGGACACATTTCTCTGACAGACATTTATTGTAAAGCAGGAATTATGAAGGACTTACCTACTCTGTCTTGGCAGAGCTAGGCTGTCGACTTATCTGCTTCCAAGTTTTGTCCTTTTTAGACAGCAGTCTGTCTACAGTTGAAGCAAGGGGTTTTTCTTGCCAAGAGAAAGGCTTATCACCAATTCAACCATCTCCCACTTGAGATTCTTCGATGCTCATCTTCTACTTGGAGTAGAATAGGGGGTACTCTCAGGAGCTGACATGTCTCGAAATCAAAAAAATCTTAAGTTAAGAGAACATCTTTGCCATATTCTGCAAATCTCTTGAGGTTTTTGAAGATGCCCTATCTATCTAGATAAGCAAATGTTGCTTGTCTCTTAGCAACTTGATTTCTGTGTAGCTTAGAAAATAACTGTGATAGACTGTCATAGTAGCTAACAAAATGACACGCTTGCATGACTATTAGTTTCCATTTCTTAATTATCCTAAGCAGTTTATGACAGTTGGTAGCAAGGGGCCAAAACTTTACATTTCATTTTTAAGCATTACTAGATACAATACCTTTAAGAAGCATTACCCTTAATTTTGTATCAATATACAAAGATCAATACCCATGTGGCCAAATACAATCTTAATTTTGTATCAAAATACCAAGATTAATACCGATGTAGCCCAATACACTCTTGATTTTGCATTAATATACAATGATCAATACCAATTTAGTCAAATATAATATTAATTTTCTATCAATATACAAAGGTATAAGGCTATATTCAATAATCTGTCCTTTTTTCTTTATCTTTCCTATACTATTTCTATGTCCCTTTTTTTCTCAAGTCTGTTCACTCCTACATAGGAGAGAAAGAAGGATACAGAAAAGAAAAAGAGAGAAGTCCCTGGGTCTAACCTCCACAACCCATTTAACAAGACCATTTAACAGCTTGTAGGATCTTCCCCTAAATAATAAAATTTTCTATTATCCATCAAATGTCTTTTCCAGCTGAAGTGAGGAGCCCTCTTTGTTGATAAATGGCCCTGTGCACATAGGCAGTAGCAAAAGCATATCTACTATCTGTGTAGATATTTATCTTTGTCTTTTTTGCCATTTCAAGAGCTTTTGTGAGGGCAATCAGTTCAGCTCACTGTTCTGAAGTCCCTTGGGGAAGGGCTGAAGCCCAAATGACCTGTTTTTCCATCTACCACCGCTGCCCCTGCCCGGCGTTTACCTTCTTCAAGAAAGCTGCTCCCATCCATGTACCAAGTGGCTTCAGTGTAGGGGAATGGCTGGTCAGTGAGATCTGTGCAGGTGCCATGGACCTCAACAAGCACTTGTCAGCAATCATGAATGATAGCTGATCCTTCTAAGTCAGGGTTGGAGAGTAGGGTGGCTGGGTTAAGACCTGTGGCAAGCATAAACTTGTGTCTGATAGTGAGTCATTCTGGCATTTGTCACCCATCTCTCAGAAGGCTGATGAACTACGCTTTCTAAAGCATGGGGGGTGCATAACTGTAAGGTTTTGCCCCAAAGTCAACTTGTCAATATCTCTGACTAAAGCTGCCACAGCAGCCACTATCCGTAGGCAGCTGGGCCATCCTGATGCCACAGAGTCTAATTTTTTTGACAGATATGCTATGGGCCGATTCCATGGACCCAGTCTCTGAGTCAGGACTCCTTTAACTATCCCCTTATTTTCGGCTATATACATATGGAATGGCTTAGTCACATCAGGCAGTCATAAGGCTGGAGCTGATAGCAGGGCCTGTTTAATTCTGTCGAAGGCCTCCTGCTCTTTCTCGCCCCAAACAAAAGGTGCACTCTCCTTTGTGAGCAGATATAGAGGGGCAGCCAGTTCTACAAACCCTGGGATCCATAGCAGGCAGAAGCCCGCAGTTCCCAAGAATTCTCTGACTTGTCGGGGAGTCTTGGGTATCTCAGCCACAGTGTTTTTCCTAGCATCTGACAGCCATTTCTTCCCATTTTTGATTAGATGCCCCAAGTAACTGACCTGTCATTGACAAATCTGGGCCTCTTTGGCTGAGGCCCAATATCCCAGGGATCCAAGCTCAGTCAGCAGGTTTTCAGTTCCCAGGAGCCAGTCTCCTTTGGTCTCTACCTCTAGGAGAATGTCATCAGCATATTGAAGTAATGTTACCTGGGGGTTGGAGGCCCTGAAGTGGGCCAAATCTTGGTGGAGGGCCTCATCAAATATGGTGGGAGAATTCTTGAATCCCTGGGGCAGGTGTGTCCAAGTTAGTTGTGCAAATAATCCTGAGGCTGGATCTCTCTATTCAAAGGCAAATATAGGCTGGCTAGAAGGGCTAAGCCACAAGCAGAAAAAGGCATCCTTTAAGTCCAATACCGTATACCATATTCGCTGAGGGGGGAAGGGTGCTAAGGAGGTTGTAAGGGTTGGGCACTGTAGGGTGAAGATCAGCAACTCTTTTGTTAACTTCCCTTAAGACCTGGACTGGCCTATAATTATTGATCCCAGGCTTTTGAACTGGAAGCAAGGGGGTGCTCCTTGCTGACTGACATTTAACAAGGACCCCCAGCTTGAGGATCTGCTGTATGTGTGGGCAGATGCCATCTCTGGCCTCTTTGCTCATGAGATACTGGCGGACCGAAACTGGGGTGGAGGTAGCTTTAATCTCCACCACCACAGATGAGTGATGTTTGGCCATTCATATGCCAGTAAGTTCGGCCCAGGCTGAGAGAACCTTGGCCATTCATTCCTGTATATCTGCTCTCTGTGGAGGGGGTTGTTTGAACAGCCTATGTTCATCTTCCAGCCTCATAGTGAGGACCTGAAGCGGTCTCCCCTCTCTGTCAGTGACTGATGGTCATTCTGCTTGGAAATGAATTTGGGCTCCCACCTTGGAGAGTAAGTCATGGCCCAGGAGTGGATAGGGGCGCTCAGGGAACACAAGGAACAAGTGGGATATCAGACCAATGCCCAGGTCCACTGTTCTTCAGGCAGTCCGTGTGTATTGTTTATTCCCTGTGGCTCCCTACACCCAGGACCTCTTAGTGGATAGTGGTCCTTCTGATTGGAGGAGGACTGAATGCTGAGCCCCAGTGTCCAACAGAAACTGGAAGGGTTTCCCCTCCATATTGAAAGCTATCCTAGGCTCAGGGAGGGGGTCCAAGCCCCGACTCCCCTACTCTTCTTCTAAAGCCAGATTTTTTTCTCTGGGGAGTCCTCCCCTCTTCTTCTTGGGGCAATCCTTGAGCCAATGCCCCCCTTTTTTTTACAGTAGGCACATTGGTCCTTGTCCAATGGTTGCCTCTTGCCCTTTCCCTCATCTTTTTGACCTCGCCTGTCTCTCTTGTTTACTACAGTGGCCAGGATTTTATTCAAATTTTGTCTTAACTTCTTCTCTTTTTTTAACTCTCATTCATCCTGTTCCCTACATCTTCTCTCCTCTTTTTCTTCCTCTGTCTCTCTTTTATTGAACACCTTATCTGGAGCAAGAATCCCTGTAGGCCCTCCAGTCTCTGCAGTTTTTTTCTAATATCTAGAGCTGACTGATCAATAAAGGTCATGGCTACCATAGCCTTATGTTCCCCAGAGGTAGATTAATATGGAGTTAACCTCCGAAAAGCCTCCCTCAATCGGTCTAGAAACACCATCGGTGACTCAGTTGGTCCCTGAGTCACTTCTCTTACCTTAGCCAAATTGGTGGGGCATCTAGCAGCCCCTTGGAGACCTGCCACAAGAGCCTGATGATAAACCTTTCAGTGTTCTCTACCTTCAGGCATATTGAAGTTCCAGTTGTGTCTAGTCAAAGGGAATCCTGCATCAATCTCATTGGGCAGCTAAGTTGGCTGTTCATCTCTGCCAGGCACATTTTTCCTGGCCTCAAGTAGCACTCGCTGTCTCTCTTCCGTGGTGAGGAGAATCTGCAGAAGCTGCTGACAATCGTCCCATGTAGATTGGTGCAAAAAGACAAGGGACTCTATCAGGGAAGTCAGAGCCTCTGGGTTCTCAGAGAAAGAGGGATTGTGAGTTTTCCAATTATAAAGATCTGCTGCAGAGAACAGCCAATAGTGAAGTGGACAGTTCCCCTGGTCATCAGGTGGTCTATACTCCCTGAGCGGAAGTGCAGTGGAGTCTGGGGTGGCAACCCTCCGACTTATGGTCCCTGTGGCAAGGCCCCTCCCTTGGCTTCTGGCAGGGGTTCCAGCGGCCAAGGGCTGGGTGGCTGGGACCCCCAGGTGCGGCTGGGGATTCAGGGTCAGGGAATAAGGTTAGAGTGGGGGTCTAGGAGGAGTAGATCTGCTCGGGGTAGATCGTTTTGATCTTCTTTGGGGAACCCATAGTTTGGGTGGGCTCCTTCTTGGCCAGAGTCTGCTTCAGAGCGAGAACTTTGGAAGGGGAGTGAGAGGGAGATGGTTTTGTGGCTGGAGCATGAGGTGGCAGCAGAGGAGATTGACCTGTGGAAGCAACAAAAAGCCAAACCCATAGAGGGGGGGATACCAACAGAGCCTCCCACACCAAGACAAGGCGGCACGTGATCTGGGTGCCCGTGGGGTCCTGGATTAAAAATTTTAGACCTAATCTGTCTAACATTGTCTAATGAAAAAGATCCTTTGGGTGACCGCCCAACCTGAAATGTAGGCCACTCTGAGGCACACAGAGTCTGCCATCTCCTCTTTTAAATCTCGACTGACAGGTTATGTGCCCTATTTTTAACTTCAGTCCAGTGGCTCAGGGTCAAAGACAGGGGGGGTTTTCAGTGTCTGTCCCATCGTCAAGTTGTCAGGGAAAAGGAGAATAAGAAAATTACAAATTACAAACAAGAAGATGGAACGACACAGGACACAAATGACAAGATGCAAACGGCCACTGAGAAATCACCTCAGAAACAGGCTCAAATGGGAGCCTCCAAAGAGGTTCCACCAGAATCGGATGAAGGGGAACTCAGCCTCCCCTTCCGGACAGATATCCAGGGCATCCCCTATGGAGTTTCTGAAATCAGATAGCTATATGAGGCCAGAGCATCACATAGCTGCTACAGAAGACAGAGCAACTGGCCAAAACAGGCAGCGATTCACACAGAACAGACAGATAGACAAACAAAGTAGCTCAAGCGTACCTCTGAATCCTGGAGTCTTAGGGTCTGGGGCATTCAGGCAGTTCTCAGACAATGCACCAAATGTTGAACCCTGTCAGGGGTTCCCAGAGGTCCCTACACCAAGAGACCACCAGCGTCCCAGATTTGTTGCAATATATAAGAGTTTTATTTAAGCCGACATGCCGGGATTCGACTGCCTCCAAGGAGGAGTGAACAAACCAAAACAGTTTTCAGGCAGTATTTAAGCACACAAGCTGCAAACAGGTGGGTGGGTGCATAAAGGAGTAACTTTTAGCCCCCTAGATGATAGCTGTGGGGGGGGGGAAGGGTGAGGGACCAAAGGGGAGTGGAAGCAAACCAGACAGCTATGTAAGTTTAGATAGTCCCAAGGACCGAGTTCTGTGGAATGTCTCAAGGAGTCTTGAGGTCAGGGCTTTATGAAGGAGGAGAAGGCCTTCCTAGGGAAGTGATATTCATCAATTTTTACAGCCTTACAGTGTAAAAAAAAATTAGTTAAATTATGTTGGGTGCCATTTGTAGAAATAATTAAATTATTTACTAGTATTTATATTATATTTAATTGGTTCGGCAACTAATCTTTAACCATACATTATAAATAAGCACACAGAGACACAGGATGGATTTTAACAAGCCTTGGCCTGAATTGTGCAAATCCTAGCCCATCTAAGCTAGCTCTTAATTCTTTTTTTTGTTTGTTTTTCTATTTTTCTATTTTATATAATTAATAAAACAGTGCTTGTATAAAAATTCACACAAAGTTGCTAGAGAGCATACAATTTCCAAAAATGTCCTGGGTTTGTGTTACATTCAGTTTTCTAAGGGTGCACTCAGATCAATTTAACAGCAGACAATGCTGTGGTATCTCATTCTCTTTGGTAAAACTGTCTCTTTATTTATTCCTCACAGTAGTAACTCTGATATCCACTTTGTGCAGGGTCTGCTCTTCCTGGGATGTCAGACATTAAGGCTGGACCTACAAGAGGCAAGGACTTCCCACATCAGTAGCAGCCCCTGGGCCCTCACCCCCACATCAGAATGACCCAGTGACCTCCAACCAGGGGTCTCCAGGTCCCTCTGAAAAAGGCAAATGGCAATTGCTGGGGGAATGGTAGAAACTGAGGCAATCTCTACAAGAACCCACATGGCCACACTGTGGCATGATCAGGCCACATCCAGTCGCCACTAAGTAGATCCCGTTGGTCGGTTGATGATTGCTGATATGAACCCCTCATCCCTAACTTAGAAGGAAAAGGTTTGGGGCTCAACACTGAAGGGGAAGGGCACCGAGTGCTAATGACACTAGACACTTACTCCCTGACAAACATTTGTCATCAAACAGACATGACCACATGAACTAAGCAGGATTCAAACACTGTACATTCAAGACTACCATCATACGTTCTTTAACAACTTTCTAACAGGGAAAACCAAGACCACTACCACCTACTGTGACGTACTATTTTACTTAACATCAGAATGTCTGTGCTAATTAATCTTTAATCCTCTGGATACAAGGCAAAAATAATCCAAACACAAGCAAAGAATTTAGATGGGGAATAAGGAAAGCAGTTGCAACAGATTTCATGAAACTCATTAAATTCTGAAAAAATAAGTATTTTATATTTATATTGCTTCATGGAAAAAAAAATGCCCACTGGAGCCACCTGTATGGATGGGTAAGTGAGGGTACCATACAGTCAAGCAGGGGCAGGAAACAGCTCCCAAATTGTCCACCTCTTTTCACTGAAAGGGACAGTGGGATTGGGGGAAGGGGAAGGGAGAGAAGCCCTACATAGTTAAAGTATGAAGGAAACCAAAATAGTTTCACAGATTTTAACACGCTCTGGGTTACAAAGACTCATACTTAATTCCTAGAGCCTGTCATTTCTCTGATGTGAGTAGACAGGAATTTAAAAACTTAGTAACCGATTGTGCTTCTGATGTTGCAGGGTCATATTTCAGTCTCTAGAAAGCAGGACCATTAGTTTTAGTAGACAATCTGATATAATTTTGCATGTACCCAATGGGCATTTAAAAAGTAACAGTTTTGAATACTATAAAGCTTCTATTCACTGTCATTTTCAGACTATTTATGCTGTAACTATAAACCTAAATCATTGACATTGACAAGTGCACAGAGATCTTGTGGCACTCTGTCACATGCCAACACCTGCACACAGAGCTCCTTACTAAAAAGTAAGATGAGGGGCTCCACAAACAAGGCAACCTTCTTGTGCCCACAAAGAAGGTAATAGGGGCAGCCAGAACTCCCCTCTCCCTCTCACTGGGGCCTCTCTTTAGTGCCTTAGTCACGTACACACATACATGCACGCACGCACGCACTACCCCAAAGATGGCTGTGGTGCTCTCTCTCACTGCTTCCACTAGTTCGAGAGAATTCCATGGGATTTGATCTAGTCTTGAGGATGTAACCAAGAGGATTCCAAGCTATCTCTTAATTCTATTACCCAAATATGACCCCATATATACAGTGAAGATTTTTTTTTCTTCCTCTGTTTTCTTGGGTGTAGTTATCTTCTCTGTGTTGGAATTTTTTCCCTAGCATCTTCTGTAGGGCTGGATGTGTGGGTAGATAATGTTTAAATTTGTTTTAGTCGTCGAGTATCTTGTTTTTTCCATCTATGTTGATAGAGAGTTTTGCTGGGTATAGAAGTCTGAGCTGGCACTTATGGTTTCTTAGGGCTTGTAGGATGTCTGCCCAGGCCCTTCTGGTTTTTAAAATTTCTGAGAAGTCATTTGTAATTCTCATGCCATTATATGTTACTTGACCTTTTCTCTTACAGCTTTTAATATTCTTTCTTTGTTCTGTACATTTGGAGTTTCAATTATTATATGGTGAGAGGAAATTCTTATCTGGTCTAATCTGTATGGTGTTCTCTATGTTTCTTGGAATTTTACTGGCATCTCTTTCTTTAGGTTTGGGAAGTTTTCTTCTATAATTTTGTTAAAGATGTTTCCTGGACCTTGGAGTTGGGCATCTTCTCTTTCCTCTATGCCTATAATTCTTAGGTTCCATCTTTTCATTGAGTCCTTGATTTCTTGGATGTTGTGGGTGAGAACTTTTTTAGATTTCTCATTTTCTTTGGTTGTTGTACTGATTTCTTCAATTGAGTCTTCCATGCCTGAGATTCTATTTTCCATCTCTTGTATGCTATTTTTTGATATTCATGTCTGTAGTTCCTTTTCTCTTCCCTTGGTTTTCCACCTCCAGGATTCTCTCTGCTTGTGGTTTCTTTATTGCTTCCACTTCCAGTTTCAAGTCTTGAATAATTTTACTCATTTCATATGTTTCCTACTCCAATTTGCATATCTTGGTCTGCAAATCTTTCAGATCTTTCAACTCTTTCATTACCTTGTCTCTTTCCCATTCATGTTGAGCTGAGTTGGCTTGGAGGTCTCTAATAGTATTCTCCATTGCTTTCATTTGTAAAATTAAGGATTCTTTATATTCTTTCAGGGTTTTAATTTCTTCTTGTAAGGACTGTATCATTTTCCTAAGTATAACTTTGTCATCATTTTCATGTGTTTCATCTGTAGTGGGATGTTCAGGGCTTGTTGTGTTAACTTCACAGAATTTTGTTGGAGTCATATTTCAATGATTTATGTCAGTTTTGTTCTTTCACTGACCTTTAGCCATCTGATTGTCCTTAGCTGATTGTTTATGATGTCTTCTGGACCTAGTTCCAAGTAGGGAGCTTTGGTGTATCATCCGTATAATCTTGGTGGTCTGTAGCTCAACACAAGCTAGGTGAGGTCTTGAAAATGGTGCAGGAAGAGCCCTCTGCCCTGTCTGGTTGCAATGTTCTTCCACCTTCCACGTGATTGTATATCCAGTAGAGGGACATGTATGTCCAACACCTTTCTGGGTAAACCCTGATATGCTTGTGCCTTCCAGACTACCACTCCACTAGAGAAAAATCATGGTGGTCCCACAGTTCTCCTGTAGCTCAGAATGTGCTGTGCATAGCTGCCATAGTGTTTCTGCCAAGAACATGCCTGTTTCCCTGGCTTTTTTTTTTTTTTTTTTTTTTTTTTTTTGATGTTGGAAGCTGGGTGCTCCAAGGGCTGGTGAGTATTCCAATCTGAGTTTTGGAGCCACTGGTTGGGTATTTGAGTGACTCATGCCCACTTTCTCAGTTGTATCCACAGCCTCGGAGCCGGGCCCCTCCGCCTGGGTTCTAGGCCACTCACCAGGTCCCTCTGCTAGTATGTCTGCTTCCCTGAGCATCTGAGAGTCCCGCTGAGGAACCCCCACTAGTCTCTGGGTTCACTGGGTATGAGCCTGTGGGTTCAACACTTCTCAGGTTGCAGCTCAGCTTGTTTATATTTCTGTATTTTCAAAATGTGTCCCCTGCAGACTGCCACCTCTCCATGGTCATTATTATAAAATTGTGGAAAAATTGAGAGCATTACGTCTACAATCAGGATTCACAAAATATGTCCATTATTTTTACTTATCCAATAGGCTACTTGAAGTCTCAGTCACAGGCAATAGAAAGAAATAAAAAGGATCCAAATAGAAAGGAAGAATTCAAATTATTCCTGTCTGCTATTCCTATCTGCAAATGCCATAATCCTAAAGATTCCATCCTAAATCCTCAACTTATAGCAGAAGGCAAAATCAACGTGCAGCAATCAGCAACTTTCCTATATACTAATAGTGAATTTTGTGAGTAAGAAATCAGGTAGAGGGGAAATCCCTCATATAATGGCTGTAAAAAATAAAACCAAGGAGGTGAAATGTTTATACAATGAAAAGTTTACAGATAAACTTCCTTGTTTATCTGTATACCATGAATCCTACCTCATTGTCAGTTGTATACAATCACCATACCTATTAAACACACTGAGTTTCTGGAGTGCTTTAGCTTCTCCATCCAAAAGTCCATTCTATTCTGGTTTTCTGTGTATGTCTGTCTGTCATTCCTTCAGTGTCTGTCCTTTTCTTCACTTCCTCAATATCCCAGTTACGTCAATCCCTGCAGTGGTACAAATTGAACTACAGTGCATGAACAATTAGCATAATCAACTCAATATTCACCCGTAAATTCTAAAATATTTAACTTCATTATATAAATTTATATAATTTATAAGTTACATAAATCCATCAAATAAACTTTATTTAATAGAGGAAGCTCATCATTGAACTAATTAAAAATAATCTATAAATTAATAAATCTTTTGTCAGCAAATTTCTAAATAACTATTTTTGCCTGTATTGGGCCTACTGATGCTAGTACCTTTCCATATAAATATCACAAAACTTGATGTGTTTCAGTTTAAAAATCAACTTTACTTGGTTAAAAAAGAAAGTAAAGAAGAAATCACCTCAATATATAGGAATACACATTATTAAAAGACAAAGTAATATTTATTCTTCTCAGGTCTCTGATGTGATTGAAATCTATATAGTTATATTCTCATAGTTAGATTTTAAGTTGTTTAAGAATTAAAAGGATGTTCTAGGTCTAAGAAGATATTTTTAAGTTGGTAATGCAAGTTAAGATGGAAACAGAATTAAGTACAGAGTTTTAAACTCATCAAGATAGATAGATAATAGAATATTATTGTCAGTTGCCAAATACATATGGACTGGGTATTGGGAATGTATGTTATATCTTATAATTTTCATAATTGTTGCCTAATTGTTCTTATTGTTTTGTATTTGTATTTTTATTTTGTATTATATTTTCTTATTGTTATAAGAAAAGGAGCCTTCTATTGGACTAAAAGGGGGAGCTGATGGGGGAAAAGGATACACCTTAAATTTTTAAAATGAAGCTAGGAGAGTGAGGAGAAAGGGTAGGAGGGTGGGGCCAGGAGGAGGAGAGGGAAGGGAATGTGACTGAGATGTAACTTGAAGAAATAAATAAATGTTGGAAAAAAATAAAACAAGTGTTAGAGAGGATGTGGAGGAAGGGAAAGCAATTTACTGTTGGTGGAAATGTAACTCATTGTAGTCATGGAAAACAGCATGAACAGTTCTAATAACTTAAAATCAGAATTGTCATGTGACCTAACATTGATACTGGTGAGTAGTTCATGACTATAGCTATGAACTTTAAAAAGTAGATGAGGAAAAGAAAAATGGGTACCACTATGCTCAGTGTCCCAATTGTCACTATGCAGAAGTTGTAGTCTTAGATTCTGTTGAGCTAAGATACTAAGTTTGTAACATAATGATCACATTTTTAACTAGATCAACTGATACATCCAGATATTTTACCTTTGAGTTTTTTTTAACTATTTCTTTTATTTCCTTTTTGAGATTACAATATAATTATATCATTCCCCCCCCTTCCATGTCTTCCCTGAAACTCTCCCATAGTCTGCTCCCAGCCCTCTTTCAACTTCATAGTCTTGTTTTTCATTAATTGTTGTTAGATACATATTATAGAACCTTCATCTTCCACTTTACTAAACCAGCATAATTCCTAACTACATTCTAAATACTTATTCTTAAATCCACAATAATTGTAGTCTTCACACCTTGTAAAGGAAACTTCTCTTTGCAACAGACAAAGACCACTGCAGAAAATTACAATCAAAGGAAATGCAGAGCTGTGGAGCCCAGTCCCAAAGGATACATCTGTAAAACATGCCAACATCTAAGGCCCAGGGAACACTGCAGAAGAGGGAGCAGAAAGATTGTAAGAGCTAGAGGATCAAAGAGTTTGCTGTGAAATTGTGTCTCCTAGGAACATTAGAATTTATACACATAAAGACTCAATAACATGATTGATGAAATACGAGGTGAACAAGGACAATACCAGTAGACATGAATAAGTGAAATGGAGAAAAACCCTCTAGCCCTCAACAATTTTGTTTTTATTCTAAAAAAAGTAATTGTTTTATTTGGAGGGATTGGCTCTTGGTCTTATATAGCAAACAAATTAAACTTTATATTTATTGTAGTCAATAAGCATATAATTTAGTTCTTTTACTTATAAGAATCTTAGAGTTGATTTTTGAAAGATTTTGAAACAATAATATTACTTTAAAATAAAGACATCTGTCTTCTATATTCTATTCTAATATATATGTTCATATACATGTTGTGTTATTTTATTTTTCCAATAAAGAAATATTTCTGTTTAACTCATAGTAATGCATACAAAAGAATGCTTACATTGGTGCCAGCAGGTACTCTATCCTTCTTCTCGTCTTCATTGAGGATTCCATTGCTCATCATGCAGTTTGATGCAAACTGTTAGTTAGTCATACATTTCTTCTGTTTTTTCTTCTTTTCTTTCTTTCTTTTTGTTTTGTTTTGTTTTCAAGACAGGGTTTCTTTGGGTATCTCTGTCTGTCCTGGACTCACTTTGTAGACCAGGCTGGCTTCAAACTCACAGAGATCCACCTGCCTCTGCCTCCCAAATGCTGGGATTAAAGGCATGCGCCACCACACCCATCCCAGTCATATATTTCTTAAATATATTTTTATCAAATAACATTATAGTTGTTAGTATGATGATGATATTTTCCTTGCTTAACTATTGCATTGTGTTTAAGTAAGATTATTAATATAATTATGTTGATAGATTTTATGTTGAACCATCCTCACTTTGTTGTCTTGATTTCTAGAATATTGTGGGAGGGGTTTTTTTGCCTTCTTTCAATTTTTTTTCTCCGTTTTAATCTTCTTTGATCATTATTCCATACTTTTGCACCTGTCCCTCACAAAAGATCTCTTGGATTTATTTTTCTTATCTAATTGAAAATTTGTTTCCTTTATTAAACATCTCCTATTTCCCCTTTACTCCCATATTAATGTCCTGGTAAAATCAATCTATCTTAATATTATACTCTGTGTGTAAATGAATTACTGTAGTATTTGTCTTTCTATGCCTGATTTATTTCACTTAACTAATGTTTTTCAGGATCATGTTACTTCAAATGGGAGGTTTTCTTTTATTTTCACAATTGAATAGTATTTCTTGTGGATAGACACATTTTCTTTACCCATTCTTCCATTGGTGAAACTCGGGTTGATTACCTTTGGATTTTGTAAATAATGATGTATTGAATATGGGAGTGCAGATGTTTTATCAACAGCATGACTTCTGACAAAACTCATTCCTGTAAGCAGATTAGGTATACATCGGCTAGTTAGTTTTACCTGTCAACCTGATACAACTTAGAATCATTGGGAAAAGTCTTAATGAGAAAGTATCTAGATTTGGTTGGCCTATGGACCTATAGAGGTGATTGTCTTGATTTTTATTTTATGTAGGAAGACACAGTTCATTGAACCTTTACTTAGACAGGGGAGAGGGAACAGGCAAGTGGAAGCAGACAAGTAAGGATCCATGTGTTTATTTTGTTCCTGCTCTTGACAGTGGGTGTGATGCTTTAATTTCCTACCTTGCATTTCTCCCAATAACATGCTGTAACCTGCACTGTAAGTCAAACTAACCCTTTCTTCCTTAATGGTTTTATTCCACGGTTTTGTCATAGCAATGACATGAACTTGAACAAAACATGAGTGTACCTTTAGTTCACAATGATAATATATTTTACCATGTAACAACTTTTTCTAAGCCTTATTCTTTTCAACCTCTTTACTCACTTCCATTTGGTATGTATTCATTATTCTGGATGATATGGAAAAAGAAAATTTCCAGGTAACCTGGAATAATCTCAACTTTCCATTTTTATTTAAGAAAATACAAATCTCTCCAATAATCATTAGATGATAACGGGCAAAATTCTCCAGGATAAACTACCAAGAACCCTAACCTTTTGCCTCAGATACACATATTTACTTAACAAACCTTTCAAATATTTTCAAGTATTGTCATTGAATTCAATGGAAACATTGAATCTCAAGGGATTATTTTTCTAAGACATCTTTCTCTAGAAGAATGTGATATGCATTAAATTTTGTGTTCAATGAGCCAAAGGAAAAGTGAGTAAGAAGGTTCTAATTCTGCTTGCCTATGGATCACATCATTTCTTATTGTGTTATGCTTGCAGGTGCTAAAGCATCCAATACTCACAATGACCAGGGGAGTTTGCACATAGACATACAAGGTGTTACAATGCTCCATTAAGAAAATATACTACCACCACAAACACCACCACTACCCCAGCTATTGGAAAAGAGAAAACTTGTTGTTTGTGGTGTTTTTAAATCAGAGGCAGATAGATAGCAGTCATTTTCTTATCCTAGCTTGATGCCTGGCTTGGTGGCCATATCTATATTATGCCTAGGACTCATGAAAATCAAAACAAATCCAAACAGTGCAGCATGAGAGGAGGAAGACAGACATAGACCTGCAGACCACCATGTCACCCACAGACCTGCTCTCTAATGCACGGCCAGGCCATAGACACCTAACTGCCACCATGTCACATAGCATAGAAGGAGGATATCAACCAGGGGCCCACCAGCCATGTGGCCACAGTAGGAAAGACCACAATGTGTATGTGGTGATCAGATAAGAAAAAAAGAGAAATGGAGCAGTATGAGCATTGTGAAGAGAAATGGTACTTGAGATTTGAGATTTGAGAGTAAATGACCAGCCCCATCACCTGGGGTCATGGTAAGGTCCCACCTTTAGCAGCTGCTGGGGGCAATGTGTGAGTCCTTGGAAACATAGCAACAGGGGTTGGTGTAGATTTCCATGGCTCATATTACCACTAGAGAACATGGAGATGTCCCCTCACATGAATGTGCAGGGTCTGTGCATAACTGGCACCACTCCTCACTGGGTGCAGCACTATAGAAAGCTGACCCCATCTCTCACCAGTAGCAGTACTAGGGAGAGCTAGCCCGACTCCTCATTCAGGTAGCATAGTGGAGCTGGCCCTGGTGGTGAGGTGACTGTAAATCAAGGATGAGATTGTGGGAGAATTGGCCCTGACACAAGTCTGTCATGAGGTGACATAAATGTGGGAGTAATGCCTCCCCCACTTCCTCACCATCTGCAACAGGAGAGTCAGAAGTGGCCACAGGATCATGAAAGTGGGAGGGCTAACCCTGCCCCCCACTCTCCAACCCCCCCACCCCATCAACACTTCTCTCAGGACAGAAGTCCCACACTTCACCTGGGAAGCATAGTAGTGCTGGCTATGGTAGAGGAACAGCAAGTGAGCTGACGTTGGGGGTCATTGGAGGAGGAAAGTTAGCCCTTCTCCCTCACTGGCTGCTGATGATGGCAAGATATGCAAGATATCTACACCCTTGTGGTATGGATAAAAGAGAGCTGGCAGATTGACCAGTTCAGGTACCAACCACCCAAGCACAGATCGAGAGCTCTGAGTTGACCCACCTCAAAATCTATATAATCTGCAAATGGTTGGGAAACATGAAGGCGCCAATTCTGCAGTTTCAAATTTGCAGGATCTCCATGACAGAAGGCAACAACAGGATACAAGGAAGGAGTCCTGGTGATGATCCAATATTGATGGTGTCACAGAATCTAAAAATATCAGTCTAGACCAATGACTCATTGAAATGAACATTTCCAAATGAAGATTTGTGGAGAGAGAGATATACAGTGCAACACACTGTGACATACTACAGCTTCCATGATGAGATGGTTTCTATGCTTTGTTTTTGTTGTTTGTGTGTGATTTATTGGGGGGCAGGTTGCAAGAGCAAAGGGTAGTTACGAGGAATCTGAGCACTGGGAAAACCAACTAGATCACCACAGAAATATACACACAATAAGCAGTAATATAAAAGGCATAAGCTTGTCTGGACTCATCCAACAATGCCTGAGACAATAAAAGTCCCTGTGCTAGACATCTAGACACTCAGAAAAACAGAATGGCCAGACATGGGAGCAGGAGAACTTCATACTGTCATGGAAGAGCCCATCTGAGCAATTCAGGACCACAGCTGGAGGCTCTGACATCCAGACAGAAACAGTAAGATCAGTCTTATTCTCCCTGGGATTTACAACATAGAGGTATCTAGCTGACTGGTGGGTGGTCAAGCTAGGAGGTGTGTTGAGGGAAGGTCTAATACCATTAGTTCTGATAGGTTGATTTCAATGCTGATGTCTGGTTATCACCCTTTCTGCGGCATTCTCTTGATTGGTTAATAAAAGTCACTGAGGGCCAATTAACTGGGCAGAAAGTGTATAGGAAGGTGGGTCATACTGAGATTAGAACAGGAACCCTGCATTTTATCCAGAGAATCTCTCCTTTCCACCAGGGGATACAGAAGGAGATAGACGTCTTTGAGAATGCTGGAAGGTAATCACAGGCACATGGTGGTTTGGGATTAGGTGATCCAGGTTAATTTAGAGTAGCTAATTGAGAGTCTTCCCAGCTAAGCACTAAGCATTAAAACATTAAAAGTTCTTGGTGTATATAATTATTGGGGAAAAGACTGTGGTGACTTATAGGCCCTCAGCCCAAGCAGTCCCTGACTCCCGGACTTCCCTCAAACCCAAGCAAACCTCCCACCAAGATGCTGGTAATTCTACCAGCCTAATATAGCAATTTATATTAATTAACAGAGTTTAGGTCACAGGTGGTGTAGGCCACCCTTGGTCCTGGGATCATTCCCCAGGATAAAGCAGGCAACTGGTTAAGGCACTCAGGTCAGGCCACCATTACTCTGCCAAGCTGTTGGCTGCTCTGCTGGATTAATCTTACAGTTTATACTTACTAATAACTACAATTAATTAAACTTAAATTGCAGTTTCAGGTGGTGCCAAGGTGGGTCAATTAGAATCCATGCTTATAGCGTGAAAAGGCACTGGTAAAAGGTGGTTTCCTAGCCAAAGAGTGAGGAGCCGAACCCAAAAACATTTCAAAGGAAAAGCTCCCTTAACAAAAGCTACTGCCTTTAAGCAAAGGTGAAAAGCTTAGCTCTCTTTACATACTAAAAATCCAGTAGCCTTCTAAACAGAGCTTGAGAGCAGAATTAATTGCCTAGATTAAAAATGGAGGAATTCATAATTCCTCAATACGTTTGGATTAAAATTGAGTTTGTTCCTCTTAGCATGAAAATGATTATTACCCTGACAATTGTGGTTCTGAGTATCTTTTTTGAGAAAGTTTGGACTAGAATAGGCTTAAAGGAAAGACTTTATAAATGGAATGTTGAATTGCCAAAAATGATAATGAGTGAAGGAGGGAGGCCCTTCCCGATAGATAATACAAAACTGTGGAGCTCACAGTTTCCTAACAACTAGGTGCTTGTCAGGAGTGTCTCCTATTGGCCTGCCAGTGAAATGCAACCAAAAATAGATTCTAAGGAATAATGAACAAAAGTTTAAGTGCAGCATTGGATGGCATGGTTACACCAAGGCTTCAGGAATATTGTTTCTTTGCTTGATTTTTGTTTAGATGTCTTTGATTTTCCTATATTGGGAAGTAGAAAGGATATTTTTTTTCTGATTTGGCATTGCTAAAACATAAGAGGTTTTTTAATGTTTATTTATTACTTAAGGTTACATCTCAATCATAGTGCCTTCTGTCCACCCCTCCCAGTACTGCCCTCCAACCCTCTACCCCCTATCCCTTCCATCTCACTCCTCTAGAGTGGAGTGTCCCTACATTATCAGTCCCCTGCCCCAGATCAGCAGTTATATGAGGGCCAAGAGCCTCCTCATATATCAGGGGCCTACAAGGCAGCACCACTAGGGCAAAGTGTCTCATGGACAGGTAAAATGTCTGTGTTCCTGTTCCTTTGGTGGATTGGTTGAAGTATAGTTATCCTGTACTATATGGCTAAAATCCAATTATAAGTGAATAGATCCCATGTGCATCTTTCTGAGCCTGGGTTAGCTCACTGAGGACGAGCTTCTCTAGTTCCATCCATTTGGCTGCAGATTGCATGATTTCGTTGTTTCTGATGGCTGAATAGCATTCACAAAGGAGGAATCCCTAATGCCTGAGAGGCACTTGAAGAAATTCTCAGCATTCTCAATCATTAGAGAAATGCAACTCAAGATGACTCAGAGATTCACACCTGTCACAATGGCTAAGATCAAAAACTCAAATGACATCACATGGTGGTAAGGTTGTAGAGAAAGGGGAACCCTCCTCAATTGCTGGTGGGAGTGCAAGCTTGTACAACCTCTATGGAAATCAGTCTGGTGATATCTTAGAAAACTTGAAATAGCTCTACCTCAAGACCCAGACATACCACTTTTGGCTGTATATCCAAATGTCCCTCACCAAACCACAAGGATGTTTCCTTATCTATGTTCATAGCAGCCTTATTTCTAATAGACAGAAACTGGAAACAACCCAGACTCCCCTCAACCGAAGAAAAGATAAAAAACTGTGATACATCTACACAATGGAATACTACTCAGCCATCAGAAACATAACAGATTTTTGAAGATTTCGGGCCTAATTTGAATTGTCACTGTAGTTCAAAGTTGCTCTCTGAGTTACAGAGTTACTATTATCTGGGATTTAAGTAAAATATTTGACCAGTGTGGTACTGGCACATGTCCTTAATCCCATCACACT
The DNA here is from genome assembly GCA_907164525.1 of Lophiomys imhausi. Lineage (NCBI taxonomy): Eukaryota > Metazoa > Chordata > Mammalia > Rodentia > Muridae > Lophiomys > Lophiomys imhausi. The sequence goes on along the minus strand of CAJQZJ010009486.1, from coordinate 1,633,306 downwards.
AGAGGAAGAAACAGGCAGAAATCTTAATTCTAGACTGTTCTGGTTTAAACAATGAAGGCAGGGTGGGAGTCCTGCTGATAAGATAAGGCAGGCTACTAAAGACAGTCTAGAATTTTTAAAAAATGGCACATTTCTTTCCTTGATGTTAAGTTTAATAATGTACTTACTGATCAAATGGATAAATACACATAATATTAAATTTACATAAAGACACAGGGGTCACAAGCCAGTTTTCTTAGTTGTGGGGCTCCCACTGGAGAACTGGTTTAAGAGGCATTTTGCCCCTAAAAGAGATGTTAATCGCTGTGTGTGGTGGTGCACGCCTTTAATCACAGCACTTGGGATGCAGAGGCAGGCTGATCTCAGTGAGTTTAAGGCTAGCCTGGTCTACAAAGTGAGTCCAGGACAAGGATACACAGATAAATCCTATCTCAAAGAGAGAGAGAGAGAGAGAGAGAGAGAGAGAGAGAGAGAGAGATTCTGTTAATTAATGTAAGGACCCAGAGTTAGGCTGGAGAAGAACATACAAACCTCATTCCTCTCACAGCCAACAGTTAAGAAAAACTAACATAAAATAGCATATCATGCTATTCTACACCAATCTCCTTAAGAATGGGGCTTCCATAGAAGAATTGGAACTGAAACTAATACAAAATGGTTTAATTAATGTTACTTTTAATGAGGGTAATTGAATTATTTAAATTCATACCTTGATCTCGAAACTTGGTAGACAAGGAAAAAACAGGTTCCTTGTGTGTTTGAGGCCAATCTAATCTACAGAGCTCTACAGAACAAATTAAGACAGCCCAAGGTACAAAGAGAAGCCCTATCTCAATAAGGATAGATATATCCACATAGAAATTAAATCTCAAAAGAAAGGAGAAAAGGAAAGAAAAAATATACACATGCATACAGTTTATCCCAAAATGTTGGAAATAAAGACAGAGACAGACAGGTTTCTTTTGAGTGTGAGGCCAACCTAATTTACAAACAGCTAGGACTACACACATACACACACCAAAAAAAACATGTTTTAATCAATTAATAAATTTATGTCAACTGTAGAGGAGAATACTTAAACTCCATACAGTCTTATGCTGTATTTTCAATTCATAATAGATTATATATAGCATATATATCTAATATTATGACACGCCATCCTTTTGTATGGCATAAATGGAGACTCATAAATGTCTTTCTTCTGTTCAAACAAAGAACAGAAAATATACCTTAATTGATTGTTCATCCTGCATATCCAAGGCATTTTGGTAATTGTAGAACTATATGTTAGTTGTGAGAAATTATATATTTTCACAACAAAGTGACCAGACACCAAAGAAGATAAGTAACCCAGAATATCCAGCCTCATAGACCGCCTAAATAGCCATTTCCTCAAAAATCTGCATCCAGAACAACTTCAAACAGCTTCGTGAGATGGCTCAGCATCAAAGACTGTTTCAGACAGGACTTCAATAAAGCCCTGATCTACCACAGTCCAGCTTCGAACTACAAACTGCTCAGGACATTCAAATTGTTGAGCATATTTAGAGACTGGACAACAAATGTTACTATTAAGTTAATTAACCATTTTTTCCATTTTATTTGGACCCCTAAACAGGTTTTATGTGTCCCAATTCAGCAGGAAGCAGTTTTAAGAGAGCAACGTCCCATTCCCAAAAAGTGGGGCGGATGATTCTTTGGTCATTTAATGGGCTATAGATGTTGTTTAGGAGGAATGGTTACAAATTGTTATATGGTCTTGTTAAGCAAGGTATAGGAGATTAGACTCAGGTATTTCTGTCTTCTTCTTTTCTCTATCCTTCTTCCTCTTTTATATAGGGGGGAGAAGTCTTGACTAGAAAAAAGAGGGGGTATATGGTTATATAATATAGAATTAATAAGGTAAAAGGATAGACTATTGAATCTACTCCTATAGATCCTTGTTATTAATATAAAATTTAGGTTGTAGACATATGAAAATGTTAACGAAAAAAAGTAGATTATTGAATCTACTCCTAAAGGTCTTTTTATATTGATACAAAATTAAGCCTCTATTTTGATTAGGTATTGTACTTATGTAATTTTTAAAATTGCAATGTGAAGCTCTAGTACTTTGACAGCAACTATTTCAAACTGTTTAGAATAATTAACAAATACAAGTTGATAGTCATTCAAACTTGTGATTTTATTAGGATAATTAAGTTAGTTAATCTCAGATGTTTTCTAAGTTAATTAGATATTAAGTTGTTAGAGACAAGCAACATTTGCTTATTCAATGGAGATGGATAGATGGTCTTCAAAAACCTCAAAAGATCTGTAGAATAGGGCATTTAAAAATATTTTCATTATTTAAAAAAAAAATCTTTGACATGAGACTGTCAGCTCCTGACAGTTCCCTTTGGGTATGGAAATAGATAGTGTAGATAGTCCAAAGATGGACCAAAGCTTCAATGCAGGTAAATCAATGGCCTGATTCTACAAAGACAGAATGGGCAAATCTTATTTCCTCCTCCAAAACTAACCCTGTGAGATATGATCTATTCAGATATATTTATCCTTCTCAGGTTTCTGATGTGATTGAAGACTACATAGTTATAGCCTCACAAGTTTTAAGCCATCTAGGAATTAAAAAATGTTCAAAGATTAAGATGGTTTAGTTAATAATGCAAATTAGGATGGATGTTGAATTAGGTATAGATCCTTAAACTCATCAAGAGAAATATATAATAGAATATATTTCCTAGTTGACTAGTCAAATACATATGTACTGTACATTGAGAATGTATGTCACACCTTTTAGCTTTCATAATTACTTTCATTGTATTGTTTTTATTGTATTTATTGTTATTGTTACTGTATTGTGTTTATTGTTGTACTTATTGTTATTAATAAAAGGAGCCTTTTGTTAGACTTAAAGGGGGAGATGTTGAGGGAAGGTCTAATATCATTAGTTCTAATAGGTTGATTTCAATGCTGAGATCTGGTTACCACCCCTTCTGAGACATTCATTCCCTTGAGTGGTTAATAAAAGTCGCTGATGGCCAATTAGCTGGACAGAAAGAGTGTAGGAAGGTGGGGCTTCCTGAGATTAAAATGGGAACCCTGCATTTTACACAGAGAATCTCTCCTTTCTACCAGGAGATACAGAAAGAGATAGACATCTGTGAGAATGCTGGAAGGTAATCAAAGGCACGTGGTAGTTTGGGATTAGGTGATCCAGATTAATTTAGAGTAGCTAAATGACAGTCTGCCTAGCTAAGGACTAAGAATTAAAAAAAAATAAAATAAAAGGACTTGGTGTATTTAATTATTGGGGAAAGGATTGTGGTGGCTTATAGGACTTCACTCCAAGCAATCCCAGACTCCCAGACTTTCCTCAAACCCAGGCAACTCTCCCGCCAAGCTGCTGGTAATTCTGCCAGCCTAATATAACAACTTATATTAATTAACAGAGTTTAGGTCACAGATGGTGCAGGCCACCCTTGGTCCTGTGGTTCATTCCCAAGGATAAATCAGGCAACCAGTTAAGACACTCCGGCAAGGCTGCTGTTCCTCTGCCAAACTACTGGCTGCTCTTCTAGCTTAATCTTACAGTTTATACTTACTAATAACTACAACTAATTGATCTTAAATTTCAGTTTCAGAGGTGGATGAGCTGTCCTGAGTTGTACCACTGTTGATGTGTCACAGACTCCATTTAGGAAACCCTTGAAAGCACACCAGGCACCTAGTTGACAGCATCAAGAGTTCATGCCCTGGAGCAGTGAAGCAGTTCTGTGCCATTGCCTGGCTGCCCAAGTGATGCAAGCTACACTGAGTCACAGTGTTTCTGACTGAGAGATGTCAGTTGTTCCTGGGATTCCCTGGGAGCCACAGGAGAAGACCACAACCACAGACCTGATGTCCTGGGTGTGGGGTAACTGTTAGACATCCCATCATCTCAGGCAAGCTGACCTAGAAACCAGTGCTTCTGGCTGATCATACAAACTGAGCCTGGGATTTGCACAGAACCACATGGGAAGACCAAAACTGAAAACCTGACACTGAGCTTCTAGGGAACTGGCACATACCCTGCTGGCTCCGGCAGGTTGCTCTGGGACACAATGCTTCTGGCAGAGAACCACAAACTGCATCTGTGATTCATAGGGAACTGCAGGGTTGGACCTTACTCAAAGACTTGTCACCCAGCCTGCAGGGAGAGAGACAGATGCCCCACTGAATCCAGTCAGCTACCCTGGGACACAGTGCTTCTGCTTAAGAAGTACAAACTATGTCTATGATTCTTAGGAAACTGCAGGGATAGACTTCCCTCAGACTTCTCAACCAGGCAGTGGGGGAACAGTTGGACAACTCCCAGCTATAGCAGGGTGCCCTGGGACATGGTGCTTCTGTCTGAGAGGTAAAAACTGCGTTTGTGACTCCCAGGGAACTGTAGGAGTTGATCTCACTCACAGAACTTATATCTAGACTGGGGGAACAGCTAGACACCCCAGCAGCTATATCCCACAATCTGTGACCTGATGACCCCCACCAACCTTGCTAGGAAGACCAGCCTTATCTCAGGGTCCTGCAGAATGGAATAACATACCCCATCCCAATCTCTGACCTGAGCAAACAGGTGGGACACAGCAGGAAAGGTGAACTGCAGATGGTCCACTGAGATGCAGCTCCCAACACAATGTCCCACACAGTTTCTGGAGAACTACAGGTCACCAAGAATATACAGCATCCACACCAAAGCTCCTTCCTTGCACCAAGTCCAGTGCACACCAGGAACAATCAGTTAGCAGGAACCAGATAGCTAAAGGCCAGTGATAGAACAAAACCAATAAAAACTAGGAAAATATAACTCAACAAAACTCAGCTATTCAATCTTGAAAAGAAAATGTACAAAGCCATTACAGAAATATAGGCAAAGATTACTTAAACTGGAGAAGGAAATGAATAAAAGCGTTCAAGTACTATAATTGGAAATAGGAACAATAAAGAAAACAAAAGCAGAGATAATCCTGGAGGTGGAAAATCTAGGAAAGGGTACAGGACCTACAGAAACCAGTATCACCAATAGGATGCAAGAGATGAAGATAAAATATCAGACATAGAAGACTCCATTGAACAAACCAGTACAACAGCCAAAGACAATGAGAAATTTAAAAAATTCCTCACCCTTAATATCCAAGAAATCAAGGACTCAATAAAAAGACAGAACCTAAGAATTATAGGAATAGATGAAAGAAAAGACTTCAAACTTCCAGGCCAGGAATCATTTTCAACAAAATCATAGAAGAAAATTTTCCAAACCTAAAGAAAGAGATGTGTATAGCAGTCCAAGAGGCACACAGAACATCAAATAGTTTAGACCAGGAAAGAAATTTCTGCCCACCACATAACAACTGAAACACCAAATGTACAGAACAAAGAAGGATTCTAACAGCTGTAAGATAAAATGCCAAGTAACATATCGTGGCAGACTCATCAGAATTACCTCTGACTTCGCCTCAGAAACTTTAAAAACCAGCAAGACCTGAGAAGATGTCCTACAAGCCCTAAAATACCACAGGTGCCAACCTGGACTACTATACCCAGAAAAACTTTCAATCACCATAGATGGAGAAACAAGATATTCCACAACAAACTCAAATTTAAACAATACATATCCACAACTATAACACCACAGAATATCCTGGAAGGATAACTCCAACTCAGAGTAGATAACTACACCCAAGAAAACACAGTAAACAAATAATACCATTGCGGAAATACCAAAAGAAACACACAAACACACTACTATCTTCTACACCAAAATAACAGGAAATAAAAATCAATAGTCATTAATATCTCTCAACATCAATGGACTCAACTCCACAATAAAAGACACAGGCTTACAGAATAGATTCAGAAACAAGACCCATCATTCTGCTACATACTTAAAATGCACCTTACCAACAGAGATAAACTTTGCCTTAGAGTAAAGGGCTAGAAAAAGATTTTCCAAGTAATTGGTCCCAAGAATCAAGCTAGATTAGCCATCCTAATGTCAAATAAAATAAACTTTCAACCAAATTAATCAAAAAAGATAGGGAAGAACACTACACACTCATCAATTGAAAAATTAAACAAGAAGATATCTCAATCCTGAGCATCTATGCCGCAAATATAAGGGCATCCACATTTGTGAAAGAAACATTACTAAAGCTTGAACCACAAAGTGATCCTCACATTTCAGCATCCCACTCACACCAATGGATAGATCATCAAGACAGAAACCACAGACATAATGAATCTATGAGAGCTCATAAACAAAATGGACCGAACACATATCTACAGAACATTTCACCTGCTGAGAAGACACTTCAGAAAATCTAACATCCCTTCATGCTAAAAGTCTTGGAGAGATCAGATATACAAAAACCATACCTAAACATAATAAAGACAATATACAGCAAGCCAGTAGCCAACATCAAATTGGAGAGATCCTTAAAGCATTTCCACTAAAATCAGTGGCAAGGCCACATTGCCCACTCTTTCGATATCTCTTCAACATAGTACTTGAAGTTCTAGCCACAGCAATAAGACAACTAAAGGAAATCAAGGGGATACAAATTAGAAAGGATGAAGTCAAAGTATCCCTATTCACAAGTGACACGAAAAATTCTACCAGAGAACTATTACAGCTGATAAACACCTTCAGCAAGGTGACTGGATACAAAATTAATGCTAAAAAAAACAATATCCCTTCTTTACACAAGAGATAAATGGGTCAAGAAAGAAATTAGGGAAACAACCCACTTCACAATAGCCACAAATAATACATAATACCTCAGGGTAACCCTAACCAAGCAACTGAAAGACCTGTACAAGAACTTCAAGTCCCTGAAGAAAGAAATTGAAGAAGATATCAGAAGACAGAAAGAGCACCCATGCTCATTTATAGGTAGGATCAACCTATAAAAATGGCCATCCTACCTAAAATACAGATTCAATGCAATTCCTATCAAAATACCAACACAATTTCTTATAGACCTTGAAAGAAAAATTCTCTACTTCATATAGAAAAACAAAAAACTCAGAATACATAAATCAATCCTTTATAATAAAAAAAAAAAAATCTGGAGGTATCACAATCCCTGATGTCAAGCTATACTACAGAGCAATAATAGTAAAAACAGCATAGCACGTACACAGAAACAGACCAGTTTATCAATGGATTCAAATCAAAGACCCAGAAATAAAGCCACACACCTACAATCACTTAATTTTTTACAAAGAAGCCAAAACCATACAATGGAAAAAAGAAAGCATCTTCAACAAATGGTGCTGGTCGAACTGGATGTCATCACATAGAAGAATGAAAATAGAACCATATTTATCACCATGTGCAAAATGTAAGTCCAAGTGTATCAAAGACTTCAATATAAAACTAGACACACGAAATCTAATAGAAGAGAAATTAAGGAAAATCCTCAAACTCATTGGCACTTGTGACAACTTCCTGAACAGAACACCAATACCTCAGGATCTAAGATCAACAATCAATAAATGGGACCTTATGAAACTGAAAAGTTTCTGTAAGGCAAAGGACACTGTCATTAGCACAAAACAACATATTACAGATTGGGAAAAGATCTTCACCAACCCCACTTCTGGCAGAGGGCTAACATCCAAAATTTACAAAGAACTCAAAAAATTAAACACCAAGAAACCAAATAATCAAATTTTAAAAATGGGATACAGAGCTAAACCAAAATTCACAAAAGAGGCATATCTAATGGCTGAAAAGCACTTGAAGAAATGTTCAACATCCTTGGTCATTAGAGAAAGGAAAATCAAACAACTCTCAGATGCCATCTCACAACAGACGGAATGGCTAAGATCAAAAACTCAAATGACAGCACATGCTGGTGAGGATATGGAGAAAGGGAAACACTCCTCCATTGCTGGTAGAAGTGCAAACTTGTACAACCACTTTGGAAATTAATCTGGTGATATCTTAGAAAACTGGGAATAGTTCTACCTCAAAACCGAGTCATGTCACTTCTAAGTATATATCCAAAAGATTCCCCACCAAATAACAAGGACATTGTCTCAATTATGTTCATAGCAGCTTTGTTAGTAATAGCCAGAAATTTGAAACAACTTAGATACCCTTCAACTTCAGAATGGATGAAAAAAAAAAAAAACCTGTGGTACTTTTATGCAATGAAATACTACTCAGCTATCAGAAACTAAATGGATGGAACTAGAAAAGCTCATCCTGAGTAAGCTAACCCAATCCATAAAGATATGCATGGTATGTACTCACTTATAAGTGTATAATAACCATATAGCACAGGACAGTCATCCTACAACCCACAGATGCAAACAGACAGGAACCTAGCATAATTATCCTACAAAAAACACTCCATCAGTAACAAACCCTGGGCCCTGTTACCTGTCAGTGGAACACCCCTACCCTAACTGGACTGCCATACTAGGCCCCAGTACAAGAGGAACCTCTTAGCACTCATGTGACTAATGAACTGAGGGAGGTAGGTATGTGGGGGATCCCTTCATTTGAGAGGACTGAGATGGGGAAGAGGGAGGAAGGGTGAGACCTGGAACAGTGGAATGAGGGGACTTTGATCGAGATGTACTTTGAAAAATAAATTAATTTTTAAAAAGAAAAGAAAAAATAGCATTTCAGAGATTTAAAGTCTTGTCTACAATCATGAAAGTACTGAGGAATGAGGCTACAGCTGAACTCAAACTTCCTGATACCATATACAGGGTCTCAAAACTACATCATTTTTTAATATAGAACCTCTGAAGGGATTCATTGAATTCCCTGAAGATCCAGTGTCCTAATCTATGCAACACATAACTGACAAAATCCTACAAATGTTGCATACACATTATACATTTTTACAAATGAAAGGTTCAAAGTAATTCATAAGAAGAACTCTACATCCAATTCCTGGTCAGTAGAAAAATTATACAGAGTTTTAACAACTCAGATGCACCCCTTCTTAATTTTTTAATATGTTCCTAACCAGAGTCATTGAATTTCCAATACATATTGCCAAAAAGTAGCTTTGTTTACTGCCAGACTAATTGTGTGGTGTAATTGGTTCAGGCCATCACAACACTTGTTTACTTGAGTACTTTTTAATATTTGAGAATATTCTGAATCCCAACTGTTTTGTCTGGTGTTCAAGGTACTCCATATCTGGATCATATTCCACCAATCTTGCCTTACTTCCCAAATTGTACTGCCTTTTCTTGCTATATCACTATCTTTGCTGACCAATGATCTTGAAGTTCCATCTTTGTCTTTGGTTCATTTTGTTCCCTCTCCTGTAAATTTCTTCACCAATATTTACACATCATTTTCCATATTTCAATGCTTTGTTTCCTTGTAAACTCTGTTCACTCTCTGCTCCTATTTCAGACTAATTGATGAACAAACTCCCCAAACTTTAAAAGCACAAAGAATCAATAATTGGTCTTCTCCCAAAGTCATGGTAATATCTCTACAAACTGATATTTTCAAATTTATGACGACAGAAAATTGTTCATGCCCAGTTGTATTCCGAGTAGAAAAAATTATAGTTCCTGTGTAATCAATCTGTTATTATATTATTAGCAGCTCTTAAACTCTCAATAATTTGACCTTTGTATATATAATAAAATATATCTTTAGATTATTTCTGGGATTCTTGTTATTTTATATTGCTTCAGGTGAACTACTTTGGCTCTCATTGAGAAACACTTTCATGCACAGTCCTCAAAAGAAAACAAAGCAAGAAAATTAACTAGATTTCTCATGTATATGCATTATTATTTTAATAAGAAATATTTTAGTATGAAATTATAATATAAGCATATAAATATTAAGATGTTATAAAATCTATAGTAAAAATTTTAAAGAATCTTAGGTTCTTGAACATTGCTGTATTGTAGGCTAAGGGTACTATCCAAAGTATTTTAATAAGTGAGGCATAAAAAATACCTTATGGTTCTTGGGAAAATGTAACTTTAAATTTTACTTTGACTTATATCTGAGTAATTTACTCAGATAATGTAGTCAATAGAATTTAATGAATGTTCCAAACTGAATAATTTCTGCTAACTACTATAACAAGAAGCCATTTTGTTTTAATTTCTTAAGGAGAAAGAAAAAATTGATATACTGCATAAGAACATACAAAGGAAGCCTTACAGTATGAAAACAGTCTCTACTATTTGAGAACATGAAAGACATGAACCAAAATCACTGAGTATGTACTAGTGAGACCCACCTTCTGTGAAAGATATTAACTATGTGATATCTGTGTGTACTTGCAGGTAAATTCTTCAAAGGATCAATTTTCACATATGTAAAATTATTACTCTAAAACTTTCTATCATTTAAGAAGGTAAAGACAAATATATATGTATTTATTATATATATCGATCTATAGAAAATCATTTAATTTTCTATATAGATCTATAATTTTTCTAAATCATTTATGAATGAAAAATAAACTGTATTATAAAATACAGGGTAAAAAGTAGAAATAATTGCAAATCACAAATAATTGAACCATCTAGGAATACTCATAATTACAGAGTTGCATTTTTCTAGTTTCTACTTTTCATTGCTATATATCATAACACATCTTTGAAAACCTTTCTCTCATTTTATACTTGTTGAAAAGTTGCACTTTTCAACATCCTTAATCATCAGAGAAATGCAACTCAAGATGACTCTGAGATTCTATCTCACACCTGTCAGAATGGCTAAGATCAAAAACTCAAATGACCACACATGCTGGAGAGGTTGTGGAGAAAGAGGAACACTCCTCCATTGCTGGTGCAAGTGCAAGCTTGTACACTATGGAAATCAGTCTCGTGATATCTTAGAAACCTTGGAATAGCTCTACCTCAAGATTGAGCCATACTTCTGGGTATACATCCAAATTATTCCTTACCAAACCACAAGGACATTTCCTCATCTATGTTCATAGCAGCCTTATTTGTAATAGCTAGAAACTGATAACAACCCAGATGTCCCTTAACCAAGGAATGGATAAAAAAAAATTGTGGTATATCCACACAACAGAATACTACTAAGCCATCATAAACAGTGAAATCATGCAATTTGCAGCCAAATGGATGGAACTAGAGAAGCTCATCCTGAGTGAGCTAACCCAGACTGAGAAGGATGCACATGGCATCTATTCACTTATAATTGGATTTTAGCCATATAGTACAGGATCACTTTTCTACAACCAACAGAACAAAAGGAACAAGAACATGGACTTTGTTACCTGTTAATGTGACACTTTACCCTAGTGGAGCTGCCATATAGGGTCCTGGTGCAACAGGAAGCTCTTAGCCCTCATATAACCAATGAACTGAAGGGGGCTTATATGTGGAGGCATCCCACACTGGAGGAACATTTTAGGTGGGAGACAGGGTAGAGGGTGGGGGCTGGGACCAAGAGGGGTGGAGGAAGGAGGCTGTGATGAAGATGTACCTTGAAGTAATAAATAAATGTAATTTAAAAAAATAATAAAGAAGGAAGGGAAGAAGGGAGTGAGTGTAATTTAAAAAAAGAATAAAGAAGGAAGGGAAGAAGGGAGTGAGTGTAATTTTAAAAAAGAATAAAGAAGGAAGGGAAGAAGGGAGTGAGTGAGTAAGGGAATGGGAGGAAGGTGGCATGAAAAGGTAATAAGTGAGTACAATACATATACTCTTAAAACATAATCATGAATACCAGTGTTTTGTACACTGAATATTAAATTAAAATGCCCAAAGTAAAAAAAAAAAAAAAAGATAAAGATACCCTTATGAAACTCAGGAAAACACAAACAAACATTGCAAGGAAATGAATAAAAACTGTTCAAGACTTGAAAATGAAAGTAGACTCAATGAAGAAAAGTGAAAATGAGATAATCAAAAACTGAGAGAAATGAAAAGTTTGGGTAATGTGATAAGAAGGAATACAGAGGTAAGCTTCACCAAGAGAATACATGAGATGTAGGAGAGAATCTCAAGAGTTGAAAATATGATAGAAAAAATGATTACATTGGTCAAAGAAAATGTTAAATTGAAAGAATTTCTAACACAAAACATTCAGGAAATCTGGGACATTGTGAAAAGATAAAAATCTTTTCATAATAGAAATAGAACAAGGAGAAGATACATAAGGAGAAGTCAAAGCTCCAGAACATATTTTCAACAAAATCATAGAAGAAAAATTTCCTAATCTAATGGATATGCCTAAAAATGTACAAGAAGCAGACAAAACACAAAATAGATTGTATCAGAAAGAAAGTCCCCTCAACAAAGAATAATCAAAACACTAAACATATAAAGAAAGAACATTAAAAGCCACTATCCTCCCAATGTCTTCTCAAGAGAGGTAGTGACCAGTAACTGAGCAATGCCAAGCCAAAAGCCTTTTTTTCTCTCTGTTTCCCAGGCTTTGACCAGGTCCATGTACACTCTGCCATATGTCAGGATAATCTGTATTTCAGAAGCCCTTACTAAAGAAATATAACTCCCATTACATAAGATCTTCAATGATAAAACCAAAGTTAAGCAATATTTATCTAAAAATTCAGCCACACAGAGAGTGCTACAAGAAAAACTCCAACCTAAGGACTAAACTATAACCATGAAAATGCACAGATATGGAGGGATACTCCACTCCAGAGAAGTGGGACAGAAGGGATAGGGGGTAGATGGTAGGAGGGTGGGACTGGGAGGGGTGGAAGAGGACACTACAATGGAGATGTAACCTGAAGTAATAAATAAATAATGTAACTAAAAGAAATGCCAGAATTAAATGATGTTATAAACCAAATATATCTAACAGATATTTACAGAACATTTTACCAAAACAAAAAGAACATACCTTCTTCACAAAACCTTATGGAATTTCCTCCAAAATTGGACACATACCCAGACATAAAACAAATGTCAACAGATACAAAAAAATTGAAATAACTCCTTGCATCCTATCAGACGACCATGGATTAAAGTTTAATAACAACAACAATAGAAATAACAGAAAGTTATAAATTCATGGAACTGACCAAATCTCTACTGAATGAAAATTAAATCAAGACAGAAATAAAGAAACTAGAGGCTTCCTAGAATTGAATGAAAATGAGTATACACAATACCCAAACTTATAGTACACAACGAAAGTGGTTCTAAGCAACAATTTCATAGTACTAAGTACTTACTTTTAAAAAATGAGCAATCTACTTACCATTAAAAAATGGTTTTAATGCAAAAATTCTATAACAAATCACATCCAAAAGTAGTAGATGGCAGGTAATAATCAAACTCAGGGCTGAAATCAATAAAATAGAAACAAGGAGAACAATGCAAAGAATCGACGGAAAAAAAGAGTTAGTTTTTTGAGAAAATTAACAAGATGGACAAACCCTTATCCAAACTAACTAAAAAGTTGAGAGAGAAGATCCACAATTTAAAAATCACAAATAAAAAGGAGGACATAACAACAGATACAGGAAATGCACAGATCATAAGGACATTTGTTAATAATCTCTATTCTATCCAATTGGAAAATCTAAATGAAATGGATAATTTTCTTGATAGATACCACTTTCCAAAGTTAAATCAAGATCAGAGAAGCAACTTAAACACACCTATAAGCCCTAGTGAAATAGAACCAGTTACTAAAAGCCTATCAACCAGAAAAAGCATATGGTCAAATGGTTTTAGTGCAGAATTTTACTAGCATTTCAAAGACACAGAAACAATATTTCTTAATTATTCCACAAAATGAAATCACAGGGTACATTGCCTAATTCATTCTATGATGACACAGTTACCCTGAAACCAAACAGCACAAGGACCCAACAATGAAAGAGCAAGTGTTCTTATGAACAAAGATGGTCAAGGAAATACTTGCAGACCAAATTCAGGAACACATCAAAAAGCTCAACCATGTTCATAGCTATTATACAAATTCATATTTGTAATAGCTAGAAACTGAAAACAACTCAGATGCCCTTCAACCAAAGAATGGACAAAAAAGCTGTGTTACATTCACACAATGGAATACTACTCAGCTATCAGAAACAAGGCAATCATGCAATTTGTAGCCAAATGGATGGAACTAGAAAAGCTCATTCTGAGCAAGCTAACCCAGACCCAGAAAGATGCACATGGCCTGTATTCACTTATAACTGGATTCTAGACATATAGTACAGGACAACAATCCTACAACCCACAGACCCAAAGGAACATGAACCTAGCATAACTATCCTATGAGAAATTCCACCCAGCAGCATAACAAAGCAAAGGGTGAAACACACAGTCAAACATTAGGTGAGGCTCTGAGAGCCCTATATAAGAGAACTAGGAGGAATAGAGAGACCCAGACAAACCAATCTAGGCCCCTAGAGGCTTACAGAGATTAAAGTTCTAACAAAAAAGCAAGAAAAAAGCTTAGACTGAACCTACTCCCCCCCTATACAAATATAGATGATAGGCAACTTTGCAAGATCCCTTAGCAAGTGGAGGGCAATCGAAGTGATGAACTTTGTTACCTTTTAGTGGGACATTTTACCATAACTGAGCTCCCATCATGGGCCCCAGAACAAGAGGAAGCTCTTAACCCTCATGTGACTGATGAACTGAGACAGACTGATATTTGAGCCCCCCACCCACACACTGGAGGATAATTGGCAAAGGGAGTAGAGAGTGGGAGGGTAGAGCTGGGACGGGAGGAGGGGGAGAACTGCAATCAAGATATAACTTGAACTAATAAATAAGTGCTTTAAAAAAAAAAGAAAGAAATACTTCCATCTGTAAAAAAAAAAAAAAAAAAAAGACTTTCCACCATGATCAAGTAGGCTTCATCCAAAAGATGCAGAGATGGTTCAACATGTGAAAATCAATATATGTAATCCACTATATAAACAAACTGAAAGGAAAAAACTACGTATTCACCTTACAAAAGGCCTGTGACAAGATGCAACAAACCTTAATGATAAAAGTTCTAGAGATATTATACATACATGAGACATATTTTAAAATAATAAAGGGAGTTTACAATAATTCTATAGCCATCATCGATTTGAATTCAGGAAAACACAAATTTTTCTACTAAAGTCAGTAACAAGACAAGGATGTCCACCCTCTTCATAGTGACTCAATATAGTACTTGAAACCTTTGCTAGAACAATAAGCAACTGGAGGAGATCCAGGTGATATAAATTAGAAAGGAAAAAGTTAAAGTATCTTTATTTGCAGATTATATGACATTATTTGAAAAAACACAAAATTATACATATAAAATATACAAAAATACCCTAAAAATTTCACTGGGAACTTGTACTTTTAACAAAAATTTTATACTTTTTTTGCTAAAACTACATTTTTAGCAAAGTAGTTGATTTAAAAATTAACTCATAAAAATCAGTAGGCCTCTTATAGTCAAATGACAAACAGACTGAGCTAGAAATCCGGGAAGCAACACCTTTCCAAAAGCATAAAATATCTTAGGGTAAATCTAACCAAGCAAGTGAAAAGCTTTACTGATAAAAATTCAAAGTTTTTCAAGAAATACGTAGAAAGAGCTATCAGAATATATCTTTCATGCTCATTGATTGGTAGGATTAATATAGTAAAATTGGCCATTCTACCAAAAGTAATCTGCATATTCAATTCAATTCCCATCAAAACTCCAGCCCAATTCTTTACATATCTTGAAAGGAAAATTATTAACTTCATGTAGAAACACAAAACACCCAAGATAACTGAAACAACCATGAACAATAAAATAGCTTCAGGAGGTCTCACAATTCCTGATTTCAAGTTCTACTACAAAGTTATAGCAATAAAATCAACATGGTATTAGCATAAAAACAAATATGTTGATCAATAGAATAGAATTGAAGACACATACATAAACCCACATACCTATGGACTTCTTATTTTTGATAAAGAATCCAGAAGTATATACTGGAAAAAAGACAGGTTCTATAACACATAGTGCTGTTCAAGCTAGATGGCTCCAGGATGAACACAAATAGATCCACTCTAGCACTAGACTACCAAAGTGAATAGCAACATAGTTTTTAAGTCTTCAACATACTGTGACTGTAATATAATGCTATATTTAGATTCATTTGTAATATATTGCATTAAATAATAGACAGTCAATTAATAAATACAATAAGCAGTAATCATCTACTTTAGTCCCTTTCTGCACTTCTTCCTATCTTTCTTAAAGTTTTCACATTACATTACTTCTTATTTTTCTCTCTTCTTTTCTGTTCAAATTGTCATCAATTTATGAGTTGAACACTCTCTTTGTATCCCATGTATATTTATACTTTATGCATAAAGTAGGTTTTTATAGACCTTGGAATTTGTCAAAATATTTTTAAAAGTAAAAAAAAAAATTTTTAAAAGTAATATGAGATCGAGACAAAAATTTATAAATTCAGTATTATAAGCAAAATTTCCTATCTGTTCTAAATAGACAAGAGATGTATATTTGCAAAGTATAGTCAGCATCTGTCATCAATTTGACTGTTGAATACTGTATGTTCATATGAAAATATCAGCAGTTTCTACAAGATCTTCTATCAATTTAGATCTACCTTCATTCATTATAAATTAATGTGAATTGATATACAGAACATTGGTACCCAAGACTGATGCCTATAAATAACCAATCTATTTGTTGTTTTATTTTTAACTTGAATTCCAAACTTCTCTCATAACTGAAATATGACACTTAATAATACTTGCTGTCAATATATACTTATTCACTAGTTTGAACTATTTATATTGACTATAAGTTGAACAATTCTAAACATATTAGTTCTCATAATTGTGACAGGAAATCAAATAACATATGTTTTACTGCTGTGGGATAATACAGTATAACTTTCTTTGTCAACAAATCCAAAGAATGGATTTCAGTTACAGTGCTGACTCTAACTGCTTTTGCCTTTAATGAATCATTTCCAAACATCATGTCGTGACACATTGCCCTGTCAAATAATTCATGTGTGCTCTTCCTAAATTCTCATTGCAGCTTTACAAACAATTTTATGTGTAATGAAATGTAGCAAAGATCCTGGAATAGGTGAAGATATGTTGTAATTGAGCATGCTGGACTTCAGGCAATAAATCCTTTCTGCATCTTTCAACTGTCCAAAGTACATTAGGGACAGATTCTGACTGCAAGCGAAAAATGGGAAACAAGAAGTAGCATCTTTTCTCAGTCAGTTGAGCAGGTAAAGAAAATGGACTGTGAGTACAAGATACTGTAAGAGTTACTTCCTTCTGTAGAGCAGTATGGAATACCAGAGACAAAAATAATTAACTTGGGGATATGAGCGAACCCTGAACATAGCTTATGGGCTGGGGTCTATAGTCTAAGTAAGGTTCTCTTGGTATGTAAGAGCAGAGATTCTACATAGATGAAAAGCATGATGAACTCTGTACCATACCAGAAAGTTTCCAGACATTGGAAATGTTGCCTTGTTCTAAACACTAAATATTCCCCTACATACCACTCTTTCTTCAGTTTGTAAGTCAAATAATGGTATTCTGCATTCACTTGAAATGATGAAATGTTCTAAGAAATTTATCTCCTGCAAGAAACCTGGGTTTACTAGTAAAGTCATTAAGGCAAAGTGCTTGAGGAGAACAATTCCAAAGTTTGTGTCACTGATCTTTGAAAGATGCTAAAGGCATTTTTCTATGGGCTTAATAATCAAATTAAAAGCTGCAGAGTTCAGATTTATGAAAGTAAAACCATTTGTTCCAAATTTTTTGATTTGCTCCCTAGCATAGAAATATATGTTGAATCTAATGTAGTCTTATACTGTGTAAACAATGTTAGAGTGAGTTGAAGATGGACAGTACAGTGGAAGAAAAGCTGTCTCACTGGCTATTATTACTAAATTTGTAATCATTCTTTGAAAATTTCATACATGTATACAATGTATTTTGATCATATTCACCCCTACAACTACCCCTACCCCTACATTATGGTCCCAATTTCATGTAGTTTTTTATATAGTTCAGTAAGTCTAAATGGTACTGTCCATATAGGCACCAGTGTAGAGTCATCCACCAGAGCATTGTCAACCACCAAGGTGTGCAAACACATAGAAATCTGACTCTCTCTCTCTCTCTCCTCTAGCAGCCATCAACTCTCAGTAACTTCTCATGTAAGGTTTGAGATACAATGAGTCCTTTCTCATTCTAGATTAGAATTGAGACTAGCATGATTTTGTGCACATAGCTGTTGTAAGTTCATGAGTGCAGCAGTTTTGTACTGTACAGAGGATACTTTTTTTTTGCCTCAATCTTCTCCAATCTACGACTCTCATAATCTTTCCACACCCTCTTTCATAAAGTTCCCTAAACTTTGGGAAGACAATATGTGATATAGAGATAACATGTATATCTGACACTCCACAGACACTTATTCCACAGTTTGATTTGGGTTTTGTTTTTCATTGTAGTTGTTGTTGTTTGTTTGTTTGTTTGTTCTTTGGGGTTTGCTTTTTTCCTGATTACCTATTTTTAAAAGAAGTGACAAGTGTTTCTAAAATCAAATTGTCATTAATCTCTCATGAATTGTGTTCAAGTCAAATTATCCTTTATTCTATCTCATGACTTTGTGGACAATAACAACACACCATCTGGAATTCCAGCAATTGTAGAGAGCTGCGACGTGCCGCGCCTTAAAAATGGCGCTGGTCTCCGCCTTCCACCAGCCCGACGGTGAGTGCTCTCGGTGGTAAACAAGTCCATATTTGGCTAAGACCGCTGATCTGGCTTGCTTCCGCATACGTGGGCCTCTAAGATAGCACTACGTGGCTTTACTTGATTGGCTGTTCATTTAGTATTTAGCCTGTGGGTTGGGTCTGCCCGGCCCCTTTTCGGAAGACTGTTTTCAAGGGACCTGAATAAACTGCAGGAGAAGAGCTTTTGTGAGTTGCGTCATTTCTTGCTGGTCGAGAGGGACGCGACAAGCAATGACTAAAACATGTGTGATAAATGAAGTTGTGTAGCATTAGTAAGTGAAGAGTTAGTGTGTTCACCAAGCATGAGGTATTTATGTACTCTCTTTCTTGTTCTTTTTTCTAATTGAAAATAGATTCTTTTAGCATTCAATATATGCCAACAACAGTTTCCCCTTGTTCCACTCCTCCAAGCTTCCTCCCACCTCTACTTTTCCCCAGATCCTCTCCCCTCTTTTTCCTCTTCAGAAAAGATCATGCCTCCAAGAAATGACAGACAAACAGGACAAAACAAGGTAAAATAAGACAAAGCCAAAAGCCCTCATGTTGAAGTTGGATAAGGCAACCCACTGGGAGGAAAAGTGTCCCAAGAGAAGGAAAAGTAGTCACAGATACAGCTGCTCCCACTGTTAGGCATCCCACAAAAACACCAAGCTAACAACCACAATATTTATACAAAGAACCTCCTCCAGCCCCATACAGGCCCTGTGCTTGCTACTGCAGTCTCAGTGAGCCTATGTGAGCCCTGCTTTGACTCAGTGACCATGTTTGCCTGGTGTCAACAAACCCCTCTGACTCCTATAATCTTTCCTCCTCTTCTTCTTTGGTATTTCCCAATCTCTGAGGGAAGGAACCCAATGGGAACCTCCAGTTTAGATTTTCTCCACATGGTTGTCTGTGGATCTCTGTACCCACATGACTCTACTGCTATAGGAAGCCTCTCTGATAATAATTGGATAAGGAACTAGTCATTGAGAATATCAGAATATCATTAGAGATAATTTCATTGATTTTTTTAAAGTGGGGAGCCATCAAAAGTTCTATCCAGTCTCTGATTCCTGACCAGGAAGTGTAGGACATGGGCTTCCTCTCAAGCATGGGCCTCAAATTAAATCAAATATTTGTTGGCCACTATCATAAATTTTGTGCCATCATTGCCCCAGTACATTTTACAGGCAGGACAAATTGCAGGTAGAGGGTTTTGTGGCTGGTTTGGTAGTGTCTAGGTTTCTCTTTCTGTAGCCTGCAGAGTACCTTTTATAACTGGATACTATAATATAGGGGTGTCAGCTCTTCTTTGAAGGTCTGGTAGAATTCTGTGCTGAAACCATCTTGCCCTGGGCTTTTATTTATTTATTTATTTATTTATTTTTTGGTTGGGAGACTTTTAGTGACTGTTTCCATTTCCTTAGGGGTTATAGGGCTGTTTAATCTGTTAACCTGATCTTTATTTAGCTTTGGTAGGTGGATTCTATCAAGAAAATTGTCCATTTTGCTTAAGTTTTCAAATTTGGTGGAGTATAGATTTTTAAAGTAGGACCTAAATATTCTCTGGATTTCCTCAATGTCTGTTGTTATTTTTCCATTTTCATTTCTGATTTTGTATGTTTGGGGTTTTTCCCTTGGCCTTTTAGTTAATTTGGCTAAGGGTTTGTCAATTTTGTTGATTTTCTCGAAGAACCAACTCTTGGTTTCATTGATTCTTTGTATCGTTCTTTTTGTTTCTAAGTTGTTGATTTCAGCCCTAAGTTTGATGATTTCCTGCCTTCTGTTTCTCTTTGGAGTGTTTGTTTCTTTTTTTTTTTTCCAATTCATCCAGTTTAGTTGTTAATTCGCTAAAGGACAGCATCTTCAACAAATGGTGCTGGTCCAACTGGATGTTCACATGTAAAAGAATGAAATTAGACCCATACTTATCACCTTGTACAAAATTTAAGTCCAAGTGGATCAAAGACCTTAACATAAGGCCGGACACACTAAATCTACTAGAAGAGAAAGTGGGAAAAACCCTCCAAATCATTGGCAAAAGTGACAACTTCCTGAACAGAACACCAAGAGCTCAGGACGAAGACCAACAATCAATAAATGGGACCTCATGAAACTGAAAAGCTTCTGTAAGGCAAAAGACACTGTCATTCGAACAAAACTGCTGCCTACAGATTGGGAAAAACTCTTCACCAACCCCACATCTGACAGAGGGCTAATATCCAAATTTTACAAAGAACTCAAGAAATTAAATACCAAGAAACCAAATAGTCCAAACACAAAATGGGGGAAAGAGCTAAACAGAGAATTCACAAAGGAGGAATTCCTAAAGGCTGAGAGACACTTGAAGAAATGCTCAGCATCCTTAACCATAAGAGAAATGCAACTCAAGACAGCTCTAAGATTCCATCTCACACCTGTCAGAATGGCTAAGATCAAAAGCTTACATGACAGCACATGCTGGCAAGGGTGTGAAGAAAGGGGAATCCTCCTTCATTGCTGGTGGGAGTGCAGGCTTGTGCAACACTATGGAGGTCAGTCTGGCTGGCGATATCTTAGAAAACTTGGAATAGCTCTGCCTCAGAACCCAGCCCTACCACTTCTGGGTATACATACAAATGACTCCTCACTGAATCACAAGGAAGTTGCCTCATCTATGTTCATAGTAGCCTTACTTATAACAGCTAGAAACTGAAAACAACCCAGATGTCCCTCAACCAAAGAATGGATTAAAAGACTGTGGTACATCTACACAATGTAATATTACTCAGCTATCAGAAACAATGAAATTATGCAATTTGCAGCCAAATGGACAGAACTAGAGAAGCGCATCCTGACTGAACTAACCCAGACTCAGAAGAATGCACATGGCATCTATTCACTTATAGTTGGATTTAGCCATATAGTACAGGATATCTATACTAAAACCAATGCACCAAAGGGAATATGGATATAGATAAGCATGTTGAGCAACAATTGAGAGGTGTGAACCCACTGGGGCTCACCTGAAAAAGCCAGGGACAAATAAAAATTACTGGAAGAGACTCTCAGTCATTCAGAAAAACAGACTGGCCAGCCACAGAATCCATGGAAGTAGGAGAGTTTCATACTACAATGGGTCTAAGCCATTCAGGTCCCCAGCGAGCAGCTCTGAACCCCAGACAGGGGACTCAACAGTTTTCTGAGCCCCCAGATTTCACACAGGCATTCCAGCACCAAAAAGAGTACCAGGAGAGCCACAGGATCAGGTATCTCCTTGGCAGAACCATTATGATGGCAACCTACAGCACATTCTGAGCTATGGGAGAATTATGGGAACACCTCAGTATATCCCCAGCAGAGGAGCAGTCTGAGAGGTCCAAGCATATTTGGGCTCACCTGAAAAGGCTTGGGACAATACAGGTCCCTCTACTAGATGTACAAACACTTGGAAGAACATTACAGACAGACAAGGCAGTGGGGAGGGGGAGGCACTTCCTCAAGTGATGCAGTGGCCTGCAGGTCTGATCAATTCAGGACTTGAGCCTGAGCAGGTAGCTCAGGCCTCAAGACAGAGGTCATCCTGGCTTCCTGAGCCCCCATAAGGTCGATCCACCATCAAAAAGCGGACCAGCAGAACCACAAGAACAGTAAGATCAGAGTGGGTGGATAGGCAGGTGGTTGAGTTAAAAGGTGGCAGAGCTCTAATGAGTCCCAGCCCTGTGGATGGGTCATTGTGTTCAAAGTGGATCTCCCTGCCATTCCACCTTGCCCCTCCCCAATGGAATACTTCAGCATCAACATTTCCGGCCCTGGAGCAACAGGTTTTTGGCCATTGCACCCCGCCTGAGTGACACAGACTACAAGGTTTCAGCACTTAGGGCTAAGAGGAACAGAGGTGCCCCAGGGACTATTTTGGGGAACCACAACCAAAGACCTGACACTCTGACCAGGCACACAGGCATCAGGGAATCTGCAGCTCTAGCCTATATAGTCCATGGACCTCCGAACTCCCCACTGACCTCACTAGGAAAACCTCCTAGTTTTCAGGATTTCAGGACCCTGCAGTCTGAAATAACACATCCCATGCTAATCCCTGACCTGAGTACCCAATTAAGACACAACAGGAAGGAGTGAACTTTATATTGCCCATTGAGATCCAGCTCCCAACACAAGGCCCCACCCAGTTTGGAGAGCTACAGACAACAAAGATAATATTGCCTCTGCACCAAAGCTCCTTCCTTGGTACGAGGTCCAGAAGATACTAGGAACAATCAGCTAAGGACAACCAGATGGCTAATGGTCAGTGAAAGAGCAAAACTGTCAAATGTCAGGGAAATATGCTAACACACCACGCCCTTATCATCCCACCATAGCTAAAACAATGAAAAAGATGACAAATCTATACTTATGACAATGATAGAGGCCTTAAAAGAATAAAATAAATTCCTGAGAGAATTCAAAGAAATCACAATTCTACAATTGAAAGCAATGGAGAATTCCATTAGAGACCTCCAAGCTAACTCAGCCAAACAAGAGTGGGAAAGAGACAAAGCTATGAAAGATTTGCAGGCAAAGACAATCAAAAAAATATATTCCTGGAGCAGGAAATATAAAACAGTTCAAGACCTGAAACTGGAAATAGAAGCAATATATAAAACACAAGCAAGACAGGAATGGTGGTGCACACATTTATCCCAGCACTGGGGAGACAGAGACAGGAAGATTTCTGTGAGTTTAAGCCAGCCTGGTCTATAAAGTGAGTCAACGAGAGCTATGGATACACAAAGAAACCTGTCTCAAAAAAACAAAAACAAAAGAAAACACAAGCAGAGACAATCCTGGAGGTTGAAAACCAAGAAAAGAGACCAGGAACTTCAAACATGAGTATCACAAATAGAATACAAGAGATGGAAGACAGACTCTCTGGCATGGAAGACTCAATTGAAGAAATCATTACAACAACCAAAGAAAATGAGAAATCTAACAATGTTCTCACCCACAACATCCAAGAAATCAAGGACTCAATGAAAAGATGAAACCAAAGAATTATAGACATAGATGAAAGAGAAGACTCCCAACTCCAAGGTCCAGGAAACACTTTCAACAAAATCATAGAATAAAATTAAAAAAAAACCTTCAGAAAGATATGCTAGTAAAATTCCAAGAGGCATACAGAACACCAAATAGATTAGAACAGAAAAGAAATTCCTCCCACCACAAAATAATTGAAACTCCAATGTAAAAAAAACAAAGAAAGAATATTAAAAGCTGTAAGAGAAAAGGTCAAGTAACATATAATGGCATGAGAATTACACATGACTTCTCAGAAATTTTAAAAACCAGAAGGGCCTGGGCAGACATCCTACAAGCCCTAAGAAACCATAAGTGCCAGCTCAGACTTCTATACCCAGCAAAATTTTCTATCACCATAGATGGAGAAAACAAGATATCCCATGGGGGAAAAAACAAATTTATACAGTATCTACTCACAAATCCAACTCTACAGAAGGTTCTAGAAGGAAAATTCCAACCCAGAGAAGATAACTACACCAAATAAAACATAGGACATAGGAAACAATAAACTCCATTACAACTAAACCAAAAGAAACTCACAACCACCACCTACATTAATTTTAAAAAAACAGGAAATAACAACCTATGGTCATTAATATCTCTCAATATCAATGGACTCAATTTCCCAATAAAAAGACACAGGCTTACAGAATGGATCTCTAAACAATACTCATCATTTTGCTGCATACAAGTAATGTACCTTACCTCACAAAGATTGACTCTACCTCAGAGTAAAGGTCTGGAAAAAGGTTTTCCAAGCAAACGGTCTCAGGACGCAAGCTGGAGTAGCCATCCTAATAACAAATAAAGTAGACTTGCAACTGAAATTAATCAAAAAAGATAGAGAAGGATACTACATACTCATCAGAGGAAAAATTCATCAAGATGACAACTCAATACTGAATATCTATGCCGCAAATACAAGGGCATCCACATTGTAAAAGAAACTCTATGAAAGCTTAAATCATACATCCATCCACACACATTAATAGTGGAAGACTTCAACCCACTCACACTAATAGTGGAAGACTTCAACCCACTCACACTAATGGACAGGTCAATGAGACATAAATCAAAGAGAGAAATAATGAGACTAACAGAGGTCATGAAACAAATGGACCTAACATGTATCTACAGAATGTTTCACCCAAACACAAAAGAATATACCTTCTTTTCAGCACCTCATGGAATCTTCTCTACAATTGACCATATAGTCAGATACAAAGCAAATCTCAACAGATACAAGAAAATTAAAATAACCCCTTGTATCTTATCAGACCACCATGGATTAAAGCTGGGTTTCAACAACAGACATAACAAAAAGCCTACACATTCATGGAAACCGAACAACTCTCTACTCAATGAACACTGGGTCAAGGAACAAATAAAGAAGGAAATGACAGACTTCCTAAAATCCAACAAAAATAAAGGCACAACATACCCAAACCTATGGGACACAAGGAAAGCAATGCTACAAGGAAAGTTCATAACACTAAGTGCCTTCAAAAACAAGATGGTGTCAGCTCATATTAACAACTTAACAGCAGAACTAGAAGAGCTACAAAAAAAGAAAAAAGAAGAAGAAGCAAAAACTCCCAAGAGAAACAGATGGCAGGAAATCATCACACTAAGGGCTTCAATTAACAACTTAGAAAAAAAGAACAATACAAACATTCGATGAAACCAAGAGTTGGTTCTATGATAAAAATCAACAAAATAGACAAACCATTAACCAAACTAACTAAAAGGCAGAGGGAAAAAACCCAAATCAACAAAATCAGGAATTAAAAGGGAGAAATAACAACAGACATTGAGGAAATCAAAAAAATCTTTAGGTCATATTTCAAAAGTCTGTACTCTACAAAATTTGAAAACCTACGCTAAATGGAAATTTTTCTTGATAGCTACAACCTACCAAAGTTAAATCAAGATCATGGTAGCAAATGAAACAATCCTATAACCCCTAAGTAAATAGAAGCAATCATTAAAAGTCTCCCAACCAAAAAAAAAAAAGCCCAGGGCCAGATGTTCTCAGTACAGAATTCTACCAGACCTACAAAGAAGAGCTTCAAACTCTTCCACAGAATAGAAATAGAAGGAACACCACCAAACTCATTCTATGAGTCCCCAGTTACCCTAATACCTAAACCACACAAAGACCCAACAAAGATAGAGAATTTCAGACCAATTTCCCTCATGAATATAGACACAAAAATACTTAATAAAATGCTGGCAACCCGAATCCAAGAATACATAAAAAGCATCATAGACCATGATCAAGTAGGCTTCATCCTAGGAATGCAGGTCTAATTCAACATATGAAAATCCATCAATGTTTGGCCAGGCATGGTGGCACACGCCTTTAGTTCCAGAACTTGGGAGGCAGAGCCAAGTGGATCTCTGTGTGTTCAAGTTTGAGGCCAGCCTGGTCTACAATGCAAGACCAGAGAAACCCTCTCTCAAAAAAAAAAAAAAAGAAAGAAAAAGAAAAGAAAATCCATCTACATAATCCACGATATAAAGAAGTTGAAAGAAAAAAACCACATGATCATCTTGATAGATGATGAAAAAGCATTTGACACAATCCAACAGCCCTTCATGATAAAAGTCCTGGATAGGGCTGACATATAAGGACCATACCTAAAAATAATAAAGGCAATATAGAGCAAGCTGGTAGACAATATCAAACTAAATGGAAAGAGACTTAAAGCATTTCCTCTAAAATCAGGGACAAGGCAAGGATGCTCACTCTCCCCAGATCTCTTCAACATAGTACTTGAAGTTCTAGCTAAAGTAATAAGACAGCTAAGGAAGGTCAAGGGGATACAAATTGGAAAGGAAGAAGTCAAAGTATCCCTATTCACAGTTGATATGATAGTTTTAAAAGGTGATCAAAAAAATCCCACTAGAGAACTCCTACAACTGATAAACACCTTCAGCAAGGTGACTGAACACAAAATTAATTTAAAAAATCAGTAGCCCTTTTTTATACAAAAGATAAATGGGCCGTGAAAGAATTGAGGGATACAACACCCTTCACAATAGCCACAAACAATATATAATACCTGGGGGTAACTCAAACCAACTAAGTGAAAGACCTGTATGACAAGAACTTCAAGTCCTTGAAGAAAGAAATTGAAATGGACATCAGAAAATGGAAAGATCTCTTATGCTCATGGATAAGTAGGATCAACATAATAAAAATGGCCATCATACCAAAAGCAATGCACAGATTCAATGCAATTCATATCAAAATACCAGCATCTTTACAGACTTTGAAAAAATAATTCTCACCTTCATATGGAAAAACAAAAAGCTCAGAATATCTAAATCAATCCTGTACAATAAATAAACATCTAGAAGTATCACCATCCTAGATTTCAAGCTATACTACAGAGCAACAGTAATAAAAATAGCATGGTATTGGCATAGAAATGGACCAGTCGATAAATGGAATCAAATTGAACACCTAGAAATAAACCCACAAACCTATGATCACCTAATTTTGGGCAAAGCCAAAACCATACAATGGAAAAAGGAAAGTATCTTCAACAAATTGTGCTGATCTAACTAGATGTCAACATGTAAAAGAATGCAAATAGACCCATATTTATCACCTTGCACAAAACTAAAATCCGAGTGGATCAAAGACCTTACCATAAAGCTAGACACACAAAATCTAGCAAAAGAGAACGTCTCGAATTCATTGGCACAGGAGACAACTTCCTGAACAGAATATCAATAGCTCAGGTTCTAAGACCAACAATCAATAAATGGGACATATGAACTGAAAAGCTTTTGTAAGGCTAAGGACACTGTCATTAGAATGAAATGGCAACCTACAGATTGGGAAAAGATCTTTACCAACTGCACACCTGACAGAGGGCTAATATCCAAAATTTATAAAGAAATTAAATACCAACAAATTGAATAATCCAATCAAAAAAATGGGGCATAGAGTTAAACTGAGAATTCCCCAAAGAGAAGTCACTAATGTCTCAGAGACACTTGAATAAATACTCAACACCATGAATCATCAGAGAAATGCAACTCAAGACTATTCTGAGATTCCATCTCACACCAGTCAGAATGGCTAAGATCAAAAACACAGCACATGCTATCAAGGCTGTGGAGAAAGAAGAACACTCCTCCATTGCTGATGGGAGTGCAAACTTGTACAACCACTATTGAAGTCACTCTGGTGATATCTTAGAAAGCTTGGAAGAGCTGTACCTCAAGACCCAGCCATAACCACTCCTGAGCATACATTAGGAAGATTCCTTACAATCCACAAGGACATTTCCTCATCTATGTTCATAGCAGCTTTATTTGTAATAGCTAGAAATTAGAAACAAACCAGATTTCCCTCAACTGAAGAATGGATATAAAAACTGTGGTACATTTACATAGTGGAATACTTCTCAGCTATCAGAAACAAGGAAATCATTCAATTTGCTGCAAATTGATGGAACTAGAAAAGCTCATCCTGAGTGAGCTAACCCAGATCCAGAAAGATGTATTTGCCATATATTCACTTATAACTCAATTTTAGCCATATAGAACAAGATAACTATCCAACATCCAACAGACTGAAAGCAACAGAAACATAGTCTTTGTTTCCTATGAGTGGGACACTTTGCACTATTGTAGCTGCCATATAGGCCTCCAGTGAGAAAGGAGCTCTTAGTCCTCATATGACTGCTGAACTGAGGGGGGCTGAGAGGTGGGGTGGATGAGTAGGATGAATGAGAGAGGCTGTAGAGTGTGGGAAGGTAGGACAGAGAAGCATGGAGGGAGGGAGCTGGGAGGGAGATGTAACTTGAAGTAATAAATAAATGTAATTTTATTTAAAAATGAACTCCCAAAAATATAACACAATTTTAAAAACAGGTTAATATGACAACTTCAGAACCCAGTTATTCTATTATACCAAGCCCTAGATATCTTACCACAACTGAAACACAAGAAAATAACCTTAGATCTACTCTTATCAAAATGATATAAACCTGAAAAGAGGAAAATAAATACCTCAAAGAAAAACAGGAAAATACAATGAAACAGGTGATATAAATCAGTAAATCCTTTAAAGAAATACAATATAATATAACCAAACAGAAGAGGGAAATGAATAAACCTAAGACCTGAAATTGGAATTAGAAGCAATAAACAAAATACAAGTGGAGACAATCCTGAAACTAGAAAAGCTAGGAAAGAGAAAAGGATTTACCAACACAAACATCAACAAAAGAATACAACAGATGGAAAAGAGAATATCAGGCAAACAAGATACAATTGAAGAAATCAATACTTCTGACAAAGAAAATATGAAATCTAAAAAATACCAGACACAATACATCCAAGAAATCAAAAACCATAAGAAAAGGCAAAAGCTAAGAATGATAGGAATAGAAGAAAGACAAGACTCCCGTCCAGAAAACATCTTTAACAACAATATATATATAAGAAAATTTCCCAAACATAAGGAAGACATGCCTATAAACATGCAGTAAGTTCACAGAACTCCAAATAGATGAGACCAAAAAATAAATTAATCTTACCACATAATAATCAAAACACTAAATGTATAGAAAAAAGAAAGAATATTAAAAGCTGCAAGAGGAAATACCAAGTAATTTATAAAGGCAGAACTATCAAAATCACACCTGACTTCTCATCAGAGACTCTAAAATCCAGAACATCCCAGGTAGATGTCTTACAGTCTCTCAATAGACCACAGATACCAGCCGAGAGTACTATACCTAGGAAAACTTTCAATCACCATAGATGGAGAAAAGATATTCTATAACAAAAAATTGAAACAATATCTATTCACAAACCTAACTCCACAGAAGATACTACAAGGAAGACTCCAACTCAAGAAGGTTAACTACATCCAAGAAAACACAGGAAATAAATAACTCCACTGTAGCACAATTGAAAATTCCAGAAAAATAAAAGCAAACACTCCCAAGAGGATCACACAGCATGGAAATCATCCAACTCATGGTTGAAATCAATAACTTAGAAACAAAGAAAACAATACAAAGAATCAATGAAACTAAGAGTTGGTTTTTGAGAAAATCAACAAGATGGACAAACCCTTAGCTAAACTAACTACCAGGCAGAGAGAAAATACTTAAAGCAACAAAATCAGAAATGGAAAGGGGAAAATAACAACAGACACTGAAGAAATCCAAAGAATAATTAGATCTTACTTCAAAAGCCTGTACTTCACAAAATTGGAAAATCTAAATGAAATTGATGATATTCTTGAGAGATTCCACTTTCCAAACTTAAATTAAGATCAGGCAAACAAGTTTAATAATCTTATAGCTCTTAAGGAAGTAGAACCAGACATTAAAAGTCTCACTTCCAAAAATATTAAAATTAAAAAAATAAGCTCAGTGTAACCAAACTTTTTAAATTTATTAAATATTGATTTATTAGTAACTATACTCACTTATAAAAAATATAAACTCTTAACTACTAATCCTACAAATTCCTACAACCCCTTTGACCTAACCACTAAACCTATTGATAACTATTACAATTATTTTCATAACCTTTTAGAAGGATACAGTCTCTGGGGTAGGTCTTCAGTCATCAGGAACACAATCTCTGTGGTAGACCCTTTAATGCTCTTAGCAGTCTTTTTTTCTGGAATATCTCAGATGTAGATACATCAGGGTAAATTGGCTATGGCAGTCTCACCTTAAATAAGGCTTGAGGCTTTCTTCTCTCTGGAAGACCCCAGCCATCTGTAGGCCAACTTATTTCCTTCCTTCATATCAGCAACTCTACCACTCTGCCTCAGTCCTTAA
Organism: Lophiomys imhausi; assembly: GCA_907164525.1. NCBI lineage: Eukaryota > Metazoa > Chordata > Mammalia > Rodentia > Muridae > Lophiomys > Lophiomys imhausi. Next base: position 1,602,672 of record CAJQZJ010009486.1, on the reverse strand, counting down.
AGCCAGCCACAGTTAGTTTCGTTTAGACCACTGTTTGGACAGGTCAAACCCCTCTAGGCAGAAATTGAGCCACAGGGTTTAGTCCTTGGCCTTTTGCTGTCTTGCTGAGGCTCTCTCTGTTCACCAGCTTCTTTCTGCCTCAGGGAGATCCAGCCGTCAATTCACCAGCACTTTCTCCATCAGACGATAAAACTACTCATTATCTTTTCTAGTGTGAGGACTTGCTAGCATCAGCTCTCTAGCGGGGGGGGGGGGGGTGGGGGGCTCTTGGCTCCATCCGCTTGTCCTTAAAGAGGTGGAAATCCATTTCAGCTTAATTTGGGCTCTGCCCACTTAGCAGCTGAAAACAATGCCAGGCCAAATACTTTGTTTCTTAGTCCATTAAGTCTTTCCTGTTTTTCCTGGCTTCAACCTTGTTTTTCAGTCCATTAAGTCTTTCCTGTTTGTTTCCTGTTTTCACCTAACTTCATCCTTGTTTTTCCACAAACTAATAAGCTAATTGGTCAAAGCCAAGTTGATCTTCATGCCCCAAATCAAGAGACTGTATCCTAATCCTTTAGATATTTACTAAATTATCTAATTTATATTAATCCAACTCCCTATAGCTCAGGGCAACAAGGTTTTATCCCAGAATTCTACCACTTTCAAAGAGGAGTTAATGTCAATACTGCTCAAACTATTCCACAAACTAGAAACAGAAGGAGCATTGTCAAACTCATTCTGTGAGGCCACAATCATCCTGTTTCCTAAACCACACAGAGACTCAAAAAAAAAAAGATAATTTCAGACCAATTTCCATTACAAATACAAAAATATTCCGTAAAATATTTGCAAATTGAATCCAAGAACAAATCAAAAACATCATCCAGTATGATCAAGATGACTTCATCCCAGGGATGCAGGGATGATTCAATATAGGAAAATCCATCAACTGGGTCCATCAAATAAACAAGCTGAGAGATAAAAGGTACATGATCATCTCATGAGATATCAAAAAGCATTTGATAAAATCCAACACCTCTTCATGATAAAAGTCTTGGAGAGATCAGGGATACAATGCACTTATGTGAACACAATATACAGGAAGCCGATAGCCAAAATCAAATTAAATTGAGTGAAACTGAAAGCAATTCCACTAAAATCAGGGACAAGACAAGGCTTTCCACTCTCTCCATATCTATTCAACATAGTACTTGAAGTTCTAGCTAGAGTAATAAGACAACTAAAGGAGATTAAGGGAATACAAATTGGAAAGAAAGAAATCAAAGTATCCCTATTCACAGGTGATAAGACAATTTATATAAGTGACCACAAAAGTTCCACCAGAGAAATACTACGGCTGATAAACACCTTAAGCAATATGGCTGGATACCAAATTAATCCGAAAAAATCAGTAGCCCTTCTTTACACAAAAGATAAATGAGCTGAGAAAGATATTAAGGCAACAACACCTTCACAATAGCCACAAATAACATAAAAATACCTTGTAGTAACTAACCAATCAAGTAAAGACCTGTACACCTGAACTTCAAGTCCCTGAGAAAGAAACCAAAGAAGATATCAGAAGATGAAAAGATCTCCCATGCTCATGGATAGGTAGGATCAGCATAATAAAAATGGACATCCTACTGAAAGCAATATACGTCAATGTAATTCCTATAAAATACCAACACAGTTCTTTATAGACCTTCAAAGAACAATTCTCAACTTCATATGGAAAAACAAAAACATAGAATAGCTAAAACAATAAATCTGGAGGTATCACCATCCCTGATTTCAAACTGCACTGCAGAGCAATAGTAATAAAACAACATGATACTAGTATAGAAACAGACTGATTGATCAATGAAGTCAAATCCAAGACCCAAAAATATACCCACACACCTATGTTCCCTTAATTTTTGACAAAGAAGCAACTGTGCAATGGGAAAATGAAAGCATCTTCAACAAATGGTGCTGGTCTAACTGGATATTCATATGTAGAAGAATGCACATTGAACCATATTAATCACCCTGCACAAAACTTAAGTCCATGTGGATCAAAGTCTTCAACATAAAACCAGACATACTAAATCTAATAGAAGAGAAAGTGGAGGAAAGCCTTGAACTCATTGGTACAGGAGACAACTTCCTGAACAGAACACCAATAACTCAGGATCTAAGATTAATAATCAATAAATCAGATTTCATGAAACTGAAAAACTTCTGTAAGGCAATAGACACTGCCAATATAACAAATTGCCAGCCAGCCTAAATATCAGGAAAAGATCTTCACCAACCCTTCAACCCAAAGAAGGGTAATGTGCAAAACATATAAAGAACTCAAAAAAGTAAGCACTAACAAACCAAATAATCAACAAAAAAGAGTACAGATTCAAACTAATATTTCTCAACAGAAGTATCTCAAATGACTGAGAAGTATTTAAAGAAATGCTCATTGTCCCTAGTCATCAGGGAAATTCAAATAAAAAAGGACTCTGATATTGCATCTCACACCCATCAGAATGGCTAGGATCAAAAACTCAAGGGATAGCACATGCTTGAGAAGATGTGGAGAGAGAGGAAAACTCCTCCATTGCTCATGAAAGTGCAAACTTGTGCAACCACTTTGTAAGTCAATCTGGCAGTTTCTCAGAAAACTGGGAATATTTCTTCCTCAAAACTCATCTTTACCACTCCTGGGAATATAACTAAAAGATACCCCACCATACTACAAGGAAATTTTCTTCATTATGTTCATAGCAGCTTTATTCATAATAAACAATATTTAGAAACAACATAGATATCCCTCAACTGAAGAATGGATAAGGAAATTGTGATACATTTACACAATGTAATACTACTCAGCTGTTAAAAACAAGGAAATCATGAATTTTTCAGGCAAATGGATGGAACTAGAAAAGATCATCCTAAGATAGGTAATGCAAACCCAGAAATACACACATGGTATATACTCACTCATAAGCAGATACTAGCCATAAAGTACAGGGTAACAATTCTACAATCCAAGTAACAAGGAGGACCCAAGGGAGAATGATTTAATCTCACTCAAATGGAGAAACAGAATGGACAGTGGAAGTGCATGAAGAGATCTGAGTGCAAGAGGGAGACAGGAGGGAATGGAGAATGGGGATCAGTCGTGGGGAGAGTGGGGGCAGGAGATGAGAGGGCTGGAAAAAAGTTGGGAAACCAAGGGGGTGACAATTTTTAAACAAGCTGGAGACTGGCTACTGGTTAGGCCTCTGGGAGGATATAGAGGTAGACTCTAGATGAGACTCCTAGCAGAGGGTGATACAAAGACTAAAGAGACTTCCTTCTAGCTAAATAGGACTTTTAGGGAAGGGAGTGGATCACCAACCTACCCACAAAACCTTCAACACAAAATTCACCCAATATACAAGATGTGCAAGGATAAAGGTATACCAGAAATTGAGGGAATGTCCAACCAATGAGGGGCCCAAACTAATACCTACCCCAAAGCATAGAGCCAACTCCTATCACTATTAATGACATTCTGCTATGCTTACAGAGAGGAGCATAGAATAACTGTTCTCTGAGAACCTCCACATAGCACAGGATACGAACAGAAGTTGAGATTCATTACCAAACATTAGACACCAAACATGGAGTGTCTTGTGGAAGAATGGGGGGTATAGAAAGACTCAGAGGGGACAAGAACTCCACAAGAAGACCAACAGAGACAACTGACCTAGGCTCATGGGTGCTCACATAGACTAAACTACCAATCAAAGAGCATTCATGAACTGGACGTAGGCCCCCTATACATATATAACTGGTGGTCAGCTTGGTCATCATGTGGGTCCCCTAGCAATTGGAGCAGGGTCTATCTTTGACATGGACTCTCATGCTTGCTTTTTCATAAATTCTCCCAAAGGGGGTTCAGTTTCTGGCCTCAACAGAAGAGGCTACACTCAGTCTTGAAGCAACTTGATGTGCTGGAGTGGGTTGGTAGGGGCTGGGTCCCTTTTATTGAGAAGGGAAAAGGGTATAAGAGGAAGGAGGTGGGAGGACAGGACCCAGAGGAGGGGAGGGGGTATATGATTGAAATGGAAAATGAGTAAATAAAGCCATTTGACTGAAAGAGAGAGACAGAATGAGAGAGAGACGTAAGTCTAATTAGTATTGTCTCTACTATAGTTAAACACCAGGCTTCTAAAAAATTTAGACAAGTAACAATGTATGTTTAATAAATAATGTGTATTTGATAAATTTCTAAGTTCTATTCAGGTTACTGTAATATTTATCTAGCTTCTTTGTCTTTGCTCACTTTGTTAAGCTTTAGATATTTGGATAAACAAAATCATCAAAAAGTATGATATTCTATAATGGTACACTATAAAAGGTTCAAAAAATGTTCCCAGTCTCCCTATGGTCTGTATTTATATTTTAAAGTTTATTGCATGTATGGTTTATTTTGATGCTAAAGGATCTACAAGTAAATCTTCAACTCAGATTTTAAGGCTCAAATTTAACATGGACAATGCTGTAAAAATCCTAATCTTTTAAAGCTACTAACTTTGTAAACTGTTAAAAGTAATTAAAACTTACAAGTTAATAGTGAATCACCTTATAAATAATCAGGTTCAATAATGAGTTCAGAACTATTTGTATAGTCATTAATTACAGAAATTAGCCTTATTTAATATCCTGTATGTGTTTTCAAAATTATGCCTAGAGCAAAATATCAGGTATACTTAATGTTCCTCAAATTCTTCATAGATCTGTTGAATATGTTATTTAAAATATTTAATAATCATAGAGAGAAATACCCCACTCCTAGCAGGAACACTTAAGGTCCCCAAAGAAGACAAATGGGGCACAATAAATCCATCTGATTGTGTTTACACTAACCACTGGACAAAACTATAGCATGACTCACCTGCCACCAGGGCTCTGCACAAACTAGCCATTTTGGGGTTGATTTCCCTACTTTACCTGGTCAAAGTAAAGTCACTTTTCCCAAATTCTTCTACAGAAAAAAATCTCTCAGACCTGAGTCTAACAAGCAAAGGCCATTCTGCTCTGTATGACACCTGAAAATTAAATGCTGTCCTCTATGACAGTCAAAGACCTATACCTACTGCCCACAACAAAGTCATGGAGACCACAGGAGCCTAAGGTAAACTATCCAGGTAATTGGGAAGCCTCTGTCATTTTAACTGATATATAGCCCATTTAAATTATACTACCAGCTATAAATTATCCCTCTCAGGTTTCTGACAGTATTATTGACTAACAGTGCCTTTAACAGCTACAAGCATACCAGCTCCACCCCCAAGGCTTCAACTGCTTTCTGATTTTCTTCTAACTTCTCAGTTCTCTTCATACATAAAAATAAGGCTTCAGGCCTGACTTTCTTAGAGCTCCTACTGAGTCTCCAGAGAAAGACAAAGAGTTTACTTTGCTACCACACTCTGAAAGGAGATAAACTCACAAAACAGGTTTCAAAGTATTTTTACTATTTTCTTACTTAAAAGAACATACTTTCCAATGACTGCTCTAAGTAATCAACCTCCTGTATCAAATGGCAAATGATTGAATTACAAAAAAAAAGATTAAAGTTTTTGTAAGTTCTGAGGGTCTAAGAAAGTATTCTACAATATATAAATACAAGTTGTAAAGGTCTGAGAATGTGAAAGCTTAAGTTGTAATGGTCTAAAAGAGTGTTTTAAGATATTTAAATGGAAGCTATAAAGGTCTAAGAAAATATTTTAAGGTGTGTAGATGTAATTTGTAAAGGTCTAAGAAAAGTCATTTAATATATGTAAAAATTCTGAAATGTTTCCTATTTCTTTCCCTCTCTATATACTAATTGCTATATTAACACTTCAAAAGTTCAGAGTTTTGACATTAATTGAGTTCTGATAAGCTATTAATCTAGCTCTGGTAAGTACTGATTATTCTTATCATAGTCACAAGCTCAAAACTTTTTTTTTAAGTATAGACTTAAAAGTGCTTCTCATTGTTCTAAATACATGTCTGTCCAATGCACTCTGGAAAGCATGCTAATGCTTTTAACCCAAAATCATTTTGGGTCCCCAAGCTTCTAATGTGACTCAAAGGCATGAGTTTACTCTTCTTTCTACAAAGTGGATTTCAGGACAGGTTACAAATACTGCTAATACTAACATATCTAAAACTGTAAGTGTCCAAAATCACTGAAGGAAGACCCCAGACTCAAATAGTATACAAAAAGAAAGAGTGTTTATTCTGTAGAAACAACCAGCATGCTTAGGGTTAACCATTCATACAAAATGAGAGAAGCTCTCAGGCTCCTTTTAAGGCATTAGGGTAATTCTAGTTGGGGCTACATGTCCCTCGGGATTGGCTGGTGTCCATAGTGTGAGATACTGTATAATTCTGATTGGTCCCGATCTTGAATATGGAAAGATTGCCTTATAGGCTTCCCTTGCCTTTTTTTGTCTAACTTTAGCCTCAAGATTGAGGCTTTATCTAAAATGGAGTAAGTCAGGTCCTCTAACTCCTCCCTTGAGTAAGGCTCAGTCTCAAATCCTTGAGTGGGATCTAGGAGTTGATATTGAGACATTAACACCATGAGTTGAACAGTAGAGAACAGCTAGCTCAGTCGGTAGAGCATGGGACTCTTAATCCCAGGTTCATGGGTTTGGGTGCCACCTGAAACCGAATTTTTAACATTATTAAATATTTATTTATTGGTAACTTATTTTTTTGGGGGGGAACCCTCTAAAATTTTGAGATATTGGCCAATTCCCGGGATAGCCAGCTATAACGTTTTGTTGTCCAATCTCTATATGATTGATCATTTTGGGCTAGCCCTTTTTAAAGTTGATTTGCATGCTCTTTTTTTTTTTGAAAACTTAGTAATTGAAGCAGTCTGTTAGGCTGAATCATTTGGCCTATTTGTCTAGATATTATCATTCAGACTTTGGATCTGAAAATAAATTTTTTTCTCTAAGTTTAAGGAGGAGAAAGGCAAAGATTAATTTTGTATATCCATTTTAAGCATAAACTCCATCCATGCTAAATGAAAGAATGGAATATTATGAACATCGGACAGTTCTTACCATACAAAGACATGTATGTCTCAGCTAATAAGAGTCTCTCCCTGGTCAGATCTAATCTTTATAAGTTTTGTTGGTAACCACATTTTCTCATTTCCTATAGATACAAATGCATATCCACATCCCCACCTTAAAACTGGTGCAGGTTTCCATTCTAGAGTGAAAATATCCTTATAGTATATTGGTTGATTTTAGTTCCTTAGTTTTTTCTATAACCCAGTGTCTCTCAGCTGCAGCAGTACCTTTTTCACCAACATTCAAAAAATTCAGTGTTAGTAAAGCATTGTGCAAGCATCTCTTTTAAGGTATGATTAGCTCTTTCTACAATTGCTTGTCCTGTAGGATTGTGTGGGATACCAGTAATATGCTTTATATTATAATAGGCAAAGAATTGTTTCATTTTTTTAGATAAATTTTCAGAAGCATTATCAGTCTTAATTTGTGCAGGTATAACCATAAATACCATTATTTCTAATAAATGTGAAATAACACAATCAGCCTTTTCAGTACTTAAAGCAGTTGCCCATTGAAACCCTGAGTATCAATGGTATGATGTACGTACCTTTATTTTCCAAATTCTGCAAAATGAAATGCATCCATTTGCCAAATCTCATTCTTTTTAGTACCTCTAGGGTTACTACCTTCAGGTAATGGAATTTGGTTATAAAAAGAACATTTAGGACACTTTTTAATTAATTCTTTGGCTTGTTGCCAAGTGATAGAGAATTTTCTCTTTAAACCTGAGCTGTTAAGATGATGTTTTTCATGAAATTTGGAAGCTTCTAGCACATTTCCTATTATCAATTGGTCAATATCCTCATTTCCTTGTGCCAATGGACCTGGGAAACCTGTATGAGACTGAATATGAGTTATATATAATGGGTTATTTCTAGTTCTGATGGCCTGTTGCAATTGAATGAATAAAGAAGTTAATTCTGAATTTTTAGGAATGAATTCAGCAGTTTCTATATTCAACATAACTCTTTCTGCATATAGAGAATCAGTCATTATGTTAAGAGGCTCAGAAAAATCTAATAACACCATAAGTATTTCATACAATTCTGCTTTTTGAACTGATGTATATGGACTTTTCATTACCTTGCTGATTTTGTCTGTTTTATAACCTTCCATTCCCATTTTGTTAGCATCATTATAGAAGGTTGGTGCATCAGGAATTGGCATTTCCTTTACAATAGATAGAAGAATCCAATTAGCTCTTTTTATGAATTTTATGTGTTTGTTTTTTGGAAATTTGTTAATTTCCCCTAGATAATTACTGCAGGCTCTTTGCCAATCCTCATTGATTACCCACAAGGACCTAATCTCAGCATTAGTAAGAGGCACTACTATTTCAGCCGGGTCCATTTCTGACAATTGACGTAATCTTATCCTTCCTTTCACAATTAATTCCGTTATCTTTTCTAAGGTCTTTAATTTTTTACTTTGCTTATGTGGTAAGAAAATCCATTCCATAATACTATCTTCCCATTGCATATGAAGTCTTGTAGGAGAATGAGTAGATGGTAAAATCACCAAAATACAATCAAGTTCAGTATCAATTTGTTCTACATACGCATCCTGTAATCTTTGTTCTACAAGAAGTAGTTCTTTTTCTGCTTCAGCAGTTAAACATCTTGGACTATTTAGATATGAATCCCCTTGTAATGTCTGAAACAAATTAGTTAACTCATATGTACTTAATCCAAGGGTAGGTCTCAGCCAATTAATATCTCCCATTAATTTTTGATAATCATTAAGAGTTTTCAATTGACTACCTGGACAGTTCCCATTTTCTCTCCATACATTCCAGCATCAGTCTTCAGCCTTTTGGTCCTGTTTCTCTGACAGACATTTATTGTAGAGCAGGGATTGTGAAGGACTAACCTACCCTGTCTTGGCAGAGCTAGGCTGTTGACTTCTCTGCTACCAACTTTTGTCCTTTTTGGACAGCAGTCTGTCTGCAGTTGAAGCAAGGAGTTTTTACATGCCAAGAGATAGGCTTGCCACTAATTCAACCATCTCACACTGGAGATTCTTCGATGCTTTTCTTCTACTTGGAGTAGAATAGGGGGTGCTGTCAGGAGCTGATATGTAACGATATCAAAAAAAAATCTTAATTTAAGACCACATCTTTGAATGCCATATTCTGCAGATCTCTTGGGGTTTTTGAAGATGCCCTATCTATCTCTTGTATTTAGATAAGCAAATGTTGCTTGTCTCTTAACAACTTGATTACTGAGTAGCTTAGAGAATATCTGTGATAGACTGTCTTAGTAGCTAACAAGGTGACATGCATGCATGACTAGGAGTTTGTTTTTCTTAACTATCCTAAACAGTTTAAGACGGTTGGTATCAAGAGGCCAGAGCTTCACATTTCATTTTTAAGTATCTCTAGGTACGATACCATTAGGAAGCGTTACCTTAAATTTTGTATCAATATACAAAGATCTATTCAAATGTGGCTAAATATACTCTTAATTTTGTATCAATATACAAAGATCAATGCCTATGTGGCCCAATACAATCTTAACATTGCGTCCATATACAAGGGTCAATACCACTGTGGCCAACTATAATCTTAATTTTGTATCAATATACAAATATCAATACCAACATAGACCAATACAATCTTATTTTTGCACAATAAACATTGGTCAATACCACTTTAGCCAAATATACTATTAATTTTGTATCAATATACAAGGGTATAAGGGAACTGTCCAGGTAGTCACTGGTTTGTCATTTCTTAGTATTGGAAGCTGCAGGCCCTGCACTTCCTATATAATCAGATATATTTTTCCTTCTCAGCTCTCTGAGGTGGTTGAAGAATAGACAGCTTGAGTCTCATAGCTAAATTTTGAGTTGTTTAGGAATCAAGAGGGCATTCTAGATCTAAGAAGATGGTTATAATAGTGATGCAAGTTAGTATGAAAGCTAAGTCAGTTATAGAACTTTAAACTCATGGAGATGGTTAGAAGGTAGAAGGTTAAAGTCAGGGGCCAAATATGTATGAACTGGACATTGGGAAGGTATACTGGGCCATTTAACTCTCATAAATGTGGCATATTTAATTCTGCTGTTTTGTATAGAATTTACTGTTAAGAACCACTTGTTGGAATGAAAAGAGAAGCTGTTGTGGGGGAAGAGGGTGGAAGAGTGGGACAGGAAGGGGGAATAGGGAAGGGTTTGAGACTGAGATGTAACTTGAAAAAAAAATAAAGTACTTATTAAAAAAAAAAGAGTTTTCAATTGGTCTCTATGGATCTGTACCTTTTGTGGTCTCATTCTTTATTGACTTATCTTATGTAAAAAAATTAATTAAATTACATTGGGTGCCATTTGTAGAAATAATTAAATTATATTGCTTAACCAGTATTTAGATTATTGTTAATTGGTTCGGTGGCAGTTAATCTTTAAACAGCCATTACAAATGAACACACACAAACATCGGGTGGATCTTAACAAGTCTTGGCCTGAGTTGAGCAATCTTGGCCAATCTTAGCTAGCTCTTAATTCTATTACCCAAATATGACCCCATATATACATACGTCCCTTTGGACTGCCATTCTCCATGATATGCCGATGTTCCTGGTCATGTGGAATGAGGTTCTTTTTTCTAACCCATGGTGTTTGCTTCCTTCTTCCTGCTGCTCCTGGCTGGAATCAATTAATCCTCTGTCTAGAGCTCAGGCTTCCTGTTCTAATCTCAGGAGGTCCTACCTTTCTCTGTCTTTGTCCAGTCTCAGGCCTTAGCATTTTATTTAACCAATCAGAGTGAATGTAAGTAACAGTCAGAAGGACCAATTAATTAACATTTAGAATGCTTAACACTACACCATCAATTCCCTCCTTTTGTCTAATAAAAAGTCTAAAATTTTTAACTCAAATAATAAGAACAAATATGAAAATAAAGAAAACCATATATAAAAGTTAAACACATAATGTTTAGCCTATTTGTATCAGGCAATCTTGAAGAAGAAAAAAATCATCTATCTATCTTGGTGTGTATAAAGTTCTGAACCTAAATAATTTCTATCATATCCTATATTTATAAACCTAGATTTTATTTAGACTTGAAAATATCCTTTTAAATCCTAAACAACTCAAGTTCAATTTAAAATTTATAACTATTTTGCATTCAAACCCATCAAAGTCGTAAGAAGGGATAAAGTTATTTTTTAGTGAGTAGGAAGCATAGGAGAGCAGCTTTAAAGAAGAAATATGACATTTGTTGCCTAGCCAGTCCCAAATATCTCTTGATATCATTGGATCATCATCTTCAGCCTTCTGGCCAAGCATTTTTCACAGACTAAATTGTGCAGCAGGAAATAAAGATTTTCCCATTCTATCTCTGCAGAATCAGGACATCAACTTACCTGCATTTAAGCTCTAGTCATCTTTGGACTGTATATAGTCTGTTGAGAGAGCAGGGGCATTTTTGTCTAATAGGAATTATCTCCTGATGGGAGATTTTTTTTTTTCTGAAGAATTATCTCCTGATGGGAGATTTCTTTTTGATGCTCATTGTCTTCTTTCAAGTAAAATGGAAGCTGTCAGGAGCTGTCTTAAGTCAAACAACTCTTAAAATAATAAAAACATCTTTAAATGCCATTTTCTGTATGCCTCTGAGGGTTTTGAAGACGTCTACTATTTTATTTATAAGTCTATCTATCTATCTTTGAACAAGCAAACTGTATATTTTTATCCATTTAGTATATTTTTAACCTATTAAGCCTATTTTGTGATAAATTAAGACTAGTATTTGATGTGACCATAAGCTCAACTGTCCAGTCAACTTGTATTATCCAGACTCCTAAATAAGCAACCCATAAAAAGATTGGAAGTAAGCCTGTACTTTTAAATGAGTTGTATAGACACAATACCTTATATAAGTTGAAATATATATAATATGTGTCTAAATATAAAATTCTATACTAATTAATAAAAATTAATCTTATTTTTATCAGTATACAAAATTCTATACCAATGTGTCAAAAGATAACCTTATTTTAAGAATAACAACAGTTTTAAGTTTCAGAGCAGATTCAATAATCTATCCTTATATCTTATCATTTCTATACTATATAGATATATTCCCCCTCTTTTCTTTTCAAGTCTTTTCCCTCCATATAAGAGAGAAAGAAGGATAGAGAAAAGAAAAAATTTTCAAGTGTAACTTTCTATACATTGCTTAACAAGACCATATAACAATTTGTAACCATTACTGCTAAACATTTATAACACATCAAATGACCAAAGAGTCATCCATCCCACTTTTTGGGAATGGGAAGTCGCTCTCTTAAAACTGCTTCCTGCTGAATTGGGAAGCAGAAAACCTGTTTGGGGGCCCAAATAAAATGGAAAAAAATGATTAATCAATTTGATAGTAACATTTGTTGTCCAGTCTATATGCTCGGCAATTTGAATGTCCTGAGCAGTTTGTAGTCTGAAGCTGCACTTTGGGTAGGAAAGTTTAGAGGTTTATTGAAGTCCTGTCTGGAACAGTCTTTGAGGCTGGGCCATCTCAGCAAGCTGTTTGAAATTGTTCTTGATGAAGATTTTTGAGGAAACAGCTATTGAGTCAATCTATGAGGCTGGATCATTTGGGTTACTTGTCTTTTCTTCTTTGGACTCTGGTCCTGTTGTTCTGAAAACATATATTTTGTCACAAGTAACATATAGTTCTGCAATTACCAAGGTGCTTTTGATGTGCAGAATGCACAAATCAATTAAGGAATATATTCTGTTCTTTGTTTGAACAGCAGAAAGACATGTGTAAGTCTCCATTCACATCATAAAAAGATGGCATGAAATAGTATTGCATATACATGCTATATATAATCTATTTCAAATTTAAAATACAGCATAAGACTGTATGGAGTTTAAATATTCTCCTCTGCAGTTGACATACATTTATTAATTGATTAAAACAGGTTTATTCTGTGTTGTTCTGGCTTTTTGTAGATTAGGTTGACCTCAAACTCAAAAAGGAGCAATCTGTCTCTGTCTTTGTCTCCCATGTTTTGGGAACAAAGGAATGCATTTATATATTTTTTCTTTCCTTTTCTCCTTTCTTTGGAGATTTAATTTCTATATGGATATATCTATCCTTATTGAGAAAGGGTTTCTCTTTGTAGCTTGGGCTGTCATGATTTGCTCTGTAGAGCTCTGTAGATTTAGATTGACCTCAAACACACAAGAAACCTGTTTTTTTCCTTGTCTCCCAAGTTTTGAGATCATGGTATAAATTTAAATCATTGAATTACCCTTATTAAACAATAACATTAATTAAACCATTTTGTATTAGCTACAGTTCCAGTTCTCCCATGGAAGCTCCATTCTTAAGGAGATTGGTGTAGAATAGCATGATGTGCTATTTTATGCTAGCTTTTCTAAACTGTTGGCTGTGGTAGGCATGTTGTTTGCATGTTCTTCCCCAGCCTAACTCTGGGTCCTTACATTGATTAACAGAATATATCTCTTTATCTCTCCTTCTATTTTCTGAGACATGATTTCTCTGTGTATCCTTATCCTGGACTTACTTTGTACACCAGGCTAGCCTTGAAGTCACAGGGATTAGCCTGCCTTTGCCTCCCAAAGGCTGGGATTAAAGGTGTGCACAACCACACCCAGTGATTAAATATCTCTTTTAGGGGCAAAATGCCTCTTGAAACCAGTTGTCCAGTGGGAGCCCCACAACTAAGGAGACTGGGTTGTGATATTTTCTCTTTGCATAAATTTAAGATTATGTGTATTTATTCCTTAAATCCGTAAGGACATTATTAAACTTAACATAAAGGGAAAAAATGTGTCATTTTTGAATTCTAGACTGTCTTTAGTAAGCAGCCTTATCAGCAGGGTTCCCGTCCTGCCTTCTTTGTTTAAACCAGGTTGTTCTAGAATCCAGAGATCTGCCTGTTTCTTCCTCTAGTGTGATGGAATTAAGGGATTAAGGATGTATGCCAGTACCATCCTGCTCAAATATTTCACTTAAATCCCAGATATTAGTATCTCTGTAACTCAGAGAGCAATTTTGAACTGTAGTGACAATTCGAAATCTGCCCAAAATCTTCAAAAATCTCTTATGTTTTAGCAATGCCAAACCAGAACAATATCCTTTCTACCTCCCAATATAGGAAAATCAAAGCCATCTAAACAAAAATCAAACAAAGAAACAACATTCCAAAAGCCTTGGCCTGTCTAACCATGCCGTCCCATGTTGCAATTAAATCTTTGTTCATTATTCCTTAGAATCTAGTTTTGGCTGCATTTCATTGGTAGGCCAATACCAGAAACTCCTGACAGGCACCTAGTACCCAGAGAGCTCTTAGCTCCAGCTGCCATAAATTTTGCCTTATTTATCAGGAAAGGCCTCCCTCTTTCCTTCATTATCATTGTTGGCAATTTAGCATTCCATTTGTAAATTCTTTCCTTTAAGACTATCCTAGTCTGAACTTTCTCAAAAAAAGATACACAGAACCACAATTGTCAGGGTAAAAATCATTTGCATGCTAAAAGGAACAAACTCAATTGGAATACAAATGTATCGAGGCATTATGAATTCCTCAATTTTTAATCTAGGCGATTAATTCCACTCTTAAATTCTGTTTAGAAAGCTGCCAGTTTTTTAGTATGTAAGGAAAGCTAAACCTTGGCTCTCAGTCTTTGCTGCAAGGCAACAGCTTTTGTTAAGGTAGCTGCACCTTTGAAATGCATTTGGGTTCAGTTCCCCGCTCTTTGCCTAGGAAACTGGCTTTCACCCGGGCCTTCTCAGGTTGTAAGGAGGGATTCTAATTGCCATAGTTGGACGCTGTATGTTAAAAAAAAAAAAAAGTTAGTTAGATTACATTGCATTGGGTGCCATTTGTAGAAATAATTAAATTATATTGCTTAACCAGTATTTAGATTATTGTTAATTGGTTCAGTGGCAGTTAATCTTTAAGCAGCCATTACAAATGAACACACACAGACACCAGGTGGATCTTAACAAGCCTTGGCCTGAATTGAGCAATCTTGGTCCATCTAAGCTAGCTCTTAATTCTATTACCCAAATATGACCCCATATATACATACGTCCCTTTGGACTGCCATTCTCCATGATATGCCGATGTTCCTGGTCATGTGGAATGAGGTTCTTTTTTCTAACCCATGGTGTGTGCTTCCTTCTTCCTGCTTCTCCTGGCTGGAATCAATTAATCCTCTGTGTAGAGCTCAGGCTTCCTGTTCTAATCTCAGGAGGTCCCACCTTTCTCTGTCTTTGCCCAGTCTCAGGCCTTAGCATTTTATTTAACCAATCAGAGTGAATGTAAGTAACAGACAGTCAGAAGGACCAATTAATTAACATTTAGAATGCTTAACACTACACCATAAATCTTATAACCCAAATAGTTGACTGAATCTCCTCTTTGTATTTTTTCAGGAGCAATTTGTGACACCCACAGTGGCAGAATTTTCTGTGTTTCCTTAACTAATCTCTCTAAAGTACCAGCATCAGACTCATTCAACAAAATATCATCCATATAATGATAAATAATAGAATGAGGAAGTTGCCTACGGATTATTTCCAATGGTTTTTGTACAAAATATTGACATAAAGTTGGGCTATTCAACATTCCCTGTGGAAGCGCATTCCAGTGATACCTCTTGATTGGCCTACTATTATTAAAAGTAGGTACAAAGAAAGCAAACCTTTCCCTATCATTTTTATACAACAGAATTGTGAAAAAGCAATCTTTTAAATCAATTACTATTAAAGGCCATGACTTTGGTAGTAAAGAAGGTAATGGTATACCAGACTACAAAGGACCCATTGGCTGAATTACTTTATTCACAGCTCTTAAATCTGTTACCATTCTCCATTTCCCTGACTTATTTTTTTACCATAAATACTGGAGAATTCCATGGGCTGGTAGACTCTTCTATATGACCAGCTTCCAGCTGCTCTTTTACCAGCAACAGCAGCTGAGCAATTTTATCCCCTGCCTTAATCATCACCTCTTTCCATATGGATACCATTATTTTAATTTTTTCTTTACAATCTCCATTTATAACCACTGGATGTACCAAAAATCTTTGACAAGTGAATCTCCTTTTTCCAAAGATTAAACCTGTTGTCCCTGATGTTAAAGGACCATAAATGCCTGTGGTCAATGTATAACATTCATCTGTTCTGGATAATGTAATGAACTTGTCTGTGGCCAGATCTAAAGCTGCACTGGCTTCATTAGCATGCAAAAGATCAACCACATTTAATTTTGTTCTTCCTGATTCATTATTTCCCTCTAAGTGGCTGATGGATGATGATTCAGATTTTTTGATTTGGGGCCTCAAACTGGTAGGCCCCTTCTCTCGTTTCCTTGCAAGGGGTTATCAGTGACATCTGTTTTTGATCTACAATCCCGGGACCAGTGTTTACCTCTTCCACACTGAGTACAAAAACCTGGAGACCTTCACCGTCCATTGTTATCAGAAACCATTTGTTCCCTGTTATGACCACGTACTGTAGAACCATGATACCTGTTATTTTTATCTCTGAAATCAGTTCAAACTCTGGAAGTTGTAGCTGTACAATCTTTCTGGAAATGACCAAATTCACCACATTTAAAGCATAGATTAAAACCCCTAGCAATGGCTTGTCCTGTGATATTAGTCTGATATTCTTGAGAACTAATATCTGTTATTTCTCTTATCCAATCGTCTTTTGGGGTTCCTTGAGCCTTTAATGGTCTAATTATTCATTGGCATTGGACATTGGCATTTTCAAACGCCAAGGTATTTATTAACTCTTGTCTGATACCAGGGTTTGGTACATCTTTCTCCACAGCGGAAGTCAATCTTTGTAAAAAAAATCAGTAAAAATTTCTCCTGGACCTTGCATAATCTTAATATATGAAACATATCTTTCTCCATTTTCTGTAATCCTGTCCCAGGCCCTTAAAGCTGTATTACGGCATTGTTCAATTGCAATATCATCCATATGAATTTTTTCCCTTACGTCAGCATACCGTCCCTCACCAAGTATTTGATCGATTGTAACATTTATTCCCCTTTCCATATTTTGTTGTGCTAACTTTGTAGCTTCATGTCTCCACCACGAAAACCATTGTAATTGCTGGCTACTTTCCAGCACAGCTGATACTAGTCCCTTCCAATCCTGAGGAATGAGTCTATGGTGCATTGCCCAGTTATTAAGCATTTTCTTGAGAAAGCCTGAATGGATACCATAAAACATAATACATTCTTTGAAACGTTTCAAATCCAACATATCAATTGGATATCATGTTAATTCTGGATTGGGTTGACCTTCATTAATACCAGGCCCATTTTGATAAATTACTGGAAAAGCTAATGGTGCCTGTGGAGTACCAAGTGGCTCCTATAAGAGCGCACTTGGTTTCACACCATTACTTGCCTGATCTTCTGTTGTTGTTTCATGTAAAAGCTTTGGAGACCTAGATAGGAAAGTACGAGGTGCAGGACAGGGTCACACTGTGCATTGCAACTCCTCCTGTTTCCTTGTATCAACCATTGGCATGTTGTCAGCTGCAGTTGCCATCTTTGGCAAATTTTTCTTCAGCTCCTCAATCTGTATTTGCAAACTTTCTAATTGTAAGGCTGACTTCTTTATGATAAGCCAATACATGAGGAAAAGGCAAACAACATAAAACATCCAGTCTGACTGGGAAATAGGACAGAATTCAGCTGCAAACATTGTCATTTTGTCAACTACTGGTTCCATCGTTTCAAAATTTGCAGTTTCCTCTACAGTTTTAAAAGCCAAGTTACCCATAATGCCCCACGTTGGGCACCACCTGAATCCGAACTCTTTAAAATTATTAAATATTTATTGATTGGTAACTATATTCTCTTATAAAAAATACAAACACTTAACTACTAACCCTACAAATTCCTACAACCCCTTTAACCTAACCACTAAACCTATTGATAACTATTACAAAAAATTTTAAAACCTTTTAGAAGGATATAGTCTCTGGGGCAGGTCCTTAGTAGTCAGGAACACAATCTCTGTGGTAGACCCTTTAACACACTTAGCAGTCTTTTTTTCTGGAATATCTCAGACGTAGACATGTCAGGGTAAATTGGCTATGGCAGTCTCAACTTAAATAAGGCTTGAGGCTTTCTTCTCTCTGGGAGACTCCAGCCATCTGTAGGCCAACTTATTTCCTTCGTATCAGCAACTCTCCTGCTCTGCCTCAGTCCTTAAAGCCAGCCACAGTTTCGTTTAGGCCACTGTTTGGACAGGTCACACCCCTCTAGGCAAAAGCTGAGCCACAGGGTTTAGTCCTTGGCCTTTTGTTGCCTTGCTGAGGCTTTCTTTGCTCACCAGCTCCTTTCTGCCTCAGGAAGGCCCTGCTTCTGGTGGCCATCAGTTCACCAGCACTTACTTTCTCCATCAGGACTCACTAGCATTGGAGCTCTCTAGCATGGGGGGTGGCTTTCTTGGCTCCATCCACTTGTCCTTAAATAGGATCTCTCCTTGTTCCACCTGTTTCAGCTTAATTTGGGTTCTGCCCACTTAACAGCTGAAAACAATGCCAGGCCAAATGCTTTGTTTCTTAGTCCATTAAGTCTTTCCTGTTTTTCCTGGATTCAACCTTGTTTTTCAAGGTTTTCAGTCCATTAAGTCTCCTGTTTGTTTCCTGTTTTCACCTGACTTTATCCTTGTTTTTGCACAAGCTGATAAGATAATCGCTCACAGTCAAGTTGATCTTCATGCCCCGAATTAAGAGATTGTATCAGAAACCTCTAGATATTTACTAAATCTAATTTAATTAATTTAACTCCCTACACATTCCAAGGTTAACCTCCCAATAGCAGGGTGTTGACAGTGGCAAGTCCCGCCATCAGCAGAGGTAGTGTAATTTCTGGGGATGGCTATTCCTTCATAATAGGGAGGCGTTGCATTCAAGCAGAGCCAACACTTAGTAGTAAGTTTGGGCCTAGAGCCACTTAATACCTGATAAGTGGCTCAGAGTAGATTCCAAGGCCCAGATTTTGGCTGAAGTTCTTGGCATGAGGTAGAGTCTATGGAGGGGTTTGAATTAGTTTATGCCCCTTAGTTGCTTTTGGCTCTCAGTAGCTCTAGACTCCTATAGTGACACCTTAATGGGTGAGAGATCTGGGTTTGGTGCCAGTGATATCATGTGCCCAGTTCCTAACCATTGAGTTAAAAGCTGGATTGTAAATAGTACCCCTGGGTCATATCCAGACACGTATATTCAGTCCCTAAGTCTTATTGATGTTCCATCCTGTAGCAACCCTCCCTTCCTCAGTGAATTTCATGTTTAACAGGTTACACCTGTCCTTGCTATCTAAGGGTCCAGGGGGCATTCCACAGGATCCACTGAATTGGCTTTCGACTGATCCCCAACTAAAGTCAAGATCTGCAAAGCCTTAGATTCAGGGGATCCTGTGGGATATCAATGGACCTTTTCATTTCATCTCTTGGGGTTTGGTTGGTAGTCCTTCCTGTTGTTGATGCACTTGTTGGATCCTCTCTCATCTAGCAGGCTTGATGTGGGAGTGGTGAATTCAGATCCTGATTCCATCAGCTTTCACTGCCTTGGGTGTGGTCAGGATCACCATGCATGGTTCCTATTAGCATGGTTCAAGAGTTTTGTGATGGTGTCTTTTAATCCAGACTTTGTCACTGGTTCAAAGCAATAGGGGTTAGGTGGGGAAGCTGATTCATATATTTGGTGTATGCTCAGCCAAAGACATTTCTGGACTCTGTGGAGGGCATGTAGGGACTCCAGGAAACTTCAATGATCAAATTCTAAAGAATATGAGGTTGGAGGTTAGGAAAAAGAGGAGGGGACCTCTCATAAATTATTTCAAACATGGTGAGGCCCAGGGAATAAGGTATGTTTCTTACCTTATATAGGGCACGGGGGAGAAGAGCCACACAGTCACCACCACTTTCTAGGGTTAATTTAGTTAAGTCTCCTTCAAGGTCTGTTTCATCCTCTCTATCTCTTTGAACTCTGGGGACAGTATGCACAAGAAGCTTCCAATCTCTTCCCACAATTATAACAAGTGACTCTGTTACCTGAGATATAAAGCCAGGCCCATTGTCAGTTCCCAGCAGTGAAGGAAGTCCAT
This sequence comes from Lophiomys imhausi, assembly GCA_907164525.1. NCBI lineage: Eukaryota > Metazoa > Chordata > Mammalia > Rodentia > Muridae > Lophiomys > Lophiomys imhausi. The sequence goes on along the minus strand of CAJQZJ010009486.1, from coordinate 1,582,486 downwards.
ATCTGAGAATAATTTCTTTCAGGAGCATTTTGGCCACCATGTTGGCTGTTTTTTCTTGGTTAGGTATACCTCTACCCAGCCTAAAAAGGTATCTACGAGAACTAGAAAATATTTATATCTATACAAACCTGGTTTGACTTCTGTATAGTCTATTTCCCAGTTGACACCTTGTCTTTGTCTTCAAAGCTGGGTCCCTGTACTGCTTTACCCTGCAGTTGAGGGGTTCCCTGCCTTACAGATAGGTCAGTGAGAGATCACTTTGTCCATCACCAGTCCTGGGTGGAAGACTTTATAGTTGGCATTTCTTGGCAGTTCCTTGAGATTCCTTAGCGCCAGGTGGGTGTTTTGGTGTATCTGATGAATAAGTTGCTTGGCAAAGTCCAATGGAAGCATTATGGGATTGCCCACCCTTCAGAACCACCCATCCTTCCAATAAAGTTCTTGACATTTGGCCTGATCTCTTATATCCTCCGAGTTATAGTGAGCAGTCAGAGGAAGTTCCAGTGGGACCATAGCTAATGAGGCTTACATGGTCATGCCTAGGGCACCCTTTTTGGCAACCTTATCAGCTAATCTATTTTCTCATGCCCTTTCAGGTGACCATTTTTGGTACCCTGAGCAATGGATAATGGCCACCTTAAGAGGTAGCCATGTTGCCTCCAGCAGGCTAAGATTTCATCTTTTTTTTTTTTTTTTTTTTTGAAGATTTTGCCTTCTACAACAAACAGCCCTCTTTCATTATAAATGAGCCCATGGACAAGAGCCATAAGCAAAGGCTTAGCTACATATAAATATGTTGCTAATTGCACTTTTGGCCATTCTGAGGGCCTGAGTCAAAGCTACAAGTGCAGCCCATTAAGCCAAGGTTCCAGGCAGCAGCACACAGGCCCATTTTACAGAGTCCAGGGTCACCTCTGCCACCTTCACATACCTGGAACCATTCAACACAAAGCTGCTCCAGTCTGTGAAGTAGACCACATCAGTGTCCAGCCAGGGAATGTCCATCAGGTCTGGTCCCAAATTCTAAATATTGCTCAATACCACTGAGCAATCATGGCTTACATCAGGTCCAAGTCAGGTAACAGAGCAGCCAGGTTGAAGGTGGAAGAGGGGCTATAGTGTATGTGGGACAGATTCTACAAGAGTAAGCCCTGGTAGTGAGCTAGTGGGTAATAGAGCATTGGATATCCATTGATCAGGGGATTTTTTTAAGTTTCCCTTCAATGGCATGGGGGTGGTGATAATGAGATTCTTTCCAATGGTGGCCTCATAGAAGGATTTTTTAATTTCTATAAAGCCTGGTACTCATAACTTACAGAACCCTGCTGTCCCCCAAAATTCATGGACCTCTCTCCATGTTTTAGGTGTAGGGATATTAAGGATTGTTTCTTTCTGGGCTTGAAAACAAAGGTGTTGGCCTCCGCTGAGTATGTACTCAAGGTATATTGCCTCCTTTTGGAAGAACTGAACCTTCTTGGCAGACATGCTGTATCTTAATCATTCTAGATCCTTAAGCAGGTCCTCAGTTGCCATCCAACAGGTTTCCTCATCTGGGGCTGCTATAAGGAAGTCATTGACATATTGCAGGAGATTTTTCTGAGGGTCAGGCTGCCTGAACACACCAAGTCTTCATGGAGAGCCTCATCAAAGAAGATGGGAGAGTTCTTAAATCCTGTGACAGTCTGGCTCACATTAGTTGTACTTTGAATCCAATATTTAGATCATTTCATTCAAAAGTCAACAGAGGCTGGCTGGTTGGGGACAGCAATAGGATGAAGAAAGCATCTTTCAGATCTTGTGGGGTGTCATACCATTTCTTGCCTCCTGGAGCATGGGGTATTGGCAGATCCTGGCTGGCCTAGACCCTGCCTTAAGTTGCACCAGGATTAAGGTCCAGTATCCAGCCAGTTCCTTCAGGTTTCTTTCTGTCCAGACTCCTAGAATTTCCTCCCAAAGTTGCACTCTTGTTGGTGGATGGAAGGGGTAGGTTATATAGTTTGAATTCTTCACCCAGAGCCACAGTTAGGATATGTAGGGAGCCATCTTTATTTAGGACCTATGCTCCCTCAGGGCCTAATGAATTGTATTCCAATTTTGGTGAGAAGGTCTCAACCCAGGATCACATATGGGCTTCCAGGGATAACCATAAATGAATGGGTTACCCTTCCCATTCCTACGTCTACCTGTCTTCAGATAGCACCTGGATATTGGCTTGTCCTTGTGGTCCCCTGCACCCAGGTCTTTCTGTTGCTCCCCCTCCACCTTTAAGGTTACCCAGGGCTCATGTGAGCACCATCCCTTCAGAACAGCATTTGCCCATCTCTCAGGACTGAGCACTGAGAAGAAAACACATTGCATCAACAATCTCTGAGGGCATTGGCGACAGTCGGACACCCCTGGTCCACACCAGTTCTGAGTCAGCTTCTAGGCTCTGGCCAAGGTGCCGAATGGGAAGAACCACAGCCTGGGGAGCAGACCCAGTAGGGGAAGGAGAGGAGGGCGGGAGCTCCCAGCCCTCCCCACAGCTTACCCCACAGGCAGGGTGACTCAGTGTACACCGATGCCTGTTGGGCTTTCCAGGTGAGGCTGTAATGCTAAATGCAGCTGAGGCAATCCACAGGATGGGTCCAGCTCACTTTCAGAGTCAGCACCTGGCTGACAAAGGGTCTATGTACATTTCACTAGCTCACTAGTTTTCCCTCGCTTTCAGATCTCATCTATGCCTTGCACTACCTTGGATAAATTGGTGAGCCAACTCTTGGTCACATGGAGATTGGAGATTAGAATCTGGTAGTAAACTTTCAGCCTCTCCTTATAGTCAGGTCCTCTCAAAACTTATCTCATTTTGAAAACTTAAAAGGAAAATTCTTGTAAGATTCAGGGAATTAACTTGAATCCATCATCTTTCAAAGGTCAAATGGACTTCATATAAATACTGTCAATCAACAGCATGTTTCCCCACTTGCCTATTCTATCCACTCCTGAGAGTGGTATTCCACCACCTCTGTGTGTGTGTGTGTGTGTGTGTGTGTGTGTGTGTGTGTGTGTGTGTGTGTAGATTTCCAATCAACTAAATGCTGCAAACTGTTCCAGTATGTTATTTACCTCCCTAACCCCAGATTGTCCCACAGAGCCTTGACAGTGACTGAAACAGTCTGCTCTTGACAACATTCCAGCTGTCTTGGGTCTCCAAAGATGTCTATGACCAAGAAACCAGGAAGCCATTGGAAGAGCATGGTACCCCTACTTCTACTTCACCAGTCAACCCTTCCAATTTCCTTACCTTTTATAATAAAAGGGAAGAATGTTAGAACCATCCACATTCCACAACCAGTTTCTCCCTCATCCCCCACTGTTACCAGTAGTAAAGGCCAATGCTACATGTTTCCATGTAGCCATTGTCATGAATTTTCCCTGTGCATGTTCCCTATGCCCCCATAAACCTCATGTTATCACAGCATGCTCTCTCTTGCTCTCTCTTTTATTCTCTCTCTTTCTTTCCTCTCTCTCTCACCCAATCTCAGAGGCGGCTTTTCATAACCCCCCAATAAATCATGAGGTCTGTTGTGCTGTATGATTTTTGCAGCACTTCTTGACCCATCAATCACCAGGATACTCTTATGCTACAAAACCCTTACAATGTGTCCTTTCCCATTTTTTTATTGTGCATTTTTCTGGGCTTCAGTCTGAATATTATTGTCTTCTGATCCACCTTCGAATTTACAAATTGTCTCCAACTGTTATTAATCTGCTAATAAACTATTCAATCAGGGTATTATACCTGTATTTTTATTATTTGTTATTTTTCTAACAAGTTCCACTTCTCTATCAAAATCCTTATTTTCATATTAAGTCATATGGTGCATAAATAATTTACTTTACTCTCTAATTTTTTGGATAACTTTGTAAACTTGATTGCTCAACAAGAGACATTTTGCTCTTTAGGGAGTTTTCTTTTATTAGCTTTCATTCAAGCATTTTTTATACACATGTAGATATTTTAGGCTAGTGCCAAATACTTACTAATCTCTCGCTTATATTCTTTTCACCAGAAAGGATTTACAACTGGTTTTGGCAAGAAACTAGGCTGGAGAGAAATCACCATAATTTATTCAGGCACAGAGCAAACTCAGTATTGAACTTCCACCATCGAAAGGGTTCTATGATTGTTTTGTTTTTTTTTTTTTCACTAGTATATTGTCAGTCTTAGAGACTCCTATCTTGACTACTCATCTAAAACTTTAGGTAACTATTAGGATCCCCTCTTCCTTTGAAAGCCTCACCTCTAGAGATTCTAAGAAATCTGTTTAGCATCTGACCCTTCAACCAGGTTTTCAGCTTGTTTTCTCAGCAGCCACTTCTGAATCAACATATCAAGGGAAAAGTTGATATCAAATATAAAACTTATTTCTACTTGCTTCCTTATATATTCTGTATTGATGCTTCACTGACAGTATTTTTTTTTTTTTTGTAAATTTCATGCCAACTATCATGGCTCTTGGTAGGAGAACTGTCCAAAACCAAAATACTCTCTCATCACTGAAAATGGTTCTCAAGGTGGCTTGATCCTATTGATATTTGCCTGTAAAAGTATTTTCTGTTCACAAGGGCCTTATTTCACTATGGATAAGCCAACTTACCCCCATTTCTTTATTCTTATTTTTATCTGATGTATAACAGATATTGTTGAAATTATGTCTACATGTGGTAATGGTTTCTTTAAAAACTTGCTTCCCCCAGTTAAAATGTAATTTCCATTGAAGAAATGACTCCTTCCATTAATATGGCATCTCAGTGTCCAACACAATTTCTAAAGTGCTCAATAAACAGTATTTGAGTGGACCATGAGTGAATAAATTGAACACCAGCAAGAGATTCAGAAAATGTGCTTTCTTGAAAGAGGTGAATAAATATGAAACTTTAGGAACATAAGTAATCATATGGTCAATTGTAGCTAACATTTTATTATATGACTTCATTAGTAATGTAAAAAGTAAGAATTTTTATCCCATTGCAGTTGATTTAATATGGATAAATGGTATCTGAATCCAGTGATAAACTGTCCCCCATGTTAATCACTTAAAAGTATTTGGTAAATGCTGTTCTACTCTGTGTTAGCAAGATCCTTTCCTTACAATTATGAACAGTCATGAAAGCTCTTAGAAATAAACCCTCTCCAGTTTTTCCACAAACCAGTGAGGGGTATAGCTACTACTATCCCACTCTTTGGTTTACTCTGTAATTTCTTAAAGGATAATTGCAAGGTCATATTTCCTTCCAGTAAACACTGATAATTTTGTGAACTTGTAGACTTGATTGTTCAGTGAGAGAGGTTTTGCTCTGCTTCATTTTTGAACTTTAAATCTTTAAAGGTCACTCTTCAATATTTCATTTACATGTCATTCTTATAATATTTCTATTTAGTTTTTAACTGTGCAGGGTGCAAAGGAACTACACATTCAGTAGAAATTGTACTTTAAATTATGATCTTTTCTCCAACAATCAATGTATACCATTTTGTTTCTTTAATTTCAAGTAGTTTTAGGAAGTTTCTGCTATTAGTCAGCCACGTGATCAGAAGCATAAGTAACAAATACTCTCTGGTGCTGTAGTATTAGATTACAAGGTTATGCACGTGAGGTGTATCAAGTGTATTGTTACTGAACACATTTTCACCTTACAGTGAATTCATTAGGATGTGACTCATCATAAGTTAATGATCATCTTTGTGCCCATTCCTGTGCTTTCTTATTGCCACAGGGATCTCTCTCTCTCTCTCTCTCTCTCTCTCTCTCTCTCTCTCTCTCTCTGGCATGTGCGTGTGTGTGTGTGTGTGTGTGTGTGTGTGTGTGTGTGTGTGTGTGTGTATACATGAGTGAGAGGGATACAGAGACTCAAATGCAGACAGGCGACAGACACTGTAAAGGATGTTATTAATAAATTCATTGTAAATAAACTAGGTATTCGATCTTCCTGAACCTCCAAACTATATCCAGAAAGACAATGGCATGTTAATTTAAGTTTAGTTTTTTTCACTCTGCTAATATTCAGGGTGAAAATACATCCTGCAACTAAGAAACTTTGTATGTGTAAAAATAATGAAGAGATTATTCTTTGAGATTGATTATAAGACTCATTTCAGGGTGAGCTCTAACGGCTAGAATAGAGCTCTGAAAGTTTGTTCCCAGTCAATGCATCAGAGAATTCTTCTGCACCAAACCTTACGTGTAACACAGCCACAGTTCTTTCCAGATGCTATCTGGTAGAAACCTCTTCCACAACGTAGATATCTTACTAGCTTTCCAGAAAGCTAGATCGTGTCTTATAGCCTCGATAGCCTGGGTAGATAATAAGAAGGGAAGGTATCATAATAAATACAGGGGTACCAATAGAGGAAGAGGAAATGCATACTTCCTCTCCTCCCAGTTAGTTTTGAAGACATTAAAGATAAATATTGAGCTAATGGTTAAACGTAGGGCAGAAATCAGTTTTAATAGTAAAAATTAGGCCCTATGTTTTGAGATGGTGTACACATAGTATTAATTGGCTGATATAATGTTGTGAAGAAAATGACTTCATATTACATTAACTTAACAGATAACCACAAAATCTTAGTAAACTAGTAGGATAAAACAAACATTTGTGCTTGATAGTCTCTGGTTGACTGAATGATTTAGCTGTCTCAGCTGGGGTCCATGGACTGGGTCATGTGTCTGTTGGGAAATCAAGTAGGAATAACCTGGTCTAAGGCAACCTTACCTCTCCCATTCCAATAGCTTAATTTTGGGAAGCAGTGTCTCAAAAGAAAAAGTAGAAGTATACAATTTTTCCTGAGGTCCTGGTTCAGAGACAGTAGCACCATATAGAGAACTAACTCTAATAACCGTACAGATTCAAGGAGTAGACATTTCATGAAAAGTAAAATTCCAAAGTTGTGGCTACATGAAGGAATACAAAGCAAGTGCACTTTTCCAACCAATCTATTATAGCAGCATTTAAAAGCAAACAAAAGCTTTTGAAAATACATCAATATTCTTTGAAATATTTAATGTCCCCAACAAATTTCTTGATAAGATTAGGATTTAATATTATGTTATATTGCCCTATGGCTTAATGACTCATGGTCTAAGATTATAGTTGAGATTTTGTTACTTTTAATCTCACATAATATTGTAAAGCCCATCCCTCAGTGAGAAAAAGACATTGAATCAATGCAAAAATCAAAAGGAATTTATTGTTCCGATGCACACGACCAACATACATGGGGTGGCCTACCAAAGGGAGAGGGGGAGAAGTGACCCCGAACTTTGTGAAGCTTTGGGTTATATACATTTTGGGGTAGGCTTAAATAACAGCTTAGACATTGGTATAAATTCCTGGAGGAGGGCCTCTGGTTGTTTGTCCAAGGAGAGCTTCTTATCTCTGGGGCTGAGCAGCTTCTTATCTCTGGGGATGGGCTGATGTTTCCTCATGGAGACTTCAAGGAGACCCTGGGTTGTGTTAGTCATTTCTAGGGCTGGGTAGGGAAGGTCGCTGCCAGGTCAAGTCATTGGAATTTCACAAACTTGTGCTCAGCTCAGGATGGGGGCTCAATCTTTCAATATTATGACTAAAAGACTGAGAAAAATCAAAATAATTTGACAGATGCTTCAGAAATAGATATTTTCTTACAGTTTTTTTTCTCAATAATCACTCAGGTCTCTATTAAACCTTGTTTTTTTTTTCATTCATATATATTAAATTCTAGTAGGCATGATAATTCTACCACTACACTAATTAGTTACTAAATCTGATGTAATAATCAAACCCTTATTGCTGAAAACTTTTATTCAATTTATAGTTTTGATATCACTGGCCAAAATAATCAATGTCCCTAAAAGAATTGTTTTATAATTTTAAAAAATACAGAATTTTTGAATGAATGGTTTCCTGTAATTATCTGAAGAACTATATGTGAACTGAAAGAAAATGTACACATATCACTCAAATTTCAAAACTCTTAATATCTGACTAAGGAAAAATAAAAAGGAAGGAAGATAGTAAGTCTAGTTACAATATAACATCTTCAGAATGGACTTTGCTTTCTGTGCCTCCAGGAATTCATTTCTCAAACATCTATTAAGCACCAATCAATCTGTTGAGCATTAAAAATACAAAACACAATCTCTGCCCTTGAGGAGCTTACACAAAAAATAATAAGCATGCCCCTTAACTACAACACTATGAGAACCATGCCGAAGAGACTATCTCAGTGCTCCTCTCCATTAAATAGAAACTTCAATTTCATCCTTCTTGAGAACTCATACACTTGATTATTTTTTTCTGAGTCACTTTTTTCTTTTGTCAATAGTTTCTTTTCTCAATAGTTTGAGATTATTCTTTTATACTGTCCTATCCTGAGGGTTCTTGCTTATTTACATGCATACTTATTATTATTTGCTCCACTGTTGGATGTCACTATAAAGGTTGTAGTCTGCATGTCAGGAAAGTCCTGAGCTTGGCACTAAATGGAGGACTCTTTTCCCAGCAAGAATCCCTCTTCTCTCCCTGATCTGGACAGCCTCAACCCCATACCCTCTACCTAAGGAATGTCACATAATCCTCAAGGAAATAACAGGCTTAATTTACTTTCTCATGATAAGAATCAGCTCAACAAATACCTAGGATTCCTAGAATGCCTCTTCATGAACATGAATTATTCCCAGTACATTAAATTCCATCCAGTGATTTGCATTCACCCTGAAAACCTCCAACCACATCCCAAAGTTCTACATAACCCTTGTTAACCCTGAATAAAGTTGAACAGCCTCACTGAAGCTGCTAATGGAGTGTTAATCTGTTGTATTCTTGGCTGTACAAAATCTATTCCCCTCTTCAGCCTCTGTTCCCTTTGATCTCATGTACTGGTGGCCAATAGTCCACCAGGAAAGGGGAGAGCCACATCCCACCATCCCTGTGAGATAAACAGCAGATATGTATCAGTCAACAAGATTTTGGTGTTGCTTCACATCAAGAATCTGAGAGAGCCTACAACAAGAGATACTGCCCTAATTTTGACAAAGACTCAAGATTAATGACATTTTCTATATGTTTTCTTTTTCCATCACTCAGTTACCTATTCATAAACTGTGATTTGTAACTTATGGTCTGACAAGAGTATTAAGTTTGATCATAATCATTTAGGAGTTTAGTAGAAAATACCATCAAAATATTCAGAATTAGAGAGAAACCCATGCCACTTGAACACACACATATTTTTATTAATAATTTTGGCTTTCCTATTCCTCTTTTAAACAACTAATGACCATTACAGAACACTACAACCAATCAAAATGCAGAGTTGATATCTCAGTCCCAACTAACAGATCTAGAACACAACTCCTGCACTTTAGCTCAGAGATTATTGTGGAAGTAGGAGAAGACGTATTGGAAGTCAGAGAATCAGGTAGTTTGCTGTAAGAGTATATCTCCTGGGAATGACTGAAGGGATACCCACAAATTCTCATGATCATGACTGAGCTGAACAAGGAGAATACCAATAGTTTTCTTCAGGGAAGAACACACCAATGGGTTCTGCAATAATAAATGGTCAACCCTGATCTCTCTCTCTCTCTCTCTCTCTCTCTCTCACATGATCATATATATATCATATATAATGTATGATCATATACATATGATCAGAGTTGATCATTTATTATCAACAATTAATGACAAAAAGTGGCTATGAATTTGAAAGAGAGTGAGAAGGCATATATGGAAGACTATGGGGATGGGAGGGAAGGAGATGATAAATTATGTAATTACATTATAATCTCAAAAAATGAAAAAATAAAACTAATTTATTTTAGTTTACTTACATAAATAAGAATTTAAAATGAATTTTCTATTATATGTCATATAAACACACAACCATACGTATTCAAGCACATGGCTATTGTTTTAGGTAGGATGCTAAATTGTAATTATTAAACAAATTAACATAAAGATGGGTTATAGTGTTTACATGTTGATTTAAGAGAAGACATTATAATAAGAAAAGAAAAATATCAATATTTCATTTATATCTATTTCAGACGTTTATTATTAAAACTAAAATTTGAGGGCTTAGAGATATGTCTCAGTAGTTAAGAACACATACTGCGCTATTCCCACTTGCTCACCCATCCTTTCCAGACAGAGATCCTAGAGTCCCATTACTAACTCTACACATTCCCACTGCCTTCTTGAGAACCATGTCTCCTCTACTTGTCCACTTGCTCTTCCTCTAGAGATAGCGAGCCTAGACTCCCACCTCTACTCCAATCACTCCATCACCCAAGAACAAGTCCTTCCCACCTCATGAAGATTATAGAAGATTGGCTATGAGAATCTTCTAACTCTATGCAAGGTCTCTGTATGGGCTGAGTCAGGACTATGTCTGAAACACCATTAGAACATCAACACTTTGATCAAAGACTGAAACCTAAATGTTATTCAGCTGGTCTACAACCTAACAATTTGAGATAACTGCAAAGATTGAAACCCATATTCAATAAAGGGGACACCAGAAATTCATATCCAGAAATTCCACTAACAACCTAACTCTAGATGCTTGAGTTCCATCGCAAAAAGACAAATAACCAAGGCGATATGTCTTCTCCAAAAAGTAGTAACTGGTTAGCCATGGTCCCTGAGAAAGCAACTCAGATGGTAAATGAAAATGATGATTACAAAATAGCAATAAGGAATATGTTCAAGGAACTCAAAGTAGACTTAAAGTAGAACTCAAAATGAACAAATTCCAGAATGAGGACCATGAAAGCACATGCGATTGAATGAAATAATGAAAATACTTCAAGAGACAAAAGTAGAATTTTAATAAAGAGATAGACTTTCCGAAGAAAAGACATGCTGAAATAAAATGTCAGAAAATCAAATAAAAGAGTTCAGAGGAAAGTCTCACCAACAGATTGGATCATGTAGAAAATAGAACATCAGATTTTGAAAACAAGATAGAAGAAATGGATCTCTCAAAGAAAATTATTTTAAATCTAAAAAGGAGAAACCACAAAAGAAAAGAAAAACTATGAACACAATATACATGGACTGTAGGATCCAAACAAGGACCAAACCTATAAACCATGGGTATAGAAAGTGAAAAAGAAACTCAGGTCAAATCATAGAAGAAAACTTTCTTAATCTAAGAGATACCAAGTGATATGCAAGAAGCAGCATACAGACCAGTAAATATATAGGACCAGAAAAGAAATTAACATCATATAATATTTAAAACACTAAATACACAGAAAAAAAAAAGAAAGAATATTAAAACCTGCAGGAAAGACCAAGTCATATAAAAAGGTAGGGAAATAATAGCAATTGATTTTTTTCTATGAAGAATTCAAAAACCCGAAGAGCTTGGGCCAAAGTTCTCCAAAGCCTAAAAAACAACAAATGCCAGCCCACACTAACACACCCAACAAAACTAACAGATACAATCAAATGAAAAAAAAAATCCATGATAAAAATAAGTTTAAGAAATCAATGACTGTAAAACAGGAATTATGAAGGACTTGCTCATCCTGACTTGGCAGAGCTAGGCTGTTGACTCACCTACTTCCAAGTTTTGATCCCTTGGGACAGCCTTTTGTCCACAGTAAAAACAAGGGCTTTTTCTTGCCCAGTGGCTAGCTTCCTACTAATGAATCTCCAAATGGAGATTCTTCAATGCTCATCAACTACATGGAGTAGAATGGGGCAGGGGTGATCAGGAGCTGACATGTCTCAATATCAAAAAATTTAAATTAAGAAAGTATCTTTAAATGTCATTTTCTAGGGATCTCTTGAGGTTTTTGAAGATCATCTAACTCCATATTTTTCAATATGCAAATGTTTGTCTCTTAGCAAGTTGATTTCTGATAAAATTAGAAAACATAAGTGATACACTGAACTAGAACCTAACAAAATGACAAATTTGCATTTCTTAATCATCCTAAACAGTTTCTGATAGTTGCTATCAAAAGGCCTAGAACTTCACATTGCATCTTTAATAATTACATAGGTACAATACCTTAAAAAGTGTTAACCTTAATTTTATATCAATATACAAAGATATAAGAGTAGATTCAATAATCTACCCATTTTTCTTTATCATTCCTATATCATGTCTATATCTTTTTTCTTTTCAAGTATTTTCCCCCTACAAAGGAAAAAAAAAAGGATAGAGAAAAGAAAAAAGAGAGAAATCCATGGATCTAATCTCCTAAACCTAGTTTAATAAAACCATTTAACAACATGTAGCCAATTCCCCTAAATGACAATAAGCATCTATTCTATAACCTGTCTTTTCTTAGTTTTGGAAGCTACTTACTCTACTTCCTTTATTACTCATATATATTTATCCTTCTTAGGTCTCTGATATGGTTGCAGACTAGATAGTTATAGTCTCACAGTTAAGTTTTAAGTTTTTTAGGAATTTAAAAATATCTAGATCTAACAAGATTTTTTAATGTTGGTAATACAGGTTAGGATGGAAACTGAGAGAGCCATAGAACTTTAAACTCATTGAGATATATAGATAATAGAGTACTATTATTAATTGTTAAATACATATGGACTGGATATTGGGAATATATGTTATACCTTATAATTTTCATAATTATTACCTAATTGTTCTTATTGTTTTGTCTTGTATTTATTGTTACAAGAAAAAGAGCCTTTTAGTGGACTAAAAGGGGGGGATGTTGGGATGGTAAAAGATATACCTTAAATTAAAAAGAAGCAAAACAAAAGGAAATTAATGATCATTAAGCCAACTGTATAGAGGATACTGGAATGAATATTTATTTCTGAAGAAAAGGTTAGACAGATCCAAGTAGTATATTATTCCAGAATAGTTAATGAAACTCAGAAAGACAAATGTCATGTTTTTCTACTCATGTTATCAATGAATGTTTAGATATGTGTTTCATTTGGAATACCATAAAAGTAAAGAAATTATTAAGGGGCTCTGGGGAGCTTTCAAGAGAGAGGAGAGAATAGTAGACAGGAGAAGACAGTGGTATAAAGTGGAAAGAAAAATATAGAATAGAATGGATTAAATTGGATAGTGTGAAAGAAAAAAGTTGAGGAGGTAACATGGAACTTAATAACTAACTCTAAAGATATTATTTTTACATTATTTATTTTAAGTTTTGATATTATAATCAAATTATTTCCCCTTCCTTTTCCTCCCTCCAGACACTCCTACATGCCCTCACTGCTTTTTTGAAATTCACAACCTCTTTTTTCATTAATTGTTGCTACACAGAGAGAGAGAGAGAGAGATTCCTAAACAACCTGTAAAGACATTTTAACAAATTAATATGTAAGCCAACAACTGTAGAAACTTCTGAAAATATATACACATAAATATACATATACATATATATTTAAAAAGTTAAATGAAGTTACCTTATTAAAGGAAGACAATGACAATGCTCCCACTAGCTCCCACAGGGTAACCAAGACAATTCCAGGGCCAAGAATGGGTTATGTCTTTGGGAGTTATTGGTCAGTGAAGTCCTATAGACCCTTTCAAACATTTCAGGCTATTTTCATTTCACTTACTTACCCTCCTGCTGTGTAGCAATTTCCTCCTAGATAAAACTAACATTCATGGAGGGAAGCTTATTAAGACACAGTATGTTGAAAAGGAGATAAAACAACAGGAAGTTCTAAGGGAAGGTTAAACAATCTATCCATCAGGGATGTTCCTTAAGCCCAGGAAGTAAACAGTTCAAAACAGATTCAAGATATCTCTGAAACTGATCAGATTCATGATCTCCTTCACACACACACACACACACACACACACACACACACACACACACACACTAATAACTGTTATGAGGCATTCTCAAACAAGTTGAGCTGCCCAGAAGTAGAGATAAGACAAACTTCCTGGGAAGGACACTCTCCAACCTGTTGAGTTGCCTGTGGGTTGTACAGTGAGTCCAGGTTTCCTGCTTTTGTGAGCTGTTGTACATGCTAGAGTAGGTTTCAGTGATACAGTGGTCATTGATTTGTTTTTGTTCTATAATTGAATCCTCACCTATATTCTGATGGGGTAGTGTAAAGCATTCTAAATGTTAATTGGTCCTGCTTGCTGTCTGTTACTTAATTGACTCTGATTGGTTAAATAAATGCTGAGGCCTGAGATTGGGCAAAGACAGAGAAAGGTGGGACTTCCTGAGATTAGAACAGGAAGCGTGCACTTTAGGCAGGGGATTGATGCATTCCAGCCAGGAGCAGGAAGAAGGAGGACACACACCATGGGTTTGGAAAAATAGGAACATCCGCCTAGCAAGGAGAATGGCAGTCTAAGGGTTTGTATGTATATATGGGGTCATATTTGGGTAGCAGAATTAAAAGCTAGCTTAGATGGGCTAGGATTGCACAATTCAGGCCAAGGCCTGTTAAAATCCACATGGTGTCTGTGTTCTCATTTATAATGGCTGCTTAAAAATTAATGGCCACTGAACCAATTAATTCTTTCTACAAATGGCTCCCAACATAATTTTTTTTACAATATTCCTATTAGTAACTTCAACAAAACATATTGGTTTCACAAATTTTCACTTTGATATCATCTGTACTTTGACCTGTTGTCACTTTCCTATCTGGGATGACTTGACATTTTTTCACATCTCCCCAGAAAGAGATGTCACACAGCACCTGCCTCTCCAGAATTTTATGGTAAGACCTTATTGCTAAAAACATCACAGACTTAAGTCATAAAACATACAAATCAACCTGGTATTGAGTTGGAAGCTTCATCTGTACTAGCTAGCTTTCACAGTGCTGGAAAGTGCTATGCACACTAATAGAAAAGAAAATTAATCATCAGTCTTACCCAGCTGTGATGCCTATAAGCTATAATAATTAGTGTCTTGGTGAGATATGTACACTAGTGTGATAGTGGTGTCTTAGTCAATGTTCTGTTGCTGTGAAGACACCATGACCACAGCATTTAATTGGTGCCTGCATACAGTTTCAGAGGTCCACTTCACTATCATGATAGCTAAGAACATGGCAACATGTAGGCAGACATAGTGTTGGAAAAGTCACTGAAAGTTCTAGAGCCAGATCTGTAGGCAGCATAAAGAGAGAGCAACTGGGTCTTATTTGGGCTTTTTAAACATCAAAGTCCATCTCCAGGAACACATTTCCTCCAACAAGGGCACACCTCTTCAAAGAAGACCATACCTCATATTTCCTAGTGCTACTCTCTGATGACCAAGCATTCAGATATGTGAGCCTATGGGGACCATTCCTATTCAAACCACCACAGTGGCATGAATGTCATGGAACTAAAAAACCACTTTGTGATTGAATATAAGGTCTATTCCATAAGATTAAATCCATACCTGAACTACTATCATGAATAAAAATTAGTGGCTACACAGGTCATCAGTCACTACTATTATATTATGAAATGAATAGAATATTAAATTGCTTATTGTTATACTCATAGATTAGAGCATCTGTCAACCTTCATTAGAGAAGCTTCATTTTATAGTAGATAGTGGTTAGCATAGAGACTCACAACTCCACAACATATACAGAGACTAGAGGAATTCTCAATTCTAAGTGAGACATCTATATCATATCTTCTCTTCCCAAGCCCCATAGATCATTGTGGAGACTCACAACTCCACAACATATACAGAGGCTATAGGAATTATCAATTCTAAGTGGGACATCTATATCATATCTTCTCTTCCCAAGCCCCATAGATCACTGTGGAAGACTGAGAGGAAAGAGTATAACAGCAAGAGGCAGTGAATTAGGACAAGGAAAAACAAATTTATTTTCAGACACAGCAGTTCAAGCTCAAACCAAATAATGTTCCAGCATAGAGAAAAAAAGTTCAACATAAAAATTCCATTTCTATCTGAGATGTATGTTGGGAGAAGGAAAACCTGTTTTCTTTAAGGGTATTTAGACAATGCACCAATGGAATAATACTCATTCAAGAGTTAGAGTCAATTATATTTAGATTTTTTTCATAGGCATTGCAGATTTGAGCAATATTCCCTTCAAAGTGAGCAATTTAGATTCTGTGGTTTACTATACTACTTACTGGCTTGTAGCTCTCATCAGTTTGCAGTCCCAATTTTTAATATCTCTATTGGCATAGCTTCATTAAACAAATTTCTAAGCATTTACTCTGACCCCTGTTTTTTCTTTCTACCTGCTCCTCAAATATGTCCTCTTCAGGGTTTAACCCCAGCCTTATTTGTGCAAATGTCCTAAATTCAGCAGGCAAATTCTCTGCTCATTTCCAAACCTCAATGACTCCTTAACTTCTAGACTTTCATAAGTTCCCTCAAATTGTACTTGGTATGGAGCTTATTTCCTTTCCTCTCAATCTTGATCATCTCCTGCATTCCCTCTAGGTTTTCAAACTCACCATCTTCTCATACACTAGACACACAACTAAAATATATTAAGTATAATCCTCATAAGTCCCATAAGACCTATGCCTTTTAATTTGTTCTAGAATTCTACTGTAGTTCAGGTCCTTATTATATTCCATCTGGGATACATTGGTAGTTTTCCAAAATTTTTTTTCTGTTTCCACTATGTCAATATCCAGCACTAAAATGCTAAAATAATACTTATGAAGACGTCCACATATAAGATGTTTTGTGTTGCATTATGTATTTTAAACTCTTCAATGTTTTTTTTGCTTGTTGCCTAGGAAACTGACAAGGATGTAAAACATAGGTAAGACATACAGCAGATACTTTCATTTACTGTCAGCAAGCATCTAAGTTGTACACATTTTAGAAGCATTTTGGCAGTATCCTAATCTATATTTTATAGTAAGATACAAATGATTTTCATTTTAGGAAGTACAGTATATTAAAACCTAATCTTCTAGACACAGTTTCTACTTCTCAATATAACTACAAGAAAAATAATGGCAAAAACAATAAATTGAAGATTAGCTAAAATTTTATGAGAAGAAATATTGTTAAATATGTGATATTATAAGTAGCTAGGAAGTATCATGGAGCTTAAAAGTAGAAATAAGTATTTTAAACAACTGATCTTTGAAACATTTACTTTACAATGAGATACTCAACATCTCCTATGAGAACTATCAAATGCGAGTGTATTTAAAAGAAAACTAGCCGGGCGTGGTGGCGCACGCCTTTAATCCCAGCACTTGGGAGGCAGAGGCAGGTGGATCATTGTGAGTTCGAGGCCAGCCTGGTCTACAAAGCGAGTCCAGGACAGCCAGAGCTGTTACACAGAGAAACCCTGTCTCGAAAAAAAACCAAAAACAAAAACAACAAAAAAAAAAGAAAACTAATAGCCTATGACAGAGATGAGAAAGAAATGGTTCTAAAAAGGCAAGCTATTATTGAGAATTACCTCAGAGTAAACCTGACCTTCTTTGAGCCCTCATTAAAGACTCCTGGTTTTGTTTGGAGGTTTTTTGTTTGTTTGTTTATTTTTGTTGTTGTTTGAAAAAGATATATTAAAGGTGAATTTGTCATACTGGGTGTACTGAGTAAATTAACTTTGGGTGATCTTCATATGCAGTTGTGAGGAAGTCTCAGATCATTCCCCAAAATATAAAGATGCAACTATTTTTGAGAAAAGAAGTAATATTGATAGCATCTTAGTGAAATTTTGTTGATGAATCAGGAAGAAAAGACATGCTGGGAGATGATAAGTGGTAAGCAGATGATAGACTAATATGACCAGAATGTTCAGAAAGAGAGAAATGCTGAGTCAAATGCTGACCCCTGTCTGGCACATCTAAATCCTTGTTTTGTCAGCTAAATGAAAAGTGCTGACTTTTCCTTATTTCTTAAACTGACCCTACACAGCCTTATTCCCCCCACTGTGGGATGACCTACTTACCATTTCTTAAGACATGTGCCTTCAACAAAGCTTTTGAATGCTGGTCTGAGACAGTTATTTTTAAACAAGGGTTATCAGAAATACATAGTCCAAACTTTGGAGATATAATATATAATTGATAAGATAAAAGAATAGATTATTGAATCTGCTCCTATAGATCTTTGTTATTAATACAAAATTTAGATTATAGACATATAAGTATGATAGGAAAAAAGGGTAGATTATTGAATCTACTCCTATAGATCTTTGTATATTGATACAAAATTAAGGCTATATTTTGATTAGGTATTGTACCTGTGCAATTCTTAAAATTGCAATGTGAAGTTCTAGTCCTTTTGACAGCAACAATCACAAACTGTTCAGGATAATTACGAAATGCAAGTTGATAGTGATTCAAACTTGTGAGGATAATTAAGTTAGTTAATCTCATATGTTTTCTAAGTTAATCACATATTTAGTTGTTAGAGACAAGCAACATTTGCTTACTCAGTGGATATGGATAGATGGTCTTCAAAAAGCTCAAGAGTTCTGTAGAGTATAGCATTTAAAGATATTTTTATTATTTAAAAAATTCTTTGACATAAGACTGTCAGCTCCTGACCGTTCCCATTGTATTTGGAAGGAGATGATGAGCATCAAAAAATATCCATCAGGAGATAATTCTTACTGGGCAGAAATGTCCCTGCTCTCTCAACAGACTATATACAGTCCAAAGATGGACCAAAGCTACAATCTAGGTAAATCGATGGCCTGATTCTACAAAGACAGAATGGGAAAATCTTATTTCCTGCTCCACAACTAAGTCTGTGAGATATTCTTGGCCAGAATGCTGAAGATGATGCTCCAATGTTATAGAAACTGGGGACTGTCTAGGCAGCCAGTTGTCTGCCATCTCATAGTTTTGGAAGTGGCTTGCTCAACACTTCCTATCTATTCAGATATATTTATCCTTCTCAGGTTTCTTATGGATTGAAGACTACATAGTTATAGCCTCACAGTAAGTTTTAAGCCATCCAGGAATTAAAAGGATGTTTTAAGGTTCAGATGATTTAGTTAATAATGTAAGTTAGGATGGAAGTTGAATTAGGTATAGATCCTTAAACTCATCAAGAGAGATATGTAGTAGGATATATTTCCTTGTTGACTAGTCAAATACGTATGGACTGGACATTGAGAATGTATGTCACACCTTTTGGTTTTCATAATTGTTTTTATTGTATTTATTGTTATTGTTATTGTATTGTGTTTACTGTTTTTTTTTTTAATTAAGAAAAGGAACCTTTTGTCATATTTAAAGGGGGGAGCTATTGGGGAAGGTCTAATAACATTGCTTCTGATAGGCTGATTTCAATGCTGAGATCTATTGGCCACCCCTCTGAGGCATTCTCTTGATTGGTTAATAAAAATCACTAATAGCCAATTAACTGGGCAGAAAGAGTATAGGAAGGTGGGACTCCCTGAAATTAAAACAGGAACTCTGCTTTTTATACAGAGGATTAGCTCATTCCACCAGGAGACATGGAAGCAGATAGACATGTTTGAGAACTCTGGAAGGTAATAATAGGCACATGGCAATTTGGGATTAGGTGGTCTTGGTTAACTTAGGGTAGCTAATTGAGAGTCTTTCCAGCTAAGGGTTAAGTGTTGAAACATTAAAAGGTGTTAGTGTATTTAATTATTGGGGAAAGTACTGCAGCAAAGCTTATAGGCTGTCAGTCCAAGCAATCCAGGGCCATTGGACTCCTGGACTCCCATTAAACTCCATCGATTTATATTATTAGACAATATATCCAATAGAGTGAAAATAAAAAGTAGAAGCTAATAGCCTAGATATCAAATTCTAGTAGCAAATTGCTTAAACAGAATCCATTTTTAGCTCAATTCACAAAGAAAAACTATAGGTTTTATAGGTCAGAATTAGCAATGGTCTGACAAAGAGAATCAAAAGATTTAAATGAAAATACTTTGCACTTTCAAAAAATGTACCACCATACACCCTGATGTAATACAGTATTAGTCCTCACAAAGTCACTAGTCCATATCTAAGATATCTGTAAAAGGTGAAAGACATACTTCCTATATGTGTGCTCTTAACCTATCTATCTAGATCAGATTACTACAATGCTAACATAATTTAGGAGTCATCTTGTGAACTGTTCTGGGGGAACTGTTCCAGAGCAAGAATAAGGTTGAGGCATGTCCAAACTCTGAAAATCTCATCTTGAGACAAGCAGGAGTAAGACTGTTCCCTACCTGCTCTGGGCCTGCATGTCCCTGAGCAGGTAGTCTTATGCCCTCCCTCATCAACCTCTGCCACTCTTGCCTGGTAGCAAGGTTAAACTTCCTCTCTCTTTATAAGGCCATGTCCAGCAAGCACCTGGAATTCCTCTTCATGCAAATAAGGCATTCTCACTACAATGTCTCTGCCCAATGATGTACATTCTCACCCTAACACCTCCTACTAATCCCTCAAAGGTTTAAACACCCTTTGTTCTCCCCAATTAAACAAGCTTTCTCACTGGGGGTGTCTCCTAAGAAGTCTTAGTCCTGCACTCACCACCAACCAAGATCCTGCATTGCACCTATATACTCCAGCTAAGCTATCCTTGTTCCAGTCCAGTGGATGTGAGGCTGCATTGTGGTGATTTTTTTAATGACAAGAATAAACTATTTTGTATTTTAAGTGGAATTGGAAAAACAGATATTACCCAAAACAAGAGTTACCATGGGTAAGTGCCACAATACAGAAGTCCAGCTCTCACTCAACTTGGCTATACAGCTTGCTTTATTTTTATTTTATTTCATTATATGAGAATTTCATAATTGTATACAATGTATTTTGATCATATTCATTACCCAGTCTGTAGAAATAATTAATTAAATTGTTTCCAGTATTTATATTATCATTAATTGGCTGGCAGCTGTTAATCTTTAACCAGCCATTATAAATGAGCACACAGACACCACATGGACTTTAACAAGACTTGGACTGGATTAAGCAATCTTAGCCCATCTTAGCCATCTCTTAATTCTATTTCTCAAATATGACCCCATAAATACATAAGTTCCCCTTGGAGTGTTATTATCCATACTAGGCCGATGTTCCAGGCCATGTAATGACATTCTTTTCTCTATATCATGGTGTGTGTCCTCCTTCCTGCCCTTTCTACAATTGTTTATCCTGTAGGATTGTGTGGAATACCAGTAACATGCTTTATATTATATTATGCAAAGAATTGCTTTATTTTTTAGATACAAATGTTTAGGTTTAGAACTTTAGACACACATAGATAGATGATTTTTTTCTTCTTCAAGATTGCCTGATATAAATAGGCTAAACATTACATGTGTAAATTTTATATTTGGTTTTCTGGGTTGTTTAGTATTGTTCTTGCTGGTTTTACTATATGAGTTAAAACATTTAGCCTTTTTTTAAGACAAAAGGGGGAATTGATGTGGTGATTTTATGAATTCTAAATGTTAATTAATTTGTCCTGCTTGCTGTCTATTATTTACATTGACTCTAATTGGTTGAATAAATGCTGAGGCCTGAGATTGGGCAAAGACAGAGATAGGCAGGACTAAGGTGCATGGGCTTCAGAAGCCTAGAGTAGCCAGAAGAAGAAGCCTCAGTAGATGGGTAGAAGAAGGCTTGAAGACAAGCAGCAAAGAGCAGGAAGGAGGACACATGCCATGTGATAGAGAAAAGAACATCATTCCACGTGGCCTGGAACATCAGCCTAGTATGGAGAATAACAGTCCAAGGGGACTTATGTATATATGGGGTCATATTTGGGAAATAGAATGAAGAGATAGCTTAGATGGGCTAAGATTGCTCAATCCAGGCCTAGTCTTGTTAAATTCTATGTGGTGTCTGTGTGCTCATTTATAATGGCTGGTTAAAGATTAACAGCTGCCAGCCAATTAATGATAATCTACATATTGGAAACAATTTAATTAACTATTTCTATGCCAGTCTGTATTCCAGTTCCTCCCAGAATTTCCACATTATGCCTCTCAATTTCATGGCACTAGCATTTTAACCCATTGAGTCTAATTAATGTTACTTTTATGAAAATAGGAGATCATCCATCAGAGCCATCAGGGTTCACAAAACTGAAGAAATTGGACTCTTCCTTCCCCCAGCAGCCAGCAACTGCCAATAGCTTCTTAAATAGAGGTGGGTTTGTTTTGAATTTTGGCTATGTCTAAATTAGGGACTCTGTCTTCATTGTACAAGTTATAAAAAGTTACAAAAGAGATGAGATATATGTTTGTGGGCAGGGGAGATAGAGGGAGTAATGGGGGCATGGATTTGAACAAGAAAGATTGTATACACATTTTAGAATGTATTTAAAGAGGAAAGAAATCCAAATTAAGCCAAAAAAGCATTTTCCACTGTATACTATATATTGTTGCCATTTTTAACATATATAATTTTCTCACATTCCCTTTGTGGTGGAAATAATTTTGTGATGACCTGTAGTCCCACCCTACGCTCATGTATAGACAAGGAGTATATCATCTCTGCACTTGGCATATAGGCAGAATCTGTAACTAGATCATGCTATATGACATAGGCAAAAAAAAATTCCAGGTGAAATTAAAATCTTTAAATAACTTAAAGTTAACTAAAAAGGACACTGTCAAAAGTACACATGATCTAAGCTTCTGAGACCTTTATGCAGAAAAGCAGAGTGGAAAGATGGTCCCATGGGGGAAATGCTTACTGTACAAGCATGCAAACTAGGGTTTAGACCCCTTGTGTGCATGTGAAAAGCCAGATATGGTGTGTATCTGTAATTCCAGCACCAAGAAACAAAAAAGGACCTCTATTATAAGAGAAACTTGAGGGTTTACTGGTCATCCAATCTAGGCAATGCCTTACCTTAGTTTCAGTGAGAGACCATACCTGAAAAAGGAAGGAAGGAAGCAATATAGGAAGATACCTAGCATTGGTCCTTGGCCTTCATACAAAAAATGTACACACACACACACACACACACACACACACACACACACACAGAGTAAGGACAAATTTTAAAGAATGCGGTCCATATATTATAGACAGAAGTCAGAAATTGTGAAGTTGTGACTATCTGAAGCAAAAAACACCACAGGAGAAGGCCTAGAAGAAGTACAGTGTATTGTGAACCACCACCCCTGGAGAAAGACAGCTGTAGAAGTCAAGGCATCATTCTTATCACCTCATTAACTGAATTCTGGCAACAACATGAGTGAGTAGAAGAAAGATCTCAAGCTTCAGATAAAATTGCATCCCAAATCTATACCCTGACTTTAACCTTCCCCCCCACAAAAACCCATGAAATTCTGATGTGTTCCTAATAAGAATATAGCAAATCATTAGGCAGCAGTAATACATATGACAGGTAAGTTGATAACTGTGTCTAATAATATATTATTGAATTATCTAATGAAATTATCTCTTGATTAGAGAAAATATCTTTCTGGTTTGTTTGACTACTAATTTCAGAGTTAGTCAAAGGAAGTAGTAATGCAATGTACCTGAAAAACTGATATTATAATGCACTCATAATACACTCATGTGATTAGTCCTTTTGTGCTTATCCATGTGATTAGAATCAAAAAAGACAAATGGTAACAGCAGGGTA
The DNA here is from genome assembly GCA_907164525.1 of Lophiomys imhausi. Taxonomy (NCBI): domain Eukaryota; kingdom Metazoa; phylum Chordata; class Mammalia; order Rodentia; family Muridae; genus Lophiomys; species Lophiomys imhausi. Next base: position 1,558,955 of record CAJQZJ010009486.1, on the reverse strand, counting down.
TAAAATGGCTTGCTTTGCAATGCACAGATGAATATCATATTTATTTCCAGTTAGCAGATTCATAACCAGACTTGAGATTTACCTCTGCAACTTAAATCATCACAAAAAGAATCATTGATATGAATCTGAGTACTGGATGTGAGAGCATTCTAGATTATCAACTCTCAATATGAGGTAAGTTATAAATTCCATAACTGTAGACTGGCAGAAGAGCCTGGGGTCTATTCTCTCTCTCTCTCTCTCTCTCTCTCTCTCTCTCTCTCTCTGCTACTGATTCATTGTGTCATCTCAGGTAAGGCCAGAATTTGCCTTCATAATTGTGAAATTATGAAAATTATTAGGGGAAACATCCAAAAAGTTGTAGAACAAGTATTCTAAAATGTCCATATATATATATACACTACTTAAAGTAGAGTTATTGCTCTACTAACCAGAAATGTTCTTTTCTTTTTATTTATTTCTAAGTGAAGTGCATAAACAATAAATACCACTCATTAGAAACATATTAAACTCTTCAGCACCTACACAATCTATATGACTCAGGATACAGTATGGAGAAAAAATGACAGGCTAAAAACTGAATACAAAACTATAAATAAAGAAAACATAGACTGTATAATGGTACTTAGAAATGCACAGGGCTACCAACTTCCCTAAATATATCTCATTTTAAAGAAAAAATTTCAGAGAACTAAATGTTCAAGAGTTTCAAATAAAGACATTTAATGTAAAATGCTGAAAAGGCTGTAAATTCCTTGCAAGAGGAACTTAGAATGCCCCTGGAGCAGCTATAGCACATTGAGTCTTAACACTGTACAAATAACTACAGACAACTAAAAAATGCTGAGAGCAGGTGAAATAGTCTTCCTCAGGGATACCAAATGATCAGCCCTGTAAACACACACAGAAGAAACATTATAATGGAATGAGAAAGTTACACGTAGAAATATATTCCTAATGTGTATATATATATATATATATGCAACAAAAATCAATGAAAAGGAGATCATGGTTAAGAAAGAAAAACAGGAAGGAAGGAAGGAAGGAAGGAAGGAAGGAAGGAAGGAAGGATGGAAGGAAGGAAGGAAGGAAGGAAGGAAGGAAGAGGCATGTGGTAAGTTTTAGAGAATATAAAGAGAGGTGTAGGAGGTCCAAGGCCAGCCATTGAGCAGGGACAAGGCCTGCTGCTGAACTGTTCATGAGTGGCTGGACTTCCACATGCAGCTGCCCTGAGACCTGCCTGGACCTGCCTGGACCTGCTTGGAGACTGATGATGCCACACCAGGTAATGAGATAGGACCCAGTAAGGAAGACCCACAGCAGCTCCTGCAGTTCAGGAGCCAATGGGACTCTCAGTGGAGGTTATACAGGGGGCATCCTCTGCCTGAAATAAACAGGTCAGCTTTTCCCACTTACCAGACCCCCAGAGTCTGGGTCATTGACTCTGCACCAGCTCATCCCTGCCCCCAACAATCCTTGGTATGGGCCCTAGCAACAGAGAAGGGAAATGTTGTAATTATATTGCAATCTCAAATTTACCAAAAAAAGTAAAAATAAATAAATAAATAAACAAACAAATAAATAAATAAATAAATTGAAGTTCATATATAAGACTATATAAAGAATTTTACTCTCTGGTGGGTTATCTTAAATCTTCTCACTAAGATACCAGAAAATACAATGGAGGCCAAATAACTTCATGAGTTCTCTAGAGTTGACTTCTAATAAATGAATTTTTGTAAACATATTAAAGAGTAGATGACCATTCAGAAAGGAACAATTCAGTCACCTATCCCTGTTGAACACAAGTGATTACTTATTTAAGAGTTTTAAACATTTCCAGACTTAACAAAAATCCATACAATAACCATGATGTCTGTTAATTTTTTCTAGCTGCTCTTGTGCTTCTCAGAGAATGTGAACCAAATTCAGACTACTAGGGTTCTTTATGGGCATCAATTTCAAATGATCTGATAACTAAAGAGGGAAAAAATGTCTTCTTCTTAGCAAATATCTCACTAGGAAGCCTATGGAAGACATAATTCATATAATAAAAGCATAGTATCATAAGGTTCTTGTTGAAGTAAAGAATAAAGCAGAGGTTGCTAAATTATACATAGCAACAATATTAGAAAGGACAAAGACAAAATTTTAAAACTTGCAGTGTCAATCAAAACCAAAATTCAATAGAGGGAAAGCTGATATTTCCTTTTGACTTTAGCCTTTCTCTCCATAGCAGATAAGAGTAAGAGCTATGGGCTGGAGAGATCACTCAGCTATTAAAGGCTAGGCTCACAACCAAAAATATAAGAACAAGAGATATATTGAGAACATCTTTTGTTTAAGATGGTGCTAAATCTCCAATTACATCTTAGGAAGAAACTTGGTACTTACTCATCACAGAAAATGACACATATTTTGAGATCAAGAGTCAGTTACCTACATGATTCATAGAGCAAAAACAAAGATTTTTAAAAACTTATCCTGTGTTCTGCAATAGTACAAGTTTCATAAGAAAAATGATAGAGAAGATTAATATATAACATAGCTGCATGCTCAAAGGTCAGATTAATGGCCTTCACAGGTCCTTTCAGGCTCCCTCATGAGTGTCCAAAAAAAGGTTCTTTTGAATTCTACAAAGTCTTTTGCTACATTTGGGGATCATAAGGCAAAAAATATATGAAATAATTTTGAAATACATTTTCAATTTTACATGGAAAGTGTATGCATAAAATACATATATATTTGCATATATGCTTTTCTATAAAAATTACTTTTACAAACTCTGTGTGTGTATGTGTGTGTGTGTGTGTACACATACTTATTTTCTCACTGCAGTAACTTTAATAAAATGCTAACTTATGCAGAAAATCATATTCTATCAGGTATGAAACTGAGTAGCTTACAGTTATTAGTTTTGGTTGGATGCTTATAGCCTGAGGAACAAATGCATGATGTCTATACACATTTCAAAAGAAATTCCATAATCTTAAAATGCCAGCAGTTGCCAATAATTACTTTCAGTAATTATTTTAAATCACATACAATATTTCAGGGGGAGGGAAAGTGACCTATCTAGGCTATGTCCAAAGTCACTTAGAAAACAACACAGACCATGGTTGCATGATTATTCCTTTTTGTTTTTCTTTTAAAGTCAAGATACCTGTCATAGTTTAATTATTATTGCAGTTTTTAGGAAGCCATCTTTGAGCATGAATAAAAGAGATTCGATTGATTTGAAGAATACTGAATAATGTGGAAGATTAACAAGGAGGGAGATAAATAAGTCTTCTTTTATGGGCCAAATATCTCTAACCTGAATCATATCTATCACCATGGGAAATCAGATTATTGCACATTCAAATCAGTTACCATTTCACTGTCAGCCTTTATATTGTTTCCTCCAAAAATCCCATTTTCACAAATAAAAATAATGAGAAAACATGATTTATGCAAATGTGAAGAAAAGTCCAAAGTAATGATCTCCTAGAGCCTTTTTTCATAAACGCATTAGAACTTCTGAATAAGATAACATATATTCACTCTTAAAACAACCACATTTTGATACATGGTATTTTGTTGTTTATGAAGCATTTTCACTATTGGGTTGACATTTAAAGTAGATAAAATATGTTTATATAGCTCTTGCATACTCTGTTTTAGAATTTCTCCTTAAAGCATGTCATGCACTATCCACAGCTTTTCATATATATATATGTAAGTTTGTAAGTTTGTGACACTTGAGTTTGCAGTATACACAGATCCCAGTAACAAATAATAACAACCCTCAGTCTAAATTATCTGAAAAAAGTACATAAGGTGAAACAAATTAAGATCTATTTAGTAGCTAAAAAACCAAGTGGGTGCTGTTCTCAAAAATAATTTTTTTGGCCTTCTGTGGGAGGAGTTTCCCAACCCGCTGCTGCCCATGGACCTGAAAGTGGAGGCTGCACCGGTTTGGGTCCGGGTCTCTGGGGAAGAGGAGTGATGAAGAGTGTGACAGGAGAATCCAGCAGTTGTCACCTGCTTGGATGAATCCCTGAATGGATTTGATCGTGGCAACTTTGTCTCTTTCACAGAAGTTCAGGGCATGAGTGAACTCAATGGCATCGGTCCCATAGAGATCAAAGTTCTAGACGTTCACTGCTTAGTCTAGGAAGGGAAGTATACTTGTGACATTCTATACGAAAAACAAACCATGGATCCAAGATGGCGGCGGCCAGCACGGACTTATTTTGATTTCGGAGTCAACAGTCACAAGGTGGCAAGTGTTGCAGGACTCTGAACAAAGGGCACGAACCCTTCTAAATCTCACCCAGCTACACAGGGACCAAGGAAGATCCCTGGGTAGAACGCCCCTTCCCACTCTTGGACATGCTAGGAAGCCACTGGACCCTGGAATCGGGATCACCCATCCCCCAACAGGAGAGAGACTCCCGGTAAGTTCCAACCTAATACCCAGCTGGCAGATTTAGAACCCACGCAGAGATAATCCCCACCCTGCTGGGCACTCCCAGATCTCACACAGACTATCCAATTATCTGGGGAAAGGTTGCGACCCTTGGAAGTGAGTGCAGCACCGCTACAAAGTGCCTAGAGACCACAGATGGAGGTCTGTGACGTCACTGGCCAGTTTCCAAGCCATGGGAGCGGCAAGGCTATTGGAGCTGAACTGCAGATTTACCCGCTACAGGAACTAACCCCAGGCAAACTGCAAGGTATTTGAAACCATCCTATATCGGACTTTTCTACTAGTATGGGCCCTTCCGGCGGGGAACCAGAGCTTACTTGTACACAGCTCCACCACCTGGATTAGTTAGGTCCCCACTTGGGAGGCGGTGAATGACTCACCTTATAGGGGTGGAGTAAGGCAATGCTACTCCTACACCAAAGCACCCCTTTTGGACCCAAGTCCAGAAGACAGCAAAAAAATTCCACACGACCAGAGGCCCCAGACCAAAAAAAAAAAAAAAA
>CAJQZJ010009486.1:1528974-1553881 GCA_907164525.1 Lophiomys imhausi | reverse complement strand
CCAAAAAAAAAAAAAAAAAAAAAAAAAACAGAGTGAAATGTCTCCAACAAAAGAAAGCAACGTTATTCCGTCCAGCCCAAACCACCTCACCACAACTGAAACACATGAAAACGATGACAATTCTGCATTATGGAAAGTGATAGAGTCCCTTCAAGAAGAACTTAAATCTATGAAGGAATTCAAAGAAGCCACAATTTTACAAGTCAAAACAATGAACAACACCATTAAAGAACTCCAAGCCAAGGTGACAGAGCTTGAACAGGAAAAGGACAAAGCAATGAAAGATTTTCAGACAAAAACAAGCAAGCTGGAGAAGGAAATGTACAAAACGAACAATACCATACAAGACATGAAAATAGAAATAGAAATAATAAAGAAAACACAGTCAGAGTTAAAAGAGGAAGTGGAGAATCAAGGGATGAGAACAGGAACTACAGATGTGATTATCAAAAATAGGATGCAAGAGATGGAAGACAGGATCTCAGGCATGGAAGATTCGATGGAAGAAATCAGTACAACATCCAAAGAAAATGAGAAGGCTAAAAAATTTCTCACCCACAACATCCAAGATATCAAGGACTCAATGAAAAGACAAAACCTAAGAATTATAGGCCCGGGAAAGAGAAGACTCCCGACTCCATGATCCAGGAAATATCTTCAACAAAATCATAGAAGAAAACTTCCCAAACCTAAAGAAGGAGATGCCAATAAAATTCCAAGAGGCTTATAGAACACCAAACAGATTAGATCAGAAAAGAAACGCCTCTCGCCACATAATAATAGAAACTCCAAATGTAGAGAACAAGTAAAGGATATTAAAAGCTGTAAGAGAAAAAGGCCAAGTCACATACAATGGCAGACCCATCAGAATAAAACCTGACTTCTCCTCAAACACTTCAAAAGCTAGAAGGGCCTGGACAGATGTACTACAAGCCCTGAGAGAACATAGGTGCCCAGCCAGACTACTATACCCAGCAAAACTCTCTATCAACATAGAAGGAGAAAACAAGATATTCCATGACAAAATCAAATTCAAGCAATATCTCCTCACAAACCCAGACCTACAGAAGATCCTAGAAGGAAAATTCCAACACAGAGAAGATAACTACAACCAAGAAAACACAGGAAATAGAAACCTCCACAGCAACTAAACAAAAAGAAACACAAGACAGCCAGCTATACCAAAATAATGGGAAATAACAACCCCTAGTCACTAATATCCATCAACATCAATGGACTCAACTCGCCAATAAAAAGACACAGACTTACAGACTGGATCCATAAACAAGACCCATCTTTTTGCTGTATACAAGAAACACACCTAACTATTGAAGATAAACACTACCTCAGAGTAAAGGGCTGGGAAAAGGTTTTCCAAGCAAATGGACCCAGGAAACAAGCTGGAGTAGCCACCCTAATATCAAACAAAATAGACTTCCAATTGAAGTTAATAAAAAAAGACAGAGAAGGGCATTACATACTCATTAAAGGAAATATCCAATAAGAGATCATCTCAATATTGAACATCTATGCCCCAAATACAAAGGCACCTACATTTATAAAAGACACGCTTCTAAAACTTAAATCACACATCGATCCAAACACTTTAATAGTGGAAGACTTCAACAACCCACCCACAACTATGGACAGATCATCAAGACAGAAGCCAAACAGAGAAATAATAAGTCTAACAGAGATCATGAACAAAATGGACCTAACAGATATCTACAGAACATTTCATCCAAACAAAAAAGAATACACCTTCTTCTCAGCACCTCACGGAACCTTCTCTAAAATCGACCATATAGTTGGACACAAAGATAGCATCAACAGATACAAGAAAATTGAAATAACCCCTTGTATCTTATCAGACCACCATGGAGTAAAGCTGGACTTCAATAGCAAAAGAATCAACAGAAAGTCTACACTCGCATGGAAATTGAACAACTCTTTACTAGAGGATCACTGGGTCAGGGAAGAAATAAAGAAAGAAATCAAAGACTTCTTAAAATCCAATGAAAATGAAGATACAACATACCCAAACCTATGGGACACAATGAAAGCTGTGCTACGAGGAAAGTTCATAGCACTAAGTGCCTTCAAAAAGAAAATTGTGACAGCTCATATTAGCGAATTAACAGCTAAACTGGGTGAATTGGAAAAAAAAGAAGCAAACACTCCCAACAGGAGCAGAAGGCAGGAGATCATCAAGCTGAGGGCTGAAAGCAACAACTTAGAATCAAAAAGAACTACACAAAGAATCAATTTAACCAAGAGTTGGTTCTTCGAGAAAATCAACAAAATAGACAGACCCTTAGCCAAATTAACTAAAAGAGAGGGAGAAAACACAAATCAACAACATCAGAAATGAAAAGGGAGAAATAATAACAGACATTGAGGAAATCCAGAGAATATTTGGATCCTACTTTAAAAATCTATACTCCACCAAATTTGACAACTTAAGTGAAATGGACAATTTTCTTGATAGATTCCACCTACCGAAGCTAAATCAAGATCAGATAAACAGAATAAACAGCCCTATAACCCCTAAGGAAATAGAAACAGTCATTAAAAATCTCCCAACCAAAAAAAGCCCAGGGCCAGATGGTTTTAGCACGGAATTCTACCGGACCTTCAAAGAGGAACTAACACCAATACTTTTCAAACTCTTTCACAAAATAGAATCTGAAAGAACACTGCCAAACTCATTCTATGAGGCCACAATCACCCTGATTCCTAAACCACACAAACACCCAACAAAAGAAAGAGAACTTCAGACCAATCTCCCTCATGAACATAGATGCAAAAATACTTAATAAAATACTAGCAAACCGAATTCAAGAACACATCAAAAGTATCATACACCATGATCAAGTAGGCTTCATCCCAGGGATGCAGGGATGGTTCAACATATGAAAGTCTATCAACGTAATTCACCATATAAACAAGATGAAGGAAAAAAAAACACATGATAATCTCACTGGATGCCGAAAAAGCATTTGACAAAATCCAACACCCCTTCATGCTAAAAGTTCTGGAGAGAACAGGCATACAAGGATCGTACCTAGAAATAATAAAGGCAATATACAGCAGGCCAGTGGCCAACATCAAAACAAATGGAGAGAAACTTGAAGCATTTCCTCTAAACTCAGGGACAAGACAAGGATGTTCACTTTCACCATATCTCTTCAATATAGTACTTGAAGTTCTTGCTAGAGAAATAAGACAACTAAAGGACATCAAGGGGATAAACATCGGAAATGGAGAAGTCAAATTATCCCTATTTCAGATGGTATGATAGTATACATAAGCAACACCAAAAATTCCACCAGAGAACTCTTACAGCTGATAAACACTTTCAGCAAAGTGATTGGATACAAAATTGATTCAAAAAAATCAGAAGCCCTTCTTTATACAACAAACAAATGGGCTGAGAAAGAAATAAGGGAAACAACCCCCTTCACAATAGCCACAAACAATATAAAATACCTGGGGGTAACTCTAACCAAGCAAGTAAAGGACCTGTACAACAAGGACTTCAAGCCCTTGAGGAAAGAAATTGAAGAGGTCTTTAGAAGATGGAAAGATTTCCCATGCGCATGGATAGGTAGGATCAACATAATAAAAATGGCCATCCTACCAAAAGCAATAGATTCAATGCAATACCTATCAAAATACCAACACAATTTTTTATAGACTTGGAAAGAGCTATTCTCAATTTCATATGGAACAACAAAAAGCCCAGAATAGCTAAATCAATCCTGTACAATAAAAAAGCATCTGGAGGTATCACCTGGAGGTATCACCATCCCAGATTTCAAGCTGTACTACAGAGCAATATTAATAAAAACAGCATGGTATTGATATAGAAACAGACCCGTAGATCAATGGAATCGAATTGAAGATCCAGAAACAGACCCACACACTTATGGCCACCTAATTTTTGACAAAGAAGCCAAAACGGCACAATGGAAGAAGGACAGCATCTTCAACAAATGGTGCTGGTCCAACTGGATGTCCATTTGTAAAAGAATTAATTTAGACCCATACTTATCACCTTGTACAAAACTTAAGTCCAAGTGGATCAAAGACCTTAACATAAGGCCGGTCACACTAAATCTACTAGAAGAAAAATTGGGAGAAAACCTCGAACTAATTGGCACAGGCGACAACTTCCTGAACAGAACACCAACAGCTCAGGACTTGAGATCAACAATCAATAAATGAGACCTCATGAAACTGAAAATCTTCTGTAAGGCAAAAGACACTGTCATTTGAGCAAAACGGCAGCCTACAGACTGGGAGAAAGTTTTCACCAACCCCACATCTGACAGAGGGCTAATATCCAAAATCTACAAAGAACTCAAGAAATTAAATGCCAAGAAACCAAATAATCCAATCAAAAATGGGGGACAAAGCTAAATAGAGAATTCACAAAGGAGGAATCCCTAATGGCTGAAAGATGCTTGGAGCAATGCTCAACATCCTTAATCATCAGAGAAATGAAACTCAAGACGACTCTGAGATTCCATCTCACACCTGCCAGAATGGCTAAGATCAAAAACTCAAATGACAGCACATGCTGGCGAGGGTGTGGAGAAAGGGGTTCCCTACTCTATCGCTGGTGGGAATGCAGGCTTGTGCAACCACTATGGAAGTCACTCTGGCGATATCTTAGAAAACTTGGAATAGCTCTGCCTCAGGACCCAGCCATACCACTTCTGGGTATACACCCAAATGCCTCTTCACGGAATCATAAGGAAGTTTCCTCATCTATGTTCACAGCAGCCTTATTTGTAATAGCTAGAAACTGGAAACAACCCAGATGTCCCTCACCCTAAGAATGGGTTAAAAAACTGTGGTACATATACACAACGGAATATTATTCAGCTTTCAGGAACAATGAAATTATGCAACTTGCAGCCAAATGGATGGAACTAGACTCAGAAGGACGCATATGGCATCTATTCACTTATAGTAGGATTTTAGCTATATAGTAGAAGGTATCGATACTACAACTAACACACCAAAGGGAACTTGGACATAGACTTCTTATTTTTAATTTTTTTTATTTATTTTTTATATTTTTTAGTCTTTTTTTATCTATTGTCTGCTTATTGGTTTGTTTGTTTAGTAGTTCTCTCTCCCAGGCAACGAGACACTTTTCACTGATGGTACTGCTTCGGAGACCACCAATGTATGAGGAGGCTCTTGGCCCTCATACGACTTCTCAACTGAGATGAGGGACTGTTATATAAGGACACCCCACCCCAGAGAAATGGGATGGAAGGGTTAGAAGGTAAAGAAAAAAATGAAATGTGATGTTTTGGCCTTTTACTACTAATTGTCATAAACTGTTTAGGATAATTAAGAAATGCAAACTAATGGTTATGCAAGCCGGTCATTCTGTTAGGTACTATGACAGCCTAATATAGTTACTTTCTAGGCTAATCAGAAATAAACCTGCTAAGAGACAAACATCTGCTTACCCTAATATAAGAGATAGATAGAGCCTCTTCAAAAACCTCAAGAGATCTGCAGAATATGGCATTCAAAGATGTTTTCATAACTTTAGATATTTTTTATATCAAGACATATCAACTCCTGACAGCACCCCCTATTCTCCTCCAAGTAGAAGATGAGCATCGCAGAATTTCCAGTGGGAGATGATTGAATTAGTCGCAAGCCTATCTCTTGGTAGGAAAAGCCCATTGCTCCAACTGTAGACAGAATGCTGTCCAAAAAGGACAAAACCTGGAAGCAGGTAAGTCGACAGCCTAGCTCTGCCAAGACAGGGTAGATAAGTCCTTCATAAACCCTGCTCTACAATCAATGTCTGTCAGAGAAACGGGGCCAAATGACTGAAGATCGATGCTGTAATGTATAGAGAGAAAATGTGAACTGTCCATGCAGCCACTGGTATGTCATTTCTTAGTTTTGGAAGCTGCAGGCCATGTACTTCTTATAAAATCAGATATATTTAATCCTCTCAGGTCTCTGAGGTGGTTGAAGAACAGATATCTAGAGTCTCATAATTAAATTTTGAGTGGTTTAGGAATCAAGAGAGTGTCATAGGTCTAAGAAGATACTTTTAAAATTGTGTTGCAAGTTAGTATGAATATTGAGTCAGATATAGAACTTTAAACTCATGGAGGTGGTTAGATAGTAGAATGTTAAAGTCAGGTACCAAATACATATGGACTGGACATTGGAAATGTATGCTAAGCCATACAACCCTCATAACTGTGGCCTAATTACCTCTGTTGTTTTGTATTGTATTTATTATTATAAGAGAAAGAGCCATTTGTTGGACTGAAAGGGGAAACTGTAGGGGGAAATAAGATAAAACTTAAACTTAAAAAAATGGAAGAGGATGGGTGGTTGAGGGTGGGAGGGTGGGACTGGAGGGGGAAATAGGGAGGGGACTGCAATTGAGATGTAACTTGAAGAAATAAAAAATAAAGGAAAAAAAAGAAAAACAACAAAAAATAATAGTTTTTCAAATCTTGTTATATATTTAAATTCTCCATAAAAGAACATCCGAAGGAAAGAAGTCAGATATGATCACACTATTTGGTTCAACCTAATATTATCCTCTAATTATACACATTGAATTACTGAAACTAGATTTAAGACCTCTTGTGCATTATCCTATCTACTTCTATTTATTTGACTAATGTCCCAATTTTCAGATGAGGGATGATTAAAAAAAAGACCATAAGAAATCACACTCAACAGTGGTAAACTGTGCCCCAAACACTGTGCTCCATTTCCCACCCCATAATTCTGCCTGCGTGCATTCCTGGAATCCTACCTGTACTAGGGACCCCAGGCCATGCTGGTACCAGAAACTCGAGAGGCCACACATGTCACAAAACCACAGGGAGAAACCCTACTGGACCTGAAGACTCACCTGTCACCAGAACTGCAGTCAACTCAGACCAGAAGAGGGAGAGAAAACAGAAACAAAAGGAGAAAACACCCAAAAAACACAGATCCAACAAAGATAAACTCAGAAATCAGTATCTAAACCTGTAATAACCACAAAACGCGGACTTCTAAGGACCAGCATAGTAACACAATCACAACAGCCTGAGCAATATGGCACCACCAGAGCCCAGGTATCCTAATGCAACAAGCCCAGAATATCCTAACATAGCTGAATCACAATAAAATACCCTTAAATGCAACCTTTAAAGTGATAGAGGCCTTTAAAGAGGAAATGAATCAAACCCTTAAAGAAATATCCTGTATTTTCCTAAATACAAACAGGTAAGGGAAATGTGTAATACTGTTTAAGACTTGCAAATGAAAATAGATGCAATTAAGAAAATACAAATCGAGGGAATCCTGGAAATAGAAAACCTAGGCAAGAGAACAGGAACTACAGCATCACAATACAGAATATAAGAGATAGAAGATACGATAAAAGAAAATGATACATTGGTCAAAGGAAATGTCAACTCTAAAAAAGTTCCTGACATAAAACATTCAGGAAATCTGAGACACTATGAAAAGACCAAACAGAAGAATAATAAGAATAGAAGAAAAAAATTCCCATCTTAAAAGTCCAGAAAATATTTTCAACAAAATCACAGAAGAAAATTTCCCTAACCTAAAGAAAGAGATCCCTACAAACGTACAAGAAACATAGAGACTACCAAATAGGTTGGACCAGAAAAAAAATCCTCCTGCCACCTAATAATCAAAACACTAAATATACAGACAAAGAATATTAAAACTTGTAAGGGGAAAAGGCAAAAGAAACATATAAAAGCAGACCTACCAGAATTACAACCGACTTCTCAACAGAGATTCTAAAAGCCAGAAGGGCCCGGGCAGTATCTTGCAGACCATAGATACCAGCCCAGACTATTTGCTTCTATGGAGTACTGAGATTGGGAGGAGAAACAGAATTGGTGTTCAGATCTACTATGATGGTTTTAATGTTTTGGAATAGGATGAGATCCCTTTTCCACTTGGGATTGGCTGGTCTGGGCCAATTTCAGAGGATTGGATAATACAGACAAAGAAAGACAAACTGAATGTCCTCCAACCTTGGGAGACTTAAAAGTTCCACAACAGAGTTCCTGTGGTGTGGTGGACAGTCCACAAATCTTTGTCTTGAAGGGGAGGAGAAGCAGGAAGTCAACCTTCATATATGTTTAAGGGAAAGGTACATTAATCTAATTAGAGCTTCTTTTCCCTGTCTGACTGCCTTCAAGGATCTGTCTATGTGCTAGTCCCTCAAAATTACAAGTTTTTCTGTTACCTTTTAAAAATTGATAAATTATAAAAATATTTTACTTGGTTTTAATAGCATTTCTAAAAGCTATTTTAAAAATGTACAAGCTATATTTAAAAATTCTTCAACTCCTCATTTCAAGTATTTTAGACAACTCTAAATGGAGTTTGGATGGAAGTGGAAACATTTCTCAAATGAAGACTATTGAAATTACTGAGTTTTCTTGATATCTGATCAGGATTACTGAGAGTAATAAGCATAATTTAAATTTTAGTAAGTTTATCAATAAAATATCTATAAACAGCAGGAACAATGCACAGAAGAAAGCAAATATAATCTTTCTTTTAAATGTTTATTCTTTGTTAGCTTAATAAGGCCCATTTATGATCTAGGAGACATGGCCATTTATCATCTAGGATATTTCTTTCAGTTAAGGAAAAGTAAAATTGGGGAAAGTTGGGTGTAATTGCATTTTGTTTTGCTCTTTAAGACAAGGTTTTGTATTCAGACTGTACTAGAACTTACTATGTATCCCACACTGGCCTTGACCACATTGCAACCTTCCTGTTTCAGTTTTCATTGTGTTGGTTGCAAGTATGAATAATCACATGCCCAACTCTGAGTTTCTCTCTGTATTGCAAGATTGCTGCATCATATAATCTCATCCTACAAAATTACTTTCTAAATTAATAAATTGAAGTCTAAGAATATTTCTTAAATGAGATGTGTGTATTCATGGCTGTAGTCAAGTTGCTTTTATGTTACACTGATTGGCTGTGTGAGTTTGAGAATGTTACTTGATCATTTCAGCTTCAGTTTCCTATCTGGATATTGGGCATTGTTGCCTAGTGGATTACAGTAAGGATTCAAAGTTTACTGTGGTACACTTAAAGTGTATGTGGTGTAAAATAAGCACTAACAAGGAATTTTTTTCACAAAAATAAACATGTTATTAGCATACAAATGATAACAGATTGACAGTTTGTCATGTTGGTGGAAATTTTTAATGAGTATATGTGGATCTGCAATGCTGATAGTTGTTCTTAGGAAGCTCATACTGATATTATATGTAGTATTTATGTAGCATATATGTAATATATGCAGCATTTGTATAAAAGATAAAAATAGACAGTTACATATTGAAATTCATACTTTATTTAAAAAATGTTTACATTGCAATTGAGAATCATCATAGTGTTGTAAAGAGAAATTATGTTTATTTTTCTTTCTGATAAAACAAATGAGATAAAAGGAGGAGGATATATCTACACTTAAAGTATGGTGAATAATTTTATGGTAGACATAAGGGAGAAAGTGGGCAGAGAAAAGAGTCCAAGCTGAGCATGTCTGGCAGACTAAACTGGACTATGAGAGGAGAGGAGGGAAGAAGTGCAAGAGAGGAGACATTGACCTAGAGAGGTGGCCAGGCCAAGAGATCAGTGTAGCTAAAATGGCTGAATTACATAGGGATCAGGCTGGGGAAAGAGACGGGGAAGGCCCACACCTGGGAGGGAGAGGTCTAGAGTAGAACACGGGGTGAGCTGTGCTGGAAGGACCCACAGATATTGAGTGAGACTTTTCCTGAGTTTGAGACTTAACAGCAGATTCTTGGTTCATATTACTAGTTCAATAAATGTCAGATGAATGCTTAATTAATAGTCCAGTTGCCTCCTCCTTCTTGTGGTAACAATTTATTGTATATAACTACTGTGGAACCATGGATGGTAACCACATAACTCAAGCTTTATTGATGATTAATTATCTTGCATAGATAATGTGTAGGAATGTATATCATTGTGTGCTCCATTTCTTCTCTCGGGATGTCCAGACACCAGGCTGGAAGGGATGAAGATGAACCAGCCTGAATAGGTTAACTGGATCTTGGACTGGCAGAGAGTGCTGGTTGGGGGCAAGAGGAGGAGAAAACCTTCTCCAGGATGATTTTCAATGTCACAGCCCTTCTTTATTGGGGGGAGTGAAACATCAATTCTAGATGGGGATTCAGTGAAACAGTTCTCTCTAGTCTGGGAAAACAAGGGCTGTATAAACCTAGGGGAGTGGGTAGAGATTTTCAGGATGAGTATACATTATTGACTGGGGCTGAGGTGCTGGGAATATTTCATGTACATGAAGAGGAATTCCAGCTGCTTGCTGGACTTGTCCTTATAAGTAAAGTTTAGGTAAAACCTGTAATTTGGTCACTAGGCTATATGAATACCTCAAGGAGGACAGAGGTGTGAGTCACAGGATTATGTACACCAGGGCATGTAACCCTTGATCCTGCTGATCTCTAGATGAGATTTTCTGGGTTTAGACAAGTCTCAACCTCATACTTGCTCCAGGCCAGCTCCCCAGCTAGATGGCACATGTGTCCCACAAATGTGTTAATCAAATCTTCATGTTCAGCAAAGATGTTAAGAAGGTCCTGAAACTAGATGTGGTGGTATGAATGAGAATGATCCCCATGGGTTCATAGATTTGAATACTTTGTTCTCAGTTGGTGGAATAATTTGGGAAAGATTAGGAGATATAGACTTGAAGAAAGTTTGACACTGGGAGTGGACTTTGAGGTTTCAAAAGTTCATGCCATTCCTAGTCTCTCTCTCTCTCTCATCTATCATCTATCTGTGTGTCTATCTATCTATCTATCTATCTATCTATCTATCTATCTATCTATCTATCTATCTATCTATCTATCTAATCTCTCATACTTGTGGATTAGTTATAACCTCTAAGTTACAACTACAGCTTTATGTCTGCCTGCCTGGTGCTGTTTTTCCACAATGATAGTCATGAACTCTAACCCTCTGGACTATAGCCTCCATATTAAATTATTTCTTTTACAAGTTGCCTTGGTCATGATGTGTTGTCACAGGAATAAAAAAGTAAATAAGATAGAATTTAATATCAGTAGACTATTGAGTCGCATTTTTCTGATGATTAAGGATATTGAGTATTGTTTCAAGTGTCTCTCGGCCATTTGAGATTCCTCTTTTGTGCATTCTTGGTTTAGCTCTGTACCCCACTTTTTGACTTGGTTATTTAGTTTTGTGGTTTTTAATTTCTTGAGTTCTTTGCAACTTTTGGATATTAGCCCTCTGTTGGATGTGGGGTTGGTGAAGATCTTTTTCCAATCTGTAGGTTGCCATTTTGTTCTAGTGATGGTGTCCTTTGCCTTACAGAAGCTTTTCAGTTTCTTAAGGCTCCATTTATTGATTTGGTCTTAGAGCCTGAGTTATTGGTGTTCTGTTCAGGAAGCTGTCACCTGTACCAATGAGTTTGAGGTTTTTCCTCAATTTCTTTTCTATGAGATTAAGTGTATCCAGCTTTATGTTAAGGCCTTTGATCCACTTGGACTTACACTTTGTATAAGGTGACAAATATGGGTCTATTTGTATTCTTCTACATGTTGACATCCAGTTAGACCAGGATCATTTCTTGAAGATGCTTTCCTTGTTCCATTGTATACTTTTAGCTTCTTTGTCAAAAATTAAGTGACCTTACTTAATTTTTGTAAGTGTGGGTTAATTTCTCGGTCTTCAGTTTGATTCCATTGATCACTTGGTCTGTTTGTATGCCAGTACCACGCTGTTTTTATTACTATTGCTCTATTGTATAGCTTGAAATCAGGGATGGTGCCTCTGGATGGTTTTTTATTGCACAGAATTTATTTAGCTATTCTGGGTTTTTTGTTTTTCCATATGAAGTTGACAATTTTTCTTTCAATGCCTATCAAGAATTGTGTTGGTATTTCGACAGGAATTGCACTGACTCTGTATATTGCCCTTTTTATTATGTTTATCCTACTTGTGCCTGAGCATGGGAGACATTTCCATCCTCTGATGTCCTTCTCAATTTCTTTCTTCAAGGAGTTGAAGTTCTTGTCATACAGGTCTTTCACTTGCTTGGTTAGAGTTACCCCACGTATTTTATATTATTTGTGGCTATTGTGAAGTGTGTTATTTCCTTAATTTCTATTTTGGCCCATTATCGTTTGTGTAAAGAATGGCTATCAATTTTTTGAATAAATTTTGTATCCATCCACCTTGTTGAAAGAGTTTTTTTCAGTTGTAGGAGTTCTCTGGTGGAATTTTTGGGCTCACTTATCATATCATCTGTGATTAGGGATACTTTGATTTCTTCCTTTCTGGTTTTTATCCTTTGATCGCTTTTAGTCATCATCTTATTCCTCTAGCTAGGATGTCAGGTAATATGTTGAAGAGATACGGGAAGAGTGGACATACTTGACTTGTCGATGATATTAGAGGAAATGCTTTGTGTTTCTCTCCATTTAATTTGATGTTGGCTACCAGTTTGCTGTATATTGCTTTTATTATTTCTAAGTATGATTCTTATATGCCAGATCTCCAGGACTTTTAGCATTTAGGGGTGTTGAATTTTGTCAAATGCTTTTTTAGCATCTAGCAAGATGATCATGTGGCTTTTTTTCTTTCAGCTTGTTTATATGGTGGATTACATGGATGAATTTCTGTATGTTGAACCACCCCTGCATCCCTGGGATGAAGCCTATTTGAACATGGTGTATGATACTTTTGATGTTATCTTGGATCTGGTTTGCAAGTATTTTATTAAGTAATTTTGCAACCATGTTCATAAGGGAAATTGGTTTGAAATTTTCTTTTTCTGTTGGGTCTTTGTGAGGTTTAAGTATCAGGGCGACTGTGGCCTAAAAAATGTGTTTGGCAGTATTCCTTCTGTTTCTATTTTGTGGAAGTGTTTGAAGAATACTGTTATTAGCACTTCTTTGTAAGTCTGGTAGAATTCTGTGCTGAAACCATCTGGCCATGGGCTTTTTTTTTGGGGAGATTTTTAATAGCTGCTTCTATTTCCTTCGGAAATAGGATTGTTTAATTTCTTAACCTGATCTTGATTTAACTTTGGTAGGTGGAATCTATCAAAAAAAAAAAAAAAGTTGTCCATTTTGCTTAGGTTTTCCAATTTTGTGGAGTACAGGTTCTTGAAGTAAGAACTAAAGATTCTTTGGATTTCCTCAATTTCTATTGTTATTTTTCCCTTCTCATTTCTGATTTTGTTCATTTGGGTATTTTCCGTCCACCTTTAAGTTAGTTTGGCTAGGGGATTGTCTATTTTGTTGATTTTCTCAAAGAATCAACTTTTGGTTTTGTTGATTCTTTGTATTGTTCATTTTGTTTCTAAGTTATTGATTTCAGCCCTGAGTTTGATGATTTCCTGCCATCTGCTCCTTTTGGGAGTGTTTTCTTTTTTTTCCTAATGCTTCCAGTTCGCCTGTTAAGTTGCTAATATATGTTGTTAATATTTTCCTTTTGAAGGCACTTAGTGCTATGAACTTTTCTCTTAGCACTGCTCTCATTGTGTCCCATAGGTTTGGGTATGTTGTGCCTTCATTTTCATTGAATGTTAGGAAGTCTTTGATTCCCTTCTTAATTTGTTCCCTGACCCAGTGGTCATTGAGTAGAGAGTTGTTCAGTTTCCATGAATGTATTTGGGCTGGCACCTGTGGTCTCTTATGGCTTATAGGACATCGGACCCAGGCCCTTCTGGCTTTTAAAGTTTCTGAGGACAAGTCAGGTGTAATTTTGAAGGATATGCCTTTATATGTTACTTGGTCTTTTTGTCTTACAGCTTTTAATATTCTTTCTTTGTTCTGTACATTTGGAGTTTCAATTATCATGTGGCAGGAGGAATTTCTTTTCTGGTCTAATCTACTTGATGTTCTGTATGCCTCTTGGACTTTTAATGGCATCTCTTTCTTTAGATTTGGGCAATTTTCGTCTATGATTTTGTTGAAAATGTTCTCTGTTCCTTGGAGTCTGGAAACCTCTCTTTCACCTATGCCTATAATTCTTAGGTTCTGTCTGTGTATTGAGTCCTTGATTTCTTGGACGTTATGAGTGAGAACTTTTTAAAATTTCTCATTTTCTTTGGATGTTGTACTGATTTCTTCAATTGAGTCTTCCAGACCTGACATTTGGTCTTCTATCTTTTATATCCCACTGGTGTCTGTAGTTCCTGTTCTCCTTCTTTGGTTTTCCATCTCTGGAATTGTCTCTGCTTGTGTTTTCTTCATTGTTTTCATTTCCAATTTCTAGTCTTGCACTGTTTTATATATTTCCTGCTCCAATTTGGTTATCTTTGCCTGCAGTTCTTTCATAGCTTTGTCTCTTTCCCACTCTTGTTTGGCTGAATTTGCTTGGAGGTCTTTAATGAAATTCTCCATTGCTTTCATCTTTAGAAATGTGATTTCTTTAAATTTTTAAGTGATTTATTTTCTTCTTTTAAGACCTCTTTAATTTTCATAAGTATAGATTTGTCATCATTTTTCTGTGTTTCAGCTATGGTGGGATTGTCAGGGCTTGCTGTATTAGCATAGCTGAATTTTGTTGGAGTCATATTTACCTGACTTTAGTCAGTTCTGTTCTTTTGATGGCCTTTAGCCATCTGGTTGTCCTTAACTGTTTATCCCTGGTGCCTTCTGGAATTGGTGCCAAGAAAGGAGCTTTGGAGTGGAAGCTGTATAATCTTGGTGACCTATAGCTCTCCACAACCTGGATGGGGCATTGTGATGGGGGCTGGTTCTCAGTGGGCCTCCCATGGCTGTGTCCTTACTGCTGTGTCCCAATTTGGTACTCAGGTCAGAGATTGGGGTCGATGTGTTATTCCAGCCTGCAGGTTCCCGAGATCCATCTGGTCGTCTTAGTGATCTTGGTGGGCATTGGAATTCCACAGACTGTAGGCTACAGCTGCAGTTCCCCTGCAGCTTAGGCATCAGAAACAAGATCATGGAACTCCCAAGCTGTTTTCAATTTCAACATGTACCTTACAGCCAGAAGCACTATGATCTGGTACAGTCCACATCACCCAGACAGAATACAATGGTCCAGGCTTGTTTCACTGTTCCAGGGTTGAAGCTGTCTGTGTTGTAGCTGGGTGTTCACCTGAGGGGCAAGGCAGGCACCAGCAGGGAGTCCTGATGTGGAGTTCAAAACCTGTCCACAGTGCTTTGACTCCGGGAAGCTCAGCTGTCTTTTCCTGACCAGAATCACTGTGCTCCAGTCCAGCCTGCCTGAGCCTTTAGGGCTTCTACAGCTAGGGTGTCAGGACTGTGGTCAGGACCTCCGGGCTGCTAAGAGGGGGATACCAAGTTCAACCTGTGTCTCTCAGTCAGAAGCATTGCAATCTGGTTATGTCTGCCTCATTCGGGCACCATGCAATGGTCCAGAACTGCTTCACTGCTCCAGAACCTGAGATCAGGGTGCTGAATAATGAGTGACCAGCAGAAGGGTCAGACAGGCATGAGCAGGGAGTTCCAATATGGAGTCCACAAGATTTCCACAGTACTTGGACTCAGGGGAAGATTGGCCACCTTTACCCACTCAGGAGCACTGTGTTCCAAAAGAGCCTGCCTAAGTTGGCAGGGCTTCTAAAAGTTTCCCTGTAAAAAAAAATATGACTAATTAAACTATTTAGCCAGTATTTATATTATTGTTAATTGGTTTGGTGGCTAATCCTTAACCATCCATTATAAATGAATACACAGAGACCACGTGGATTTTAACAACCCTAGGCCTGGATTGTGCAATCTTGGCCCATCTAAGCTAGCTCTTAAGTCTATTACCCAAATATGACCCCATATATACATACGTCTCCTTGGACTGCCATTCTCCATGATATGCCGATGTTCCTGGCCATGTGGAATGAGATTCCTTTTTCTAACCCATGGTATGTACCTCCTTCCTGCTGCTCCTGGCTGGAATGCCTTCTTCCTGATCCTGGCTGGAATGTCTCAATCCTCTGTCTAAACAGCAGGCTTCCTGCTCTGATCCCAGGAAGTCCCACCTTTCTCTGTCTTTGCCCAATCTCAGGCCTTGGCATTTTATTTAACCAATCAGAGTCAATATAAGTAACAGACAGAAAGCAGGACCAATTAATTAACATTTAGAATGCTTAACACTACCCCAACAATTCCCTCCTTTTGTCTAAAAAAAAGGCTAAAGTTTTTAACTCATATAGTAAAAACAATAAGAACAAATATGAAACAATCAAGAAACCCATATATAAAAGTTATACACATAATGTTTAGCCTATTTGTATCAGACAATCTTGAAGAAGAAAAAAAATCATCTATTTATCTTGTTGTGTCTAAAGTTCTGAACCTAAATAATTTCTTTCATATCCTATATTTATAAACCTAAAGATTTTATTTAGACTTGAAAATATCCTTTTAAATCCTAAACAACTCAAGTTCAATTGAAATTTTATAACTATTATGCCTTCAATCCCCATCAAAGACATAAGAAGGGATAAAGTTATTATTTGAGTGAGTAGGAAGCATAGGAGAGTAGCTTCCAAAAAGAAATATGACAGTTTGTTGCCCAGACAGTCCCAAATACCTCTTGGTATTGTTGGAGCATCATCTTCAGCCTTCTGGCCAAGCATTTTTCACAGACTAGATTGTGCAGCAGCAATTAAGGATTTTCCCATTCTGTCTCTGCAGAATCAGGACATCGACTTACCTGCATTTAAGCTCTGGTCCATCTTTGGACTGTATATAGTCTGCTGAGAGAGCAGGGACATTTTTGCCCAATAGGAATTATCTCCTGATGGGAGGTTTCTTTTTGATGCTCATTTTCTTCTTCCAAGTCAAATGAGAGCTATCAGGAGCTGTCTTAAGTCAAACAATTTTTTACAAAATTAAAAGATCTTTAAATTCCATTTTCTGTATGCCTCTGAGGGTTTTAAAGACATCTATTGATTTATTTATAAATCTATCTTTCTTCTATCTATGAAAAAACAAACTGTATATTTTTAACCATTTACTATCTGTTTAACCTATTAAGTCTATTTTGTGATAAATTAAGACTAGTATTTGACATGACCAGAAACTTGACTGGCCAGCAATCTACCTGCATTACCAGACTCCTAAACAGATTGCAATAGCAACCCATGAAAGGATCGGAAATAAACCTGTACTTTTAAATGAGTTGTATAGGCACAATATCTTATATGAGTTAAAATATACATATTATGTGTCTAAATATAAAATTCTATACCAATATATCGAAAGATAACCTTATTTTTGTATCATTATACAAAATTCAATACAAATGTATCAAAAGATAACCTTATTTAAAGTATAACAAGTTTTGAGTTTCAGAGAAGTTTCAATAATCTATCCTTATATCTTATCATTTCTATATAATATACATATATTCCCATTCTTTTTCTTTTCAAGTCTTTTCCCCCTATATAAGAGAGAAAGAAGGATAGAGAAAAGAAAAAGAAATAGAAAAGTCCTTGAATCTAATCTCCTATATCTTGCATAACAAGACCATTTAACAATTAACCATTCCCCCTAAACAACATCTATCATCTACCCCACTTTTGGGAATGGGACGTCACTCTCTTAAAACTGCTTCCTGCTGAATTGGGTCACAGAAAACCTGTTTAGGGGCCCAAAAAAATGGAAAAATGGTTAAGAAAGTTAATTGTAACATTTGTTGTCCAGTCTCTATGTGTGCAGCACTTTGAATGTCCTGTGCAGTTTGTAGTTTGGACTTTGGGTAGGAAAGTTCAGTCCTAGAGGCTGGGCCATCTCAGCAAGCTGTTTGAAGTTGTTCGGGATTCAGATTTTTGAGGAAACAGCTTTTGAGACATTCTATGAGGTTGGATCATTTTGGTTACTCTTCTTGTCTTCTTTCGACTCTGGTCCCTTTGTTCTGAAAATACATAATTTCTCACAAGTAACATGTAGTTCTGCAATTACCAAAATGCATTGAATGTGCAGGATGCACAAATCAATGAAGGAATATTTTCTGTTCTTTGAACAGAAGAAAGACATCTGTAAGTCTCCATTCATGCCATAGAAAAAGATGGCATGTAATAGTATTGCATATATATGCTATACATAATCTATTTTAAATTGAAAATACAGCATAAGACTGTATGAAGTTTAAATATTCTCCTTTACAGTTGACATAAATTTATTAATTGATTAAAACAGGTTTATTCTGTGTTGTTCTGGCTTTTTGTAGATTAGGTTGGCCTCAAACTCAAAAGGAACCAAACTGTCTCTGTCTTTGTCTCCCGTGTTTAGGAAACAAAGGTATGCATTTATGTATTTCTCCTTTCCTTTTCTCCTTTCTTTGGAAATTTAATTTCTATGTGGATATATCTATCCTTATTAAGACAGGGTTTCTCTTTGTAGCTTGGGCTGTCCTGATTTGCTGTGTAGAGTTCTGTAAATTAGATTGGCCTCAAACACACAAGGAACCTGTTTTTTCCTTGTCTCCCAAGTTTTGAGATCAAGGTATGAATTTAAATAATTGAATTTCCCTTATTAAACAATAGCATTAATTAAACCATTTTGTATTAGTTTGACGTCAAATTCTCCCATGGAAACTCCATTCTATTTTATGTTAGCTTTTCTTAACTGTTGGCTGTGAGAGGCATGCTGTTTGCATGTTCTTCCCAACTCTGGGCCCTTACATTGAGTAACGAAATATATCTCTTTCTCTCTCTCTCTCTCCTTTTTTTTTTCAAGGCAGGATTTCTGTGTATCCTTGTCCTGGACTTACTTTACACCAGGCTAGCCTTGAACTCATAGAGATTATCCTGCTTCATCCTCCAAAGTTCTGTGATTAAAAGCATGCATCTTCATGCCCAGAGATTAACATAACTCTTTTAGGGGCAAAATGCCTCTTGAAACCAGTTCTCCAGTGGGAGCCCCACAACTAAGGAGACTGGCTTGTGTCCCTTTTCTCTTTACGTAAGATTATGTGCATTTATCCATTAGATCAGTAAGGACATTATTAAACTTAACATCAAGAAAAAAATTTGTCATTTTTAAATTCTAGACTGTCTTTAGTAAGCAGCTTTATCTCCTCAGCAGAGTTCCCACCCTGCCTTCATTGTTTAAACCAGGCTGGTCTAGCATCCAGAGATCTGCCTGTTTCTTCCTCTAGTGTGATGGGATTAAGGGATTAAGGGGATGTGCTAGTACCACCCTGCTCAAAGGTTTCACTTAAATCCCAGATTTTCGCAACTCTGTAACCTTGAGAGTAACTTTGAACTGTAGTGACAATTCGAAATTGGCCCAAAATCTTCAAAAATCTCTTATGTTTTAGCAATGCCAAACCAGAAAAATATCCTTTCTACCTCACGATATAGGAAAATCAAAGACATCTAAACAAAAATCAAGCAAAGAAACAACATTCCAAAAGCCTTGGCATGTCTAACCATGCCAACCCATGCTGCAATTAAAGCTTTTTTTCATTATTACTTGGAATCTAGTTGCGACTGTATTTCACTGGTGGACCGTTCCCAGAAAGCCCTGAGAAGCACCTCATAGCCAGGGAGCTCTTAGCTCCAGCTGCCATCAATGTTGCCTTATTTATCGGGAAAGGCCTCCATCTTTCCTTCATTATCATTGTTGGCAATTTAGCATTCCATCTGTAAATTCTTTCCTTCAAGACTATCCTAGTCTGAACTTTCTCAAAAACGATACACAGAACCACAATTGTCAGGGTAAAAATCAGTTGCATGTTAAGAGGAACAAACTCAATTGGAATACAAACGTGTTGAGGCATTATGAATTTCTCCATTTTTAGTCTAGGCAGTTATTTCGGCTCTCAAATTCTGTTTAGAAGGCTGCCAGCTTTTTAGTACATAAGGAGAGCTAAGCCTTGGCTCTCAGTCTTTGCTGCAAGGCAACATTTCCCTGTAGCTAGGATGTCAGGATCATGATTATGGTCCTCCCAAGCTGCTCTCAGGGGAGTCTTAGGATCAACCTGTGCCTCTCAGTCAGAAGCACAGTGATCTCGTGCAGCAGGCTGTGGTCCAGAACTGCTTTACTGCTCTGTTTAGAGATCTAGATGCTTGAGTGCCCAGTCAAGGGGCCAGGTAGGGGTGGGGGGCAGGGAGTTTTAATATGTAGTCTATAACACAACCACAGTGCATTTGGACTCAGGGAAGCTCAGCCACCTGTTAGCTTGATTTTCCCCCCCTCCCGCACCCCCAGCTACTGGTCAGCCAGATGCTGCCATGTTGCAAATCCCTGGGAGAATTGCCTTCAGTCTTACCCTGGTGGCTCCACTGATCTTCTTTCATGTGTCAGAGCACCTGCATGGAAGCTACAGACTCAGGAAACTGAGAAGGACATGTTTAGAGGTCAAAGCCACCAGCTGGGGTTCTGAATTGATCAGATCTGTGGGCTCTTCCATTCCAGTGGGAAGTGTTCTGTCTCCCGTGTCTGCCATTTCTGTTCTTCCCAGTGTCTATATGTTCAGTACAAGATTCTTTATTGTCCCTGTCTTTGCTTGGATAGCCCAGATAGGCTTGTACCTCACAAACTGATGTTCAGCAGGAGTATATCTTTACAGTGGTCTAGTTGGTCCTCCTGATGATCAGAATGTGTCCATGTTTATTGCTGCCATCTTCTTCTGCCTTATTTATTTATTTATATATTTATTTATTCATTCATTCATTCATTTATTTATTTATTTGTTTTTTTATTTATTTATTTTACAATCCCCTCCCTCCTCTCCTCCAAGTTCCTCCCTCTCATCTCCTATCCCTACACCCTCCCTTTCTCCTCAGAAAAGTACAAGCCTCCTATGGATATCAACCTGCCTTGGCATATCAAGTTGTAGTAGGACTAAGCACATCTTCTCCTATTGAGGCTAGAGAAGGCAACCTATTTAGTGGAAAGGGATCCAAATGCAGGGAATAGAGACATATACAGCCCCTCCTCTTGTTGTTAGGAAACCCACATGAAGACACAGACCCAAAACTGTTACATTTGTTCAGAGGGCCTATGTCTGTTTTATATATGCTCTCTGATTGACAGTTCAGTTTATGTGGGCCCATATGGGGACAGGTTAGTTGACACTGTAGGTTTTCTTGTGGTGTCCTTGACCTCTCTAGCTCCTTCAACCCTTCCTCCCCCTTCTACCTGGTTATGCTAGGCACCTGTATGCAAGTACAGAATAATAGCATTAATATTGTAAGGGAAGGGCTCTCAAGCTGGGCCTGTCATTGATTTGCCATTAACTCAATTTGTGCTCCATTTTTACCCCTTCACCACTTGTAGGCAGGACAAATTGTGGGTCAAAGGTTTTGTGGCTGGAAAGATGACTCAATGCCTCCATTGGAAGTCATTTTTGGTTACTGGAGGTGACCTTTTCAGGTTCTGTATCCACTATTACTAGGAGTCTTAGCTAGAGTCACCCTCATAGGTTCCTATACGTTTCCTTTGCCTAGCTTTCTAGCTTATCTCAGAGATACTTGCTGACTGATTCCAGTTCTTTCTCTCAGTACTCTCTCCTACCATCCTCCCTCCATTAGATACCTCCTGGTCCTCTCTCCACCTTTCCTGTACCCTGTTTCTTCCCTTCATCCATCCATAAAGTCTATTTTATTTCCCCTACTCAGTGGGGGTCGAGCATCCAGCCTTGGGACCTCCTTGTTACTTAGCTTCTTTAGTTCTATGGATTGTAGCATGGTTATCATATATTTTCTGGCTTATAATGACTTATAAGTGAGTAAATTCCATATTTTTCTTTCTGTGTCAGGTTACATCACTCAGGATAATCATTTCTAGTTCCATCCATTTGACTTCAAATTTCAAGATGTCATTGTTTTTAAGAGCTGAGTAATATTCCATTGTGTAAATGTACCACATTTTATTTATCCATTCGTTGGTTGAAGGGCATCTAGGTTGTTTCCAATTTCTGACTATGGCAAATAAAGCTGCTATGAACATATTTGAGCAGGTGTCTTTGTGGTATGGTGGAGCATCTTTTGGGCATATTCCCATGAGTGTTATAGCTGGGTCTTGACGTAGAACTATTCTCAATTTTCTAAGAAAGCATCTTATTGACTTCCAAAGTGCTTGTACAAGTTTACAGTCCTACCAACAATGGAGAAGTGTTCCCTTTGCTGAACGTCCTCACCACCATGTGATGGGGTGATGTTATGCATTCTAAATATTAATTAACCTTCTCCCAGAAGCCTGTTTTCTTGGTGTTTATTTCTTGAGTTTTTTGAAAATTTTGGATATTAGCCCTCTGTTGGTTGTGGGAATGTTGAGGACAATTTCCCTCTTTGTAGGCTGCTGATTTTTTCTAATGACAGTGTCCTTTACCTTAGAGAAGATTTCCATATATTGATTGTTGGTCTTAGAGTCTGAGCGATTGGTGCTCTGTTCAGGAAGTTGTCACTTGTGCCTATGAGTTTGAGACTTTTCCTTACTTTCACTTCTATTAGATTTAGTGTATCCAGTTTTATATTTATGTCTTTGATCCACTTGGACTTAAGTTTTGTGCAATGTGATGAATATGGGTCTATTTGCCTTCTTCTACATGTTGACATCCAGTTAGATCAGCACCATTTGTTGAAGATGCTTTCTTTTTTCCATTTACAGTTTTGGCTTCTTTATCAAAAATTAAGTGACCATACATGTGTGGGTTTAATTCTGAGTCTTCAATTCAATTACATTGATCAATTGGCCTGTTTCAATGCCAGTACCATGCTGCTTTTATTACTACTGTTCTTTAGTACAGCTTGAGATCATGAATGGTGATACCTCCAGATTTTCTTTTATTGTACAGGATTTACTTAGCTGTGATTTGCTTTTTGTTTTTCCATATGAAGTTGAGAATTGTTCTTTCAAGGTCTGTAAAGAGTTCTGTTGGTATATTAGATAGGAACTACATTGAATCTGTATGTTACTTTTGGTAGGATGACCATTTTTATTATGTTGATTCTGATGTCCTCTTCAATTTCTTTCTTCAAGGACTTGAAGTTCTTGTCATACAGTCTTTCTCTTGCTTGATTAGAGTTAACCCCATGTATTTCATATTATTTGTGGTGACTGTGAAGGGTGTTGTTTCCCTAATTACTTTCTCAGCCCATTTATTTTTTTGTGTAAAGAAGGGCTATTGAGTTTTTAGAATTAATTTTGTATCTAGCCACCTTGCTAAAAATCTAAAGGTTTTATCAGTTGTAGGAATTCTCTGGTGGAATTTTGGGGGTCACTTATGTATACTATCACATCATCTGCAAATAGGGATATTTTAACTTCTTTTTTTCCAATTTGTACCCCTTTAATCTCCCCTAATTTTCTTATTGCTCTAGCTAGAACTTCAAGTACTATGCTCAAGAAGGATGGAGAGAGTGGGCATCTTTGCCTTGTCCCTGATTTTAGGGGAAATACTTTAAGGTTCTCTCCAATTTGATGTTAGCTACCAGCTTGCTGTATATTGCCTTTATTACTTTTAGGTATGAACCTTGTATGCCAAAGGACTTTTAGCATAAAGGGTTGTGGGATTTTGTCAAATGTTTTTTTTTAACCATATAGTGAGATGATCACATGTTTTTTCTTTCAGTTTCTTTATAATGTGGTTTATGTTGATGGATATTCATATGTTGAACCACCCTGCATCCCTGGGATGAAACCTACTTGATCATGGTTTATAATACTTTTGATGTGTTCTTGGATTTGGTTTGCAAGTATTTTATTGAATATTTTTGCATCTATGTTCATGAGGAGAATTGGTCTGAAATTTTCTTTCTTTGGTAGATCTTTCTGTGATTTAGGTATCAGGGTAATTGTAGCCTCATAGAATGAGATAACAGTGTCCCTTTTGTTTTTATTTTGTGAAAGAGTTTGAGGAGTATTAGTATCAGATCTTCTTTGAAAGTCTTATAGAATTCTGTTCTGAAACCATCTAGCCCTGGACATCTTTTGGTTGGGAGATTTTTAATAACTGCTTCTGTTTCCTTAGGGGTTATAGGACTGTTGAATTTGTTTACATGATCTTGATTTAACTTTGGTAGGTGGAATCTATTAAAAAAAATTGTCCATTTTGCTTCGGTTATCCAACTTTGTGGAGTACAGATTTTTGCAGTAGGATTCCTCAGTGTCTTTTGTTATTTATTCCTTTTCATTTCTGATTTTATTCATTTTGGTATTTTCCTTCTGTCTTTTAGTTATTTTGGCTGAAGGTTTGTCTATTTTGCTGAATTTCTAAAAGAATCAGTTCTTGGTTTTTTGATTCTTTAATTGTTCTTTGTGTTTCTAAGTTATTGTTCTCAGCCCTGAGTTTGATGATTTCCTGCCATATGCTCCTCTTAAGGGTATATACTTCTTTTTTTTTAGAGCATTCAATTGTGTTGTTAGGTTGTTAACATGAACTATCTCTACTTTCTTTTTTAAGGCACTTAGTACTATGAACTTTCCTCTTAGCACTGCTTTCATTGTGTCCCATAGGTTTGGGTATGTTGTGCCTTCATTTTCATTAAATTTTAGGAAGTCGTTGATTCCCTTCTTTACTTATTCCCTGATTGAGTGATCATTGAGTAGAGAGTTGTTCAGTTTCTATGAATGTGTAGACTTTCTGTTACTTCTGTTGTTGTTGAAGTCCAGGTTTAATCCATAGTGATCTGATAAGATACAAAGGGTTATTTCAATATTCTTGTATTGGTTAAGGCTTTTTTTTTATATAAGTACTTTATTTTTTTTCAAGTTACATCTCAGTCACAAACCCTTCCCTATTCCCCCTTCCTGTCCCACCCTTCCACCCTCTTCCCCCCCAACAGCTTCCCTTTTCAATCCAACAAATGGTTCTTTCTCTTATAACAGTAAATTCTATACAAAACAGC
>CAJQZJ010009486.1:1411738-1488974 GCA_907164525.1 Lophiomys imhausi | reverse complement strand
AAGAAGAAGAAGAAGAAGAAGAAGAAGAAGAAGAAGAAGAAGAAAAGAACACACCAGAGCTAGGGTTAGTGCAGGTTTCTGTTCTTATCGATCAAGGATAATAAAAGCATCCAACTAAGGAGTCTAGAGACCACTGGACAACTGGAACTTCTCAAGAGAAGGACCAAAAAAGATTGAGCCTCATAGACTTTTGATGGGTTATAGATGTCATTTAGGGGAATTGTATTCAAGTTGTTAAATAGTCTTGTTAAACAAGCTATAGAAGGTTAGACTTGGGGAATTGTTTCTTTTTCGTTTTTCTCTCTTATGTAGGGAGAAAATACAAAAAAAGAGGAGGAGATGTTGGAGGAGGGTTTAATGCATTAGTCCTTGGAGGCCGATTTCAGTGCTAGAGATCTGGTTATGAGGCAATCTCTGATTGGTTAATAAAATTCATTCTTGGCCAATTAGCTGAGCAAAAAGAGTATAGGAAAGTCGGGCTTCCTAGGTCTGTGAATAGAACCCTGGGCTTCATGCAGAAGATGTTCCCTGACAGGTGGCCTGAGCACAAGGCATCTGTATGTGAGCTCTGTGACACCTGAAGGTATAACAAGCCACATGGTAGGTTGGAATTAGGTGGTCTGGGATTAATTTAAGTGAGTTAGTTGACAGTCTGCCAGCTAAGGGCTAAATGTTGAAACATTAAAAGGTCTTGGTGTATTTAATTACTAGGAAAAGGGCTGTGGTGTCCTATAGGCCACCAGCCAAAGCAATCCAGGCCTACAGGCCTCCCACCAAATCCTGGAGGCTATCCCTCCAGGCTGTCAGAAATTCTGCTGGTCTAATATAACAGTTTATTATTATTATTAACAAGTATCTAGCAACTGTCCAGGCAACTGCCCTGCTAGACTGCACCACCAGGCTATCCCTCCAGGCCTACAGGCCTCTAAGGCAAGTGAGGACTGCTGGTCTTCTGCCAGACTGCTGTTTACTCCTCCAGCCTTAATTATAATTTATAGTTACTAATAAATATCATTGTTAAAAAGGTTACAGTTTCACCTGACAGTCTCTGCCTCTATGTGCCTCTTGACCCAAGTCACTGGAAGTGTCTGGAGATCAGGGGCAAGAGAAGGGCACCTGTAGCCACTAATGAGACCTCCCTGAAGAGATTCCCAAGGATAGCGGGGCAGAGCAGAGGTGCCTGGAGGTCAGGAGCTTGACTGTGTGCCTCTGGATATATGCAGTGGTTGACAGGGGTCTCTGGGAGTGCCTGGAGGCCAGAGGCCAGGGAAACACCACTGTGGCTTTTAGTGAGACCTCACTGTGTGCCACTCCCATGGGCAACAGGGCAGTGAGGTGGCTTCTGGGAGCCAGAAGTCTGACTGAGAGTCTCTGGCCAGAAGTAATGTGTTCCAGGGAAGCTTGCATGTGCTGGCAGGGGTTAGTTAGTTCCACAGCAGACCATGTATTGGGTCTGTGGTTGTGGTCTTCCCCTGATGCTCCTAGGGGATCCCCAGAGCAGATTGTACCTCTAGGGCAAAAGCACTGTGAACCACGGTAGTCCCTGACACTCAGGCAGCTGTGCAATGACCCAGAACTATTTCACAGCTCCAGGGCTGGAATTCTTGATGCTGCAGACTGGGTGCCCAGCTGAGATGCACAGGACACTACCAGGGTGTTCCAAAATGGCATCTGGGACCAGTCGCAGAGCTGCTACTAAGAACAGCTCTGCCACCTCCTAACTCAACCACCCACTGGTCAGCCAGATGCTGCCATGTTGTAAATCCCAAGGAAAATCAACTGGAAATTACCATTCCTATAGCTACACTGGTCCTCTTTTGGATGCTGACACAACTGTGTGGAAGTTGGGGATTCATGAAGTCAATGAGAACCTCTATCTGGAGGTCAGAAATGCTGCTGAGGTTCTGAATTGCTCAGACCCACAGCTTCTTCTCTGTGTGAAGTGCTCCTGCTCCAGAATCAGGGTGTTTTTTGTTTTTATGTTTTGTTTTTCTGAGTGTCTGGAAGTCTAGCATAGGGACTTTAATTGTCCCCAAGATTGCCAAGCGAGAGCCCAACTGAGTTTGCACTTCTCAGATTACTGCTCAGCTCAACTATTGTGATCTAGCTGGTTTCCCCTTATTCAGAATATGTCTGTGCCAGTGGCAGCTATCTTGCTGACCTTGAATTTAATTTTGTATCCAGCCACTTTGCTGAAGGTGTTTATCAACTAACTGTAGGAGTTGCCTGGTAGAAATTTTGGGGGTCACTTATGTATACATTATATCATGTGCAAATAGCGATACTTTCACTTCTTTTCCAGTTTATATTCCGTTGATCTTTTTTTTAGTTTTCTTATTGCTCTAGTTAAAACTTCAAGTATTACATTGAATAGATATTGAGAAAGCAGACAGCATTGTCCCTGATTTGAGTAGGATTGCTTTAAATTTTCTCCTGTTTAATTTGATATTAGAAATTGCCTTGTTTTATACTGCTTTTATTGTGTGTAGTTATGAGCCTTGTATCCCTGATATCTCCAAGATTTTTATTATGAAGGAGTGTTGGATATTGTCAAAGGCTTTTTCCACATCTAATGAGATGATCATGTGGTTTTCTCTTTCAGTTTGTTTTTATGGTGGAATTAATTGATGGATTTTCATATGTTGAACCATCCCTGCATATCTGGGATGAAGTCTACTTAATCATGGTGGATAATTTTTAATGTGTTCTTGGATTTAGTTTGAGAGTATTTTATTGAGTATTTTTGCATCAATGTTCATAAGGGAGATTGGTCTGAAATTCACTTTCGTGGTTGTGTCTTTGTATGGTTTAGCTATCATGTTGAGTGTCATCTCATAAAATTAGTTTATCAGTGTTCCTTCTGTTTATACTTTGTGAAATAATTTGAGGACTATTAGTATTGACTCTTCTTTGAAAATCTCATAGAATTCTGGGCTAAAACCATCTGGCCCTAGGCCTTTTTCTGGAGGAGGGGTTGGGAGACTTTTACTGACTGTTTCTATTTCTTTAGGGGGTTATAGGTCTATTTAAGTTGTTGGCCTGATCTTGATTTAACTTTGGTAAATGGTATCTATCAAGTAATTTGTCCATCTCATTTGAATTTTCCAATTTGTCAAGTGTAGGTTTTTGAAGTATGACCTAATGGTTTTTTGGATTTCTTCACTGTCTGTTGTAATCTCCATCTTTTCATTTATGTTTTTGTTAATTTGGATATTCTCTCTCTGCCTTTCTTTTTGTTTGGCTAAGAGTTTGCCTATCTTGTTGATTTTCTCAAAGAACCAACTCTGGTTTTGTGGGGTTTTGTATTGTTCTCTTTGTTTTTAATGTATTGATTTCAGCCCTGAGTTTGATTATTTCCTGATGTCTACTCCTCTTGGGTGTGTTTGTTACCTTTTGTTCTAGGGTTTTCAGATGTGCTGGTAAAGTGCAAGTATCATATCTTTCTAATTTGTTTATAAAGGAGCTTAGTGCTATTAACTTTCTGCTTAGCCCCACTATCATTGTGTCCTACAAATTTGGATGTGGTGCATGCATTCATTTTCATTCTAGGAAGTTTTTTATATTTTTCATTATTTCTTGACACAGCAGTCATTCAATAGAGAGGTGATTAGTTTCCATGAACTGGTAATTTTTCTGTTGTTGAAATCCAACAACAGAAAGGACTGTCTAATAAGATACAAGGAGTTATTTCAATTTTTTGTATCTATTGTGACCTGCTTTGTAACCAAGTTTGTGATCACTTTAGAGAAAGATCCATGAAGTTCTGAGAAGATAAACTCTTTTGTGTCTGGGTGAAATGTTCTGGAAATACTTATTAGGTCCATTTGATACATAATGTCTGTTAGTTCCATTATTGCTCTGTTTAGTTTTTGTCTGCATTACCTGTCCATTGATGAGAGTTGGGTATTGAAGTTTCCTACTGTTAGTGTATGGGGTTTGATATGTGATTTAAACTTTAGCAGTGTTTCTATTACAAATGTGAGTGCCCTTGCATTTGAAGCATAGATATTCAGAATTAAGATGTCATCTTGGTGGATTTTTTCTTTTGACGACTATAAAATGTCTTTCCCTGTCTCTTTTGGTTAATTTTGTCTAGAAGTCTCTATTTTGTTAGAGATTAGAATGGCTGCACTAGATTGTTTTCTGGGCTTGTTTGTTTTTTTTTTCCCAACCCTTTCCTATGAGGTAATGTCAGTCTTTGATGCTGAGGCTTGTTTCTTGTTTGTAGTAGAAAGATGGATCCTGTTTTTGCATCCATCCTATTAGCCTGTGTTTTTATATTGGGCAATTTAGTTATTAATATTGAGAGATATTAATGATTGTTAACTCCTGTTATTTTGTTTTTGCTAGTGGTGGTGAGAATGTGTCTGTATGTGTGCACATGTGTGCATACTTCCCTTCTTTTGCTTTTTCTGGTGTAAGATTATTTCCTTGCATGGGTGTAGTTTTCCTCTTTGGGATAAAATTTTCCTTCTAGTACTTTCTGTAGGGCTGGATTTGTGGATAGATATTGCTTAAATTCGACTTTGTCATGGAATATTTTGTTTTCTTCATCTATGGTGATTGGAAATTTTGTTGGATATAGTATTCTGGGATGATATCTGTGGTCTCCTATGGTCTACAAGAAATTTGTCCTTTCTGCCATATGAGAGTCTTAGTTGAGAAATCAGGTATAATTCTAATGGGTCTTACTTTATATGTTATCTCTTGCAACTTTTAATATTCTTTCTTTGTTTTGTTTATCATATGGGCAGAGGATTTCTTTTCTGATCCAATATATTCAGTGATCAATAAGCTTCTTGTACCTTTGTAAGAATGTCCTTCTTAAGGTTAGAAATTTTTTCTTCTATGATTTAGCTAAAAATATTTTCTGGGTCTTTGAAATGGGATTTTTCTCCTTCTTCTATTTCTACTATTCTTAAGTTTAGTCTTTTCATAGTGTCCAAGATTTCCTGGATGTTTTGCCTCAGGAATTTTTTAGATTTCACATTTCCTTTGTTCCATGTATCTATTTATTAAATCTTCTATGCTTGAGATTCTCTCCTCCAACTCTTATATTCTGTTGGTAATGATTGAGTCTGTACTTTCTGTTTCCTTACCTAGCTTTTGTATCTGCAGGATTTCCTCACTTCATGTTTTATTTACATTTTCAATTTTCTTCATTTCCTTCACCTGTTTGTTTAGTTTTCTTGGCTTTCTCTATGGGATTCATTCTTTTCTTCCAATTGTTTGTGTTTTACTGTATTCATTTAAGTAATTTATTTATTTTCCCTTTAAGGACATCTCTCATCTTCATAAAATTAATTTCAAGTTCATTTTCTTGTGCTTCAAGTGAGTTGGAATATCCAGGGCATGTAATAGGATAGCTGAGCTCAACTGGTGCCATATTGCCCTGGATATTGTTTATTGTGTTCTTACACTGGCTTCTAGGAATCTGGGTTCAGTGTAATTATAGGTTTTGGTGCAGAGTTTTGAGTTCATTTTTGTTGGATGGATGTTTTCCTCCTTGGTTTCTGTTTCTTTTCTGGTCGTCTGGCCTGAGTGCATTATGGTTTTGGTGAACAATGAGTCCTCAGGTCCAGTATGGTGTCTCTCTGGTGGGGTTTTGGCATCCTGTATGTCCAAAAGGATTTTGAGTGCTACCATTGCCTCTGGGGCTTTGGGGTTATGGAAACAAGCGTTTATTGTTCTAGGTACAGGCTTGGCCTAGGAATTCTGTATACAGGCATGTCCTTCATGCTTAGGGCAGGGATATTCTGGGATTACTAGTAGCAGTTACAATGAATGGCCTTTCAAATACAATTTCAAAGACTTTGAATGCAAGCCCAGATTCTCCATTAGCCAGAAGCAAGTATTAAAATCAATATCCATTCAAAGTATCTTATCTGTAACCCAATAAATGTGTGCAGCAGTAACTTTTCCTACTCCTTTTAGTTAAGTAGAAAAATATACAAAATTTTGTGTTCACCAAGTAGTTTACTGTATCATTCTACCAACAAATTGTATGCAATAAGATAGTCATCTCTAAGTATGGTACTAGTGAAATAAACTGGTACATCAATAAAATCAAGTATCATGGAGCAGTATGTTGTATTTTAGAATAATTTTCATGATGTATGATTAAGTAGAACTAGGCTTTTAACCCTTCCAATCAGATATTCAAATCATAGCTCAGCCTAATGACCTATAATAGCACATTTCCTACATAAAGTAATTTAGGCAATGATTTTAAAACAACAGTAGTAAATATGTTCATGGAATTCAAAGAGGATCTGACTAAATGCCTGAATAAAGACCTTGAAAACACAAACAGAAAAAAAAAAAACGGGTAGACAGGAGGTGGGAGTGGATCTGGAAGGATTTGAGGGAGGAGATTCTATGACCATAATATATTACTATGAAACTCTCAAAATTAATAAAATATTATTTCCAAAAGATTTATACAATTAGAGAGCTATTTGTTACTGTCAAAGCATGTCACTATTGCATCAGTAGGCTTACTTTCCATGTCAGTTATTTTTATGGTACATAAGTATAATAGCTGAAAAGTGCTATTGTTGCTATTGTTTGCTTCCTTCCTTTTGAAGCTTGTATGGTGCTTTCTGGTACCAAGAATGCAAGTCTTTAGGGATGGAGCTTTTATGTCAGACCCCACATTGATCCTCCAGGTTCTGTATCCAAAGTACATTGTATCTTCACCTATAAAGACTTATCTTCCACCTCTAGAGTGCAAATAAAAGCAACATCAATAGCCTATAATGTTTTGAAGTCTCTTGTACAGCCTTAGCCAACAACTCGAAAGGGGGATTCTCTTGCTTAATGTTGGGATTTCTGTTATGTTTCTTTGGGGGAACATTTCAGCCCAGATGACAAAATTTCATTTAAACTATGCCACTCACCTGTACTCATTGGCTTTCCTTTAGACACAAATAGAGATTCTACAACCAATTTCCTGTATACTTGACTCAAAAGCCAGAATCATAAGCCAAAGGCTTCCAAGTTCTGCTACTTGCTGAGGCTGGAAATCGTTCCCCACTTTCATTTACAACTTTCTGTTGTTGATAGTTTCCTTCCCTGCTTAAGCTTAGCTGGATGGAGTCTTGCCCTGAGATCATCACTCTCTTTGTCCCAATTAGCATCATGCTTTTCTTTAAATGTTCTATGTGCTTGAGTACTGCATTTATCTCCATTACACTTTTTGGTGCTTCTTTTCTCCTCTAATTTGACATTTTGTATTTTTCCTTGTTCAACTTGCTCCTTTTCATTATAGACCTGCATAAAAGTGACCATTTATAACCACATGACAGAGTCAATACTAGGCTATCTTGAAATATGTTCTGTCAACACTGTTAAACTATAAATCTTTAATTTAGCCTCAGACAGAATTTTTGCACAAGGGCAGAAAATTTTTCACATTTTCCACCAAAATACCACAAGAATGGGCTCTAGGCCACTTTATAATATTCTCCTCTGAAACTTCTTGAGCTGAACCCTCATAATCTATACTGCTCTCAGCATCACTGTCTTCCATTCTCCTACTAGTATGGCCCATTAATTGTAGCTTAAATTATTTAATTGCTTTCCTAACCCAAAGTTCCAAACTCAGCATTCTACCAAGAAGCAAAGCAGAATGGCCAGGCATGTCATAGCAGTATTCCATTCCTGATACATCTTCTGTTTTAGTCAGTGTTCTTTTGCCATAAAGAGACATCATGACCATAAAAACTTTTACAAAAGAAATCATTTAATTGGGACTTCCTTACCATTTCAGAGGTTTATTCCCTTATCATCATAGCTGACATACAGGTAGGCATACATGTGCAGGAGAACTAGCCAAGAGTTGTACTTACAGATCCACAGATATCAGGAAGAGAGACTCAGGGCTTGTCATGGAGTTTTGAAACCTCAAAGCGATCCCTAAGTGACATATTTCCTCCAACAAGGCCACACCTCCTAGTCCATTTAAAAACTGCCACTCTCAGATGACTAAGCCTTCAAATCTATAAGCCTGTGTGTGCCATTCTTGTTTATCCATAACGTTTTCTATCTTTTTCCTCTCCAAAATCACACATTCATATCAACATTATAATATAATAGCTAATACAGTATCCCTTTTCTTTCTTGGTTTCTGCAGTTACTTCAAGTTATATATTTTCACACCTAAACACTTTCAAGTTCAAAAATCCAGATGAAAGAGAACATATGGCATTTCTCCTTCTGTATCTGGCTTACCTCACTGAAGATAATCTTTTCTAGGTCTCCACTTAGCTGAAAATTGTATTATCTCATTATTATTATTATTATCATCATCATTATCATCAGCAGCAGCAGCTGGGTAGACTCCTGTAGTGTCTATGTACCATATTTTCATTATCCATTCGTCAATTTAATAACACTTAGGTTATTTACATTTCCTATCTCTTGTGAATAGAGCAGCAATAAACATGCTGAGCAAGTATTTGTGGAGTACATTGAGTCTTTTGGGCATATGACAAACAGTGGAACAACTGTATGGTCAAATTAGAGATGTGGTTTCGATTTTTTGGAGAATTTCCACATTGATTTTCAGAGTGGATGGATCTGTTCACAATCCCACCAAAGGTTAATGGAGGTTCCCATTTCTCTACATCTTCTTCAGCACTTGTTGTTAGTTGTTTTATTTTTACCCTTCTGGCTAGAATAAAATGACATTCAAAGTTGTTTTATTGCCTTTCCTGAATTGATGAACTTTTAAAAGGTATTTCTTAGCCAGTTCCATTTCTTTGTGTATGTGAGAACTCTCTGTTCATATCTCATGTCCTTTTTTTAATGGATCAGTAGTGGTCATCCCTGAGATACTATACATAGAGTTGATATTATATAGACTGAATAAGTGTACTTTTATGTATTTAGCAATATGTATATATCATAAAATATAATAAGAGGCCATAATTTTTTGAGAATACAAAGTGGAGAGCATGGGAAGGGTTAGAGGGAGGAAAGGGAAGGGAAGAAATAACTTAATTATACTATAATTTCAAAACATAAAGAACATTTAACAAGTAAGCAAATAATAGAAAATATACCTACAAAATAAGAAGGATAAGTGAAAAACTGCTTAAAGTAGCAATTTACAAAAAGAAATGTACAAAAACAAGATAAAATTAACATTTGTTTCAACATACTATGCTATAGAATTTGTAATCTACAGATGCGTTAAATATACAAAAATTAATTTTAAAAAATAATGTAGTTCATAAAAATTGAAACATATTCATACATCCTGTCAAGTTAATGATATAATCATAAAAAATGTTAAATTAACTTTAGAAGGCAGACTATTAGCTGAATATTCTCAGTAGAATTCACTAAGGGATAATTTTTTCTTTATGCCTTTCTGCTTTTCATAAATATTAAGGAAATTTGTAAGACGTAAAAATTAAACCTGTGTCTCATAACGGGGGACAAAAAAATCACTTTCTACAAAAGTACAAATAAATCCAATTGTATAAAACAGAAAGTAAACTATAATTTTACTCAAAAACAAATTTCTATGAGAAAACTGTTGTTTTGTTTTCAAAAGCTGTTTTCTAATGAAGGGAATCACAGAATTTTTGTGCATTTTCATCTTTCATGAACTCCTACTTTATCTAGAAAGAACTTGCTGTCCAAAGCACTACTTTTGAATTCCACTATGTTTGTGGAAACAAAACAAAATATGTCTTAGAGCATATTACTAAGAAAAGGAAAAAATAACTTGAATATCAGTTTCTAGAGTATTCAACTAAATCAACTGTCACAAGACATCTCTTATAATGCAAATCTTTACAAAACAAGTATCAGATAGATTTTTACAAGTTCATTTAATAATCATGTTTATTTTTTAGAGTAGGAAAAGATTTCACACACACACAAACACACACACAGTTGCCATAATGAATGGTAATGAAGGCTCTTCTTCAAGCCTATCACTGCAATAAATTCAGCATTTCACCATCATAATGGTTATAGCTCACTTCCTTATAATATACTATGAATAAAAGAGTAAAAAAACACAGAGGTCCCATTCAAGCAAGTAGTGCTCCTTATGGCCAGAAGGGATGTTGCCTAAGTGAGTCAGTGCACATGATGTCAAAACTGAAAATGCAAAAGGGTAGCAGAAAGAATATAAGTTTGTAATCAGGAAATACAAAGCCAGCTGTGAATTCAAGATAAAAATATGATAAAATAAGAGGCAATAGGTTAAATGTCTAAGCACATCTAGAAAATGAGCTGAAGGAAAATATTAAGATGAAATTGGGTTGCAGATGGGTTATTGGCTCTACGAGAAAGTAGACATCATTTAGTAGCACCTAAATACATAAGTGAACTGAAAATTCAGGAGAGTTATTTTCCAAAAATTATTTCAAGTAGATTATCATTGAAGTAAATACTTTGTACATTTCAAAAAGATGAGTATGTAAACTTGGTGCTAACTTGACCCTATAATGGCTTGCAGAGCTAGAATTATTAATTCTAATCCTGGAAATTGGATCCTTAGTGCTCATAGAGAAAATAGTCTCCTTCTTCTAACCCAGATCACATATCAACCTCTGTCTAATAGAAAACTCCATTCAGAGTCTTGTTTTAGAGACATTTTCACCAAAGTCTCAGATTTCAATGAGTTGAAAGACTGTTCTTTGAAGTAATTCAAGGTGCTGGAGAGATGACTCAGCAGTTAAGACCACTGGTTGTTTTAGGAAAGGACCCGGATTCAATTTCCAGCAACCACATGGCAGCTCACAACTGTTTGAGTTCCAGGGAATCTGATACCTTCACAAATACACACACAGTTGCCATACTGAATGGCACTCATAATGGGAATGCACAATTTTGCTTCATGTAATTTTGAAGTATTTTTTAGTTATCTATACAGGCAGACCACACACACATATGATATATACATATATATATATATATATATATATATATATATATATATATGTAACATACATAGATGATAGATAGGTGATAGAGGATGATGATGATAATAGATAGATAGATAGATAGATAGATAGATAGATAGATAGATAGATAGAAAGATGATAGATAGATAGATGACAGATAAAAAAGAAAGAAAGTTACTCAAAACCATATTTTGATGTAGGCTAGCTGGATGGTCAAAGGGCTTGGGATATTTTTTACAATATTAAGATAAACTGATATTCAAGTTTAGTGATAAGAATATGGCTGACCATAAGACTTTGTAAAGCAAAACTTCCACCTTCTACTCCAAACAGTCCTTTCAGAGAAGCTGGGCTTTTATAGTCCTTAAGGATACTCATAATGACTATTACTAAATACTATCTGTTCAATATTTTAAGTGGGTAATTATGCCGAATAGTTCATGGTGTTTCCTTATGTACTTCTGTTCCATAGTATGGAGTATGGAGCATTGTGTGTGTGTGTGTGTGTGTGTGTGTGTGTGTGTGTGTGTGTTAAGAATTAAATACAATTTATTATACACATATATGTATTTGTTGGTTACATTGTTGTAAAACACCTTGAGTCTCTGCCCAGTCAAAATACCTTGAAAGCAAAAAATTTCCAAATGATGAAATCTTAGAACAATAAAGGTAGGAGTAATTCTGACAATGAGGTAGAAAGCAAGCTAGTGAACACAGCTGATGAGTTCAACAGATGTACAAGTGGTGTGATTGATGACGTCTGTTAACAGTCAGGATATAGAAGTAAACAGCTGCAGTGCTCTAGAAAAGCAGTCTGTTTTTGGCTTAAGTAACATTCTGTGTAGTGATACTATAGAAATACACATTGAGAAACCCTATTTGGAGGCCTTCATAATGGGAATACACAATTTTGTTTCATGTAATTTTGAAGTATTCTTTAGTTATCTATGCAGAAATACCTAACAGGTTGTTGTATACATTATAGAGAAGAAACTGAGTCTAGATATATTTTTTTCAGTTTTATTGAGTCACAAGTTACAAACTATACTATGCATTTATAGTAAATGAATCATTCAATTTTTTTCAAATGTTCACACTTCCAAAATCCAACTTTAGGAAATACTCATCCTTGGCCCCTTGCAGATACTGATTTTATTTCTGTCTTCACAGTTTTAGAAATTGAGTACAGTCATACAAGATACAGACTCTGTGTCTGCTTCCCTTCATTTACCATTTTGAGTTTCACCTACTTTGTTGCTTCTGTCAGCAACTAATTTATTATCACTATTGAGTTGTATTCTACTCAATAGATACACTAATCTTACCTAGTTGCATGCTGGTAAGCATTTGACTATGATAAAAATTTACCCAATTTTATTTGGACAATATGTTTTCATTATTCTTAGGGAAATACATAGATGTATAATGGCCAATGTGAATCTCATGAATATATTTGAAGAAATTTTGAGGTTGTTTTACTGAATATCATTTTGTATTTGTACCAGCATAGGGAAATGGAGCCACGCAACATAAATAATATACAAGAGGTAGTGACTATTCTACATATTTGATCATTAATAGTAACAAGCAACTCCAGGTTCAGTGCCTTATAACAACAAACAAGTATTTTCTTCTTGCACACTCAAAATATCCACCAAGGTTGGTTGAATTTAGTGCATTCCTTCTCTATTCTGGAAATGATGGAGCAAGTTTTGCATAGAATAATTTCCACTTATGAGAAAGAAAAGAAAATGTACCAAAGTGCAATCTGGTATAGATTAAATCTTTGCCCTAAAAGTTGGACATAACATTTCCACTCACATTTCTTTGCTCACTTTAGTAACATGGATAAACTTGACTTCAATGAAATGGATAGCATAATTCACAACTAGGAGGAAGAAGCAGTTATTGATAAAGATAAAGTAATAATCTACCAAACTCAGGGGGAACAGAAATATCCAGAAACCATTAAGAACACCTCAGGGAATGACATTTGTTTATTTCTACATACTTTGCTAATGTGTCCATGTACTAGTGTGAGTGGTTGTAAGGACACAGTGCAAAGTGTATGGATACAGGAAGGATTTATAGTTGTGGCCATTTTTATAACTAAAGTACCATCCCTGAAAAATGTCAATTGTAGTAATTTAATGTACTTCCACATTTGTACTGAAATCATCCATGAGAGGGCCTGGGGGATATAGTTCAGTGGTAGATCATTTATTTCACATGCTCAAGACCCTGAATTCAACCTCTAGCACTAAAAAGAAAAAGAAAAACCTTTCTAATGGAAATTGAGTTTTGAATTAAACCCAGGATAAGGGTGATTACAGTTCATAGTGAGAAAGTCAAAAACTTGACATGTATTAGGAATCTGTTGAATCATTTTTATGATCCAATTGGCCAACCTCCATGCTAAGCTAGCAGCAGAACTTGGCAATACTATCCACTTGGCAGCCATCCTCCAAGATTTCAGAGCGACTGAAGTCAAGAAATGTGTGACAGAGTCAGAGTCTCTGCTAGAAGGCCTTTAGAGACCACTGAATGAAGCTGTGAAAGAAAAGTTTATGTTGCAATAGAAACTGTAGGATATTGACAATGTCACAACCATAGGATTCCAACTAAAGAAAACTGCGAAGGGGAGTAGAGTCAGCTCCAGAGAGAGGCAATGTGTGCTCCAAGTGGCAGAGCTAGAAGGATGAGGCTACCATATGCTTTGACCAGGAAGGTAACTGTGGATCTCAAAACAATATAAGAAATTTTCATTGTTCTTATTTTGCTGACCAAACTTTGATGGTAAGATCCTATTGCTGAAGATACTCCATGCTTTTTTTGTAGGACATAGAGAAACCAATCTGGAACTGAGACGAGAAGCTTCTGCCCTACTGGCTAGGTTTTATATTGCCAGAAGGTACTATGCAGACTCCTGAAGAGAATCATTGTCAGTTCTTCTCAGCTACAAACTCTACATGCTATACTACTGACCTACCAGGCAAAATGTGCCAAATGATATGGGAGTAACTAGCCACTTTCTAATTGAATTTGTGACCCATTCCACCTTAAGGAATTCAAATCTAGTACTTGTTAAAAGCCCAAGGGAGGATGTAGTCTTTAGGGGGGAACCATTGCTGTTATTTCGCAAAATGAGCATGACACATCCATCAAATTGTCTTCTAAATATTTATATTTATGCCCATAGTGGTGTTGTAATGGGGTGGTGTTAAGAATTCTAAATGTTGATTGGTCCTGCTTGCTGTCTGTTACTTACTGTGACTCTGATTGGTTAAATAAATGCTGAGGCCTGGAGACTGGGCAAAGACAGATATAGATGGGACTAAGGTGTATGGGCTTTTAGAGAGAGATAGAGAGCATCTTGGGAAGAAGAAGGCCAGGGGAGAAGCCAGGAGCAGACAAGGAGGACATGCTATGGGGTAGATTAAAGAAGATCCTTCCACATGGCCTGGAACATGGGCTTAGTGTGGAGAATAGTTGCCCAAAGGGAGATATGTATATATGGGGTTATATTTGGGTAATAGAATTATGAGCTAGCTTAGATGGGCTAGGATTGCACAACTCAGACCTAGGTTTGTTAAGATCCACGTGGTATCTGTGTGTATTCTTTTATAATGGCAAGTTAAGGATTAACACCGACACCAATGAAAGATAATATAAAAACTAGTAAATAGTTTAATTAGCTATTTTTTTCAACAGTGTTGTTATATTTGTTCTGAGTAACTTCAGAGACTGATAAATGATCAAAGTGATAAGAATAAGTTACTGTTGAATGCTCAGCCATAAATTAATAGCACTCCATTCAAA
The DNA here is from genome assembly GCA_907164525.1 of Lophiomys imhausi. Taxonomy (NCBI): domain Eukaryota; kingdom Metazoa; phylum Chordata; class Mammalia; order Rodentia; family Muridae; genus Lophiomys; species Lophiomys imhausi. The sequence continues at coordinate 1,474,230 of CAJQZJ010009486.1, read as the reverse complement.
ACTTATAGACCGTCTCCAAATAGGTAGTAGAAAAAGAATGTACAAGGCAGAGAGAGGGGTGGAGTGGTTGGTAATACTGTTTTTTAGACATGATGTGGCCTACTGCATTTATCCAGCTATGATTAGCTTCACAAGATTTGACCCATCAATGTTTTGTCTTGGAGGAGTAAAAACTTATGGGATTCCATCCTTTCTTGAGGATTTGTACACAGTTAATGGCTGCTAAGTAGAGGAAATGACATTTTCATCAGTGGTATACTGATGTACTGTTTTATACCTAGAAAGTTGTATAACTAGAAAGTTCCTGACACCACCCCATAAATAAACTCTTACCCATGCTTTCATAATTAACTAATGAACCTACTCCAGAGGCTGGTGAGGGGGCTCAGCAGGTAAAGGCATTTGTTCTATAAGCTTGGAAATCTGGATTTGGTCCCTGGAACTCATGCAAAAATAGGAGAAAAGTGACTCTACAAAATTGATCTCTGACCTCCACATATGTGTGATCACAGTGCATGCGTGCGCACGCACACACGCACACACACACACACACACACACACACACACACACACAATGTGAATACACATAGACACACAATAAACAAAAACTATATTCAAAGAAAAATCATACTTAAAGTCACCAGGTCACAAACAGAGGAAGATGAAAAAGTAAAAGGAGAACTAGTTGGTAAAAGGAAGTTTATAGTAGGAACAGGAAGGTGAGATGGTAATAAGTAGTGAACATGATCACAGTAGAGAATATACATGTATATACATGTATGAATTTGTCACAATAAAACTATATATACAAATTAAAATGTATTTGAAAAATAATCTTAAAATAAGTAAATAAAAGTACATTTTTCTGTACTCACTAAACAGGCTTATGAGCAAATGCTGTGCCTTAGGCTTCTACTGCTGTGAAAAGACACAGTGATAACTCTTTCTCATTTTTTGACATGTATATATTTCTTCAAGTTATAACTCAATCACAGTCCAGTCCCCTCCCTTCTGCCCCTCCCAGTCCCATCCTCTCACACTTTCCCCTCCCCCTCCTATCTGCTTTTTTTTTAAATTTAAGTTGTATCTTTTTCCCCCAACACTCCCCCTTTTAGTCCAATAAAAGGTTCTTTTTTGTAACAATAAATACAGTACAAAACAACAAGAAAAATTAGGCGACAATTATGAAAATTATAAGGTATAACACACATTCCCAATGTCCAGTCCATACGTATTTGGCAACTCATAATAATATTCTATTATCTATCTATCTCAAAATATTTAAAGTTCTATACCTAACTTGGTTTCCATCCTAACTTGCATTACCAACTTAAAAACATCTTCTGGGCTGGAGAGATGGCTCAAAGGTTAAGAGCACTGGCTGCTCTTCCAAAGATCCTGAGTTCAATTCCCAGCAACCACATGGTGGCTCACAACCATCTATAATGTGATCAGATGCCCTCTTCTGGAATGCAGATGTACATGCAGACAGAATATCCATATAAATAAATAAATAAATCTTTAAAAAAAAATCTTCTTAGACTTAGAACATTCTTTTAATGCCTAAGCAACTTAAAACTTAACTGTGAGACTATAAGTATCTAGTCTTCAACCACATCAGAGACCTGAGAAATATATAAATATATCTGAATAAACAGGAAGTACAGAGCAAGCAGATCCCAAAACTGAGAAATGACAGACAACTAGCTGCCTAGACAGTCCCCATTTTCTCTCTATAATGTTGGAGCATCTATCTTCAGCCAGTATCTTTACAACATCAATTGTAAAGCAGGAATTATGAAGGACTTGTCCATGCTGTTTTGGCAGAGCTAGACTGTCAACTTACCTAGTTTTGTCCTTTTTGTACAGCATTCTGTACAAAATTGTTGAAGCAAGGGCTTTCTCATGTCTGGTGACAAGCTTGCCACTAATGCAGCCATCTCCAAATGGAAATTTCTTTAATGTTCATCATCTATTGCAAGTAGAATAGGATATCCTGTCAGGAGTTGACATAAAAGAAAGCTTTTAATTGTGGCAATTAATTTAATTGTAGTTTCAAAAGGTTAGTCATTTATCACCATGGACAAAAATATGGCTGCATACAAGCAGACATGGTACTGAGAGTTCTATTTATGGATCCACGGGCAACAAGAAAAGAGACTCCAGGATTGGTATGGGTTCAGAAACCTCAAAGCCCACCCTCAGTGACAGACTTCCTCAACAAGACCTTACATCCTAATCTATTCAAAGAGTGCCACTCCCTGGTGACAAAGTATTTAAGTCTAGGAGCCTCTGAGAATCATTACTGCTCATACTACCACATTCTACTCCTTGGCCACCATAAGCTAGTAGCCATATCATGACACAAAAATACCCTCATCCCAGCTACAGAAGTCCCCATAATCTATCACATTCTCAACACTGTTTTAAAAGTCCAAAGTTGAAAGTTTCTTCTGAGACTCACAGCAATCTCTTAACTGTAACCAAATCAAAATCAAAAAGCAGATCATATACTTACAACATACAATGCTCGGCATATACAATACCATTCCAAAAAGGAAAAAAAGGACCATAATGAGGAAATATATGGCTGGAGCAAAGACTCAGCAGGGAAAACTCCAAATTTTGTTTCTCTGTGTCTGATGACAAAGACTTTCCAGATGTCCAACTCCTTTCAGCTTTGTTGACTGAAGCATACCTCTCTCTCTCTCTCTCTCTCTCTCTCTCTCTCTCTCTCTCTCTCTCTCTCGGGCTGGTTACATACCCAGTCTTCAGCTTTTCTTGGAAAATATTCCATGGCTCTGGCATTCCCCACATCTTGGGGTGTCCAACAAAACCAAAGCTTCACTTTATGGCCTCTCTGTGCTACCATGCAGGGATACACCTAGACTAAGTGGATTTCCTTAGCCACAAAGAGAGATTCTACAACCACTTTGCTGTATCCTTAACTCAAAATCCAGAACCACAAGTCCAAGGCTTCCACATTATGCTGCTTGCTGAGGCTAGAACTTGTCCCCCTCTTCCAGTTACATCTTTCTCTTGTTGGTAGTTTCCATCACTGCTTAAATTTAGTTAGATGGAGTCTTGCCCTGAGATCACCACTCTCTTTGTTCCATTTAGCATCATGTTTTTCTTTAAATGTTGTATTACCATCATTACACTTACTGGTGCTCCTTTACTCCTCTAGATGTACATTTTGTATTTTTACTCACTCAGTTTCCTCCTTTTCATTATAGACCTGCATAAGAGTATCCAATAATAACCACATGACACAGTTGTCATGAAATATCCTCTGCTAAATCCATTGATCTAAAACTCTTCAATTTAGCCTCAGGTTGATATTTTGGACAAACTCAGAAAGCATTTACATTCTTTGCCAAAATATCACAAGAATGGTCTCTAGGCAACTTACTAATATTCTTCACTTCTGAAATGTCATGAGTCAGACCCCCGCAGTTTATATCATGCTCAACACTGTTTTCCTTGTTCCCACTAGTATGACCCATTATTCTGAACATGATGTGTTCTACTCCTTTCCTAATTCAAAGTCCCAAAGTCTGTATTCTACCAAAAAGCATCATTGTTAGCTCTGTATAGCAATTCTCCAGTTTCTGGTACTAATTTCTGTCATAGTGTTCTCTTGTTGTGAAAAGACACCATGATGATGGCAACTCTTATAAAAAAAAGATAACATTTAACTGGGGCTTTCTTACAGTTTCAGAGATTTAGTTCATTATCATCATGGTAGGAAGCATGGTGGCATGCCTGCATACATGGTGCTGGAGAAGGAGTTGAGTTCTACATCTGAATCTGCAAACAACAGGAACAGACAGCCATTGAGCCAGGTTTAGGCTTTTGAAAATTCAAAGCCCACCTCTAGTGTTACATTTCCTCCAACATGGCCATACCTCCTAATCCTTCTCAAGTAGTGCCACTCCCTAATGACTAAGCATTCAAATCAATGATCATATGGAAACAGTATTATTCAAACCACCACATAGTTCAACTACAATATACACAAGGAGATATTGTTAATGCATAATGATTATGGTACTTTAAATAAAAATACCCATACTCTCATATATTTGAATTCTTGGTCATTGGAAATTAGAACTGTTTGAAAGTGTTAGAAGGATTAAGAAGTATGGCCTTGTTTGAATAGGTGTGATGTTATTGCATTTAGTGTGTCAGTGACTTTGAGGTTTAAAAATATCCATGTCAGACATAGTGAGTCTCTCTCTCTCTCTCTCTCTCTCTCTCTCTCTCTCTCTTTCTCTCTCTCTCTCTCTCTCCTAGCCAACAGACCAAGATGTAAAGCTCTGAGATACTTCTTCAGCACCAAGGATTCCATCATGATCCATGTCAGATGATAAAGGAAATTGAAAGAATTTTCAGTTTCATAAATTAAATGCTTTCTTTTATAAGAGTTGCCTTGGACATGGTATCTCTTCATAGCAATAGAGCAATGAATAAGACAGAGGTACATGGTTACCTGAAGTTAGTACATGTAATACATTAAAAGATCTATTTAACACTTAACTTGTAACATCAGAAAAAGTAAAATAGAATTTTTTGTAGAGATTTGGAATTAGAAAAACAAGGAAAGACTATTTAATGTTAATATCATCAAAGTTCAAATATCACTACATAAATGTAAACATCATGTCATATTTAGTAAAGTAACTCATGGCTTTTGTTATAGATAAGTAGTATAGTCCTTACCCAAGTATGCTGAATCCCTTGAGTTCCAGTGGCACCAAAAAAAAAAAAAAAAAGCCACTACCACAACATGACTTCTTTTGATTTTGCTTTCTGGAATCCTGTAATAGGTTATATGAGAATCCCTTCTCTGAGAAGATATAAATATACATCTACTCCTCTTTACAGAACATCACCAACAGATCAAAGTTCTATTCCATCAATGTTCAACTTAGTGATCCAGTAAATTTATTGGACTTACTTACAGAGAATGGTTTAGGGGCTATTTATGACTTGGTGACCTCAAACCCAGCATGGATAATGGCTGCCCTATAACTACATAGAGCCTCCCTCCACTTCCAGATAATTTTCCACATTCTGCATCATCTAACACCTTGAACGACATGCAATTAAGGCAGAATTATATACAGGTGCCTGGAATCTTAGCTGAGGGCCTAACGATCCTGCTCATATCCTCCTTCCATGGAGGAATGTCAAGAAGCCCAATCTCTGGGTTCTCTTGCAAGAAGTTACATTCGTTCTGATGAAGGTTGTTATGCTTAGAAGATAGTGTTCTACAATTATAGTGTTAGCCCTGGTGCAAAGGCATGCATGCATATCTTTTGTTTAGAAATCTATTAAGACTAATTTTGAATATCATTTTATTGGGAACAAATTGAAAAGCTTCTGTAAGGCAAAGGACACTGTCCTTAGAACAAAGTGGCAGCCTACAGACTGGAAAAGGATCTTCACCAACCCAACATCTCAAAGAGGGCTAATATCCAAAATATATAAAGAACTGAAGAAATTAAACACCAAAAAATCAAAAAAAACATCAATAAATGGGGTACAGAGCTAAACCGAGAATTCACAGAAGAATCATCTCTAAAAGCCGAGAGGCATTCGAGGAAATGTTCAACATCTTTGGTCATCAGGGAAATGCAACTTAAAACAACTCTGAGACTCCATCTCACACCTGTCAGAATGGCTAAGATCAAAAACTCAAATGATAGCACATGCTGGCGAGGATGTGGAGAAAAGGGAACACTCTTCTATTGCTGGTGGGACTGAAAACTTGTGCAACCACTTTGGAAATCAATCTGACAATATCTTAGAAAATTGGGAATAAATCTACCTCAAGACCCAGCCATACCCCTCTTGGGCATATATCCAAAAGATTTGAAACGAAACCAAAAGGACATTGCCTCAACAATGTTCATAGCAGCTTTATTTGTAATAGCCAGAAACTGGAAACAACCCCGATGTCCTTCAACTGAAGAATGGATAAAAAAAACTGTGGTACATTTACACAATGGAATACTACACAGCTATCAGAAATGAGGAAATCATGCAATTTGAAACCAAATGCCTGAGTTTTAAAAAGAAATTACTCAACTTAAGGATTAGAAATAACTTTCAAATTCCAAGATGGTGGAAATCGGCACTAGCACAGTCTGAGAGATGGAAAAACCAGCTAAGTCGCCATGGAGCCCAGCTGTTGTTGAGCAACTGTCTGAGAGATGCAGGCCTTGTCTGGGTTCACCCAGTGAAACCTGGGACTGACCAAGTCCCCATGCAAGGCATGTAGGGCCTAACCATGAATGGCTGCTACAGGAACACAAGCCCTGATCATCATCTCTGCAAGATAATCTTAGGTCTAAGTGAGGCAGGGTCCCAATCACAGCTTCAACCACTGGACAAAGGCCCTCCCTAGCTTCCTGAGTCCCCAGCATTCTCGCAGTCATTCCTGCTTCCACAAGAGGACCAGCGAGTCAGCAGGTCCATGGTATCTGTGAGATACGTAGGAGATTCTTTCTGGATATTCCAACATGGCTTCAACTGGCTTTCATGGTGCCTGATCAGAAGGAGGTTGAGCTTAGGTGCAGCAGAGCTGTCCTGAGTTGCAGCACTGTTGACAGGGGCACATAAACTCTATCTCTGTTCCCCTCTGCAAGTGTGCCTTGCCCTTGAGATAGGCACACAGGGTGCAGCATTGGGAAGTCAGGCCCTGACCCAGTGCAGCAGTCCTGGGTAATTGCACAGTTGGCAATGTTGGCCACAGGCTGTCCTGGGACACAGTGCTTCTGACTGAAAAGCATGTGTCTCTATTATTCCTGGGCAACAATGGGGGCATGCCACACTCACAGATTAGACAACTAGACTGCAGGAATAGTCAGACTCAAGTCTTCAGATGCAAAGGGGACATTCCTCTTGCTGTAGTCTTAAGCCTGCATCCCACAATGGCCCCAATGGCCTCAATAGGAAGGCAGGCAGGATCTTAGACCTTAATCCCTGACCTGAAGCTCCAGTTGGGCTACAGCAGGAAGGGGTGAACTATGAGTGGCTCAATGAGATCCAGCCTCCAACACATAGGCCCATCCGTACATCATGGTATGGAGGGTTATGAATCATCAAGATCATACAGCCTCAAGATCAAAGATACTATACCCAGCAAAGTTTTCAATCACCATAGATAGAGAAAACAAAATATTCCATTACTAAACCAATTTAAAACAATATCTGTCCACAAAACCAGTCCTACAGAAGATCTTAGAAGGAAAACTACAACCCAGAGAAGATAACTAGACCCAAGAAAACACAGGAAGCAAATAACCCCACTGCATCAAAACCAAAAGAAAAACACAAACACACTACCACCACCTACATCAAAATAACAGGAAATAAAAATCAATGGTCATTAACACCTCTCAATATCAACATATTAAACTCCCTAATAAAAAGAAACAGGCTTACAGAACAGATTTGTAAACAAAAGCCATTACTCTGTTGCATAAAAGAAACATACCTCACCAACAAAGATAGACTTTTCCTCAGAGTAAAGAGTTAGAAAAAGATTTTCAAAGCAAACCACATAGACATCAGTTCAACTTGTTCATAGCAGCTTCATTTATAATAGCCAGGAACTGGAAACAACCCAAATGTCCTTCAAATGACAAATGGAAAAAAAATGGTACACTTACACAATAGAATACTACTATCAGAAACAAGGAAATCATGAAATTTGTAACCAAATGGATGGAAGTAGAAAAGTTTATCCTGAGTGAGCCAAATTAGACTCAGAAAGATATACATGGTATATACTCATAACTGGATATTAGATTAGTCATATAGTACAAGATAACCAACCTACAACCCACAGACCCAAAGAGACAGGAACACAGCCTAACTGTCCTATGAGAAACTCCACCCAGCAAAGGATTGAAACAGATGCTGAGACACACACCCAAATATCAGGTGGAACTCTAGGAATCATTTATAAGAAAGGGGGGGGAGGAATAGAGAGACCAGGAGAGGATAAGAACACCACATGAAGATCAACAGAACCAACCAACCTAGGCCCCTAGAGGCTCACAGAGACTGAAACACTAGCTCCCCTCCAAGAAAAAGGATATATAGACTAGACCTAGGTCCCCTATACATATATAGACAACTTGGTCTTCATATAGATCCCTTAACAAGTGGAGTGGAGTGACCTGTCTGTGTCATGGACTCTGTTCCCTGTTAGTGGAACAACTTACCCTAGCTGGGCTGCCATGTCAGGCACCAGTGCAAGAGAAAGCTCTTAGCCCTCATGTCACTGATGATCTGAGGGATATAGAAATGCAGAGGACTTCCCTCATCGGAGGAGAAGGAGAAGAAGGAGATGGGGAAGAGGATGGGAGGGTGGGACCGGGAGGGGAAAAGGGAGGGGGATGCAATCAAGATGTAACTTGAATAAATTTTAAAAAGAGAAATAACTTCTAAGCCAACCACCATACTACACAGTTCATTTTAGTCAGTCTTTTCCTCAGATACTGAGTCTAATGAGATACTAAAGACACAGTTCAAGCCTACACTGTTGCTGACACACTGCCACTCATAAGACTAAAAGAGCACTATTCTTCAGATATAAATGTTAATCATCCCACATCTGTTATCAATTTACTTCTCCAGCTTCCCAAATGGCAAAAAGATCTAAGTAAAGATTTAATTATGTATTGGAAGAAACACAAATAGAGTCATAGATATACATGTCAAGGAGAAAATATAGCCTGTATTATACACAAAGATGGCTTAAATATCCTATTTTCAAGTTTTTTCTAAAACATATGTAGAAATGCTATGTTTAAATAGTATTCTCACATATCTGATACTACATGTATAACTGTGTTACTAGAACTTCTTAGGAGCCTTTACTGGGGTCCCACATATTACTGGGTAAGTTGAAGCCTCTTCATAGAGTTCTTACTCTTGCTGATAAAAGAATTTAAGATCCAACAAAGAAGAACAACTGACCATAGGAGGAGTATGGAAAAGAGGAGAGAGAAAAACTGCTATTTGTCTTCATTTAAATGGTTCAAGGAGAGGGGTAGTTTCAGAAAAGAGTAAAAAAGCTCCAAGTATCAGAGAAAGCATACTTTGGCTCTGGCCAATATAAAAAAGAAAAAGGAAGAAAAGAAAGGACAGGAAACATTATACTTTTATGACTCCTAAGAAAGTTTCATGGTAACTCCATAGGGACTGCGAGCTTTCTAGGAAGAAAAAGAATATGATCTCATTAAAGGGATAATTATTCCTACCATGTCTTTAGCAGTACTTAAGGTGAATCAACTTTTTTGGAGTGGTCACTACCAGGTGATTGACAGGGTCAGACAGATTAACTATTATGCTTTGGGTAGCATGGAATGTTAGGTATTCCACCCAAGGCCACAGGTGGATTACATTCCTTTAGCTAGAATGAAATAGCTTTCTCTTCACAGGTCTTTAACAGAGCCCTGATCAAACCCACTATAATACTTCTTCATGAATTTCTCCAGTACTAAGAGGACTCTTTGACAGATGTCACAAAATAATTTTTCTGAGAAGTGAAAATTGATCACTTTTGTGTTATTCTGATTTTAAAATGAAGTAGGATTTGTGGGTTTACAGCTATGGCTTACCAGACAAATACAAAATAAGAATTAACCAGAGGGTTTTTTTCCTAGAAAGTGTGGTAATTTGATATTCTTTCCTGTTTTCTTACATAGATTTTTCTTAGAAATTGAAACAAAACTATTTCATTCTTAATTCCTATAATTAAAAACTAAAAATGATAATTCAATACTGACCACTCCTTCTCTGTCATGCCAAGGATGTACTGTGAATTAAAATCAACACTGAATTCCTACGATTAGATTCTTCTCCAATGTAGCTTTAATAAACCTTGGAGGAAAGTATGATGTTGAGTAAACAATAACTTATATCATCACTCTCTGAACTATGTTAATTTCTAAATTGATAAAATAAAACAAGTATTGCCTTCCTTACAAGTGTTCCTATAAGAACCAAGTATATCAGGAATAAATCCAGAAATAATCAATTCCTAACAGAAGTGTACACAGTGACACTTCGGTAACTGGCTGACAGAATTTGAATTCTACCTCCTCATTCATTATTAAATCTTACTTGATCCCATTGTCTCTAGAAGCCATTGAGCAATGGATGTGACTCATAATGGACATCTTCATGAAGAGAAGTGCAAGGAAAGGAAGAAAATGGAATTTGGATGGGCAAATGAAAGAGACTTGCCAATTCACTTTTCACTAATTCCTGATCAAAAAGAAGGTAGTGTCTAGTCCACAGGAACATTCATTAAGTTCCTTTATCCTCTCTCACCAACTTTATGGATACCACCAATATTATCATACATTCTTCAAATGAAGGGAGAAAGTATGGTAGAAATCCTTTCCCCTCCCCTCTAAGCTCTTTGGTTGGTATTCAGGGGGATCCCCTAACAATCGGAAAGGAACCTATCCCAGACTTGGACGATGTTGCCTTCCTCTGGAACTTTTGTCCTAGAAAAGATGCCTTGTCTTGCCATGATGGAGGAGTAGGCACTTAGTCTTGATGTGCTAGGATGGGTAGGTGCTGGTGGAGGGGAGAGGTGGGGAAGATAGGAATGTAGGACTTGGAAGACAGGAGGTGGGGAATGGGGACTGGAATGAAAACAAAAGAGAAAATCTTAAAAATAAATAAATAAATAAATAAATAAATAAATAAATAAATAAATGCATTTCTTATTGCAATTTCAAAAATCAGAATTTCTCTTATGATAGTAAAGCACTTCATAAAGTGAATATAAATGTCCATACTTACATTTTTGTATTAACAGGTCTGATCAGAGTCTAATCAGTGTTCTGCAAATAAATGCAAAACTTTTACACCCCTGGGCTTTGTACATGAGTAGAAAGATAAAAATGAAGTTAAATTAACATATTCAGAATATATACAGCATAGTGATAGATAACCTTCCACAATGGCTCTTTGATGTGCTTTGAATGGTTGTCCCCATTGCAGCATAAGATAGCACAAATGGATGAATGCTTTTGGAATGTTCTTTTTTCATTGCATGCTACACACAGAAACCTCTCCCAATCAATTAATAAAATATGTCAACTGTAGAGGAGTTTTTTTTATCCAAACTGATAGAAATTAGATTGGACTGGAAAGGCTTCCTACAGATTTTGGCTACAAACAAAAGAACAAACAAGTAACTTATATCTGCTGATTCCACTATGTGAGCTCAGACTGGCTAAGACATATACATACATACATACATACATACATACATACACACACACACACACACACACACACACACACACACACACACATATATATATATATATATATAAAACCAATAAAAATCTTTTTGGCTACATAGAAGCCACATGACTTACTATTACATGCCATCTTTTCATATGATATGTATGGCAACTTACAAATGTCTTTCTTCTGTCCAAACAAAGAGCAGAAAATCTTCCTTAATTGATCTGTGCATCCCTGCATACCCAAGGCATTTTTGTAATTACAGAACTATATGTTACTTGAGATAAATTATTTATTTTCAGAACAAAGGGACCAGACACCAAAGAAGACATGATAAGTAGCCCATATGATCCAACCTCATAGACTGCCTCAATACCTGTTTCCTCAAAAATCTACATCCAGAACAATTTCAAAATGATTTGCTAAGATGATCCACTCTCTGACTGTTCCAGGCAGGACTTCAGTAAAGCCCTGAACTTTCTCATCCAAAGTTCAACTTCAGACTACAAACTGCTCAGTACATTCAAATTGCTGAGCACATAGAGACTGAACAACAAATGTTACTATTAACTTACTTAACCATTTTTGTTTTCATTTTATTTGGGACCACAAACAGGTTTCCTGCATCCCAAATCAGCAGGAAGCAATCTTAAGAGAGCAACACCCCATTCACAAAATGTAGGGTGGTGATTGTTTTGGTCATTTGATGTGTTATAGATGATGTTTAGTTACAAGTTGTTAAATGGTCTTGCTAATCAAGGTATAGGAGGTTAGATTCAGATATTCTCTCTATCTTTTTCTTTTCTCCATTCTTCTTTCTTTCTTATATATATACGGAGGGAGAATATGGGTATATAATAAGGAAATGATAAGATTTTCTCTGCGACTTTATCCCTTCTTATGTCTTTGATGAGGTTGAAGAAATAATAGACATAAAATTTCAATTTAACTTTACTTGTTTAGGATTTTAAAAATAAGTGTTTACTCCTAAGAGCTTCAAAACTTCAGTGTCTTTTTCATAGTGTCTTATACTTAGCTGTGTAGTTTTCTGCCTTTGTCCTTTTGAAAAAATTGTATTTTAATTATTTCAATTTATGCACTTTAACATAATACCAGTTACAAGGTAAATGTTCATTAAGTGTTTATAAATTTATATTGAATATCTTTCTGAGTTTTTAAAAATGTGAATGTTTTTAAAAGGTAGGTTAAGAAAGCTATATTGGGACAAGAGAAGAATGTTCATTAAAACTTCAAATTCTGCTACTTCTAAGGAAAATTGTGTTTTAATTTTCTTTTATTAGTTTAAAGTATACTTGTTGCTAACAACTAGAGCATTAAGCACTCCTAGAAAAAGAAAAAAAAAAAACAATAGTTTTTCTGGAATATTTAGGAAATGTAACCATGAATTTACACAATGGACAGAGCCATACAAGAGACTTACCTCACTAAGTGCAGTTTTTACCAATGTAAAATTTAAACTTCTCACCCTACTAAAAAAAATAAATTTACCTAGTTGGTTATGTAGCTGATCAAATAATAATTACAACTTCAGATTTTCAAAGAAATGTCAAGATACTGAAGTAGCCTCATCTGAAAGTATAAAAATTCCTCATGAACTTGTGTTAAGCTGTTTCTATAAATAACACATTTGTAGAGATGAAAATAATGAATGTCATAAATTTCTGGACACTTTGAAATGTCTCTCTGAACTCGACTGCAGTTCTATAAGGTGGAGTTAGGGGGCATTCTAATCATATCCCTTGAGATTAGAATTTCTAAAGAATTGGTGCCCATCAATTTCAGCAGAGTGACTTATTTCAACATTTAATGGTGCCATTTACAATTCTTCGGTTGAGTTTGATCTTTATCCCAGGCACTTCAGTGATTCTTTCACAGACATTATTCTCAAAATCACATGGCTGGCTTGGTAGTTTTACATGTTACAATCATGAATGCCATTCCCCATGTCTTTGATGAATTTCATAAAAACATTATTATAATCAATAAATAGGCTTGTTATAACATAAATTGATGTATGTTGAGTAATTTATCTGAATCAGGCTCAATGAAATCTTATATACTATATAAACAATTCACCTGCTCCAGATGTACATAAACAGCATGAAGATTTCTAAGTGTAACCTGGAAGAGAATCTTATCAACAGCAGCCACGGACTTCAAGTTGCAGAAAATTAAACCAAAGCTTTCATTGTAAGGTTGACTGAACTACAGCAAAAATTCAAGTCTCACCTCAGAGGGTATTGATGGTTAAAGTAAGGGCACTGATTGGTAACGAATGAGATCATGTAACTTTGGATGGAGATATTTGGAAGGACCCTATTGAAGCAAAGAATTTTGAATCCTCAGGTTATCAAGAGTTTACCTCAGCTTAAGGAATACAGAATGGTAGCAGAGGAAGGTAGTTGTAAATACAGCTAAGACTGCATGATCTAGAAATGAAGATTATAATTGACATGAATGTTCTGTTCAATTTTGTTCAAATGTATTTGTACAGATATTTGTGTTTTCTTTCCTCAATGTCTTTATCATGTAATCTAACACCAATTAAGAGAATAATGGTGGTTATATTTAAGGTTGGAATATTAAAGATGTACCTTAAGGGACATTGTGATCTATTCTAAATTTATAATGTGTTTTTAATTTATGAGGAATAATCATATCATTTTAAGCATACTTATGACCTGGTTAAATATAAATGTGTTTGCAATTGTATTTCAGATAGTTATATCATGTTAGGAATAATTATGAACTGGTTATTGTTTTTAGTTGTAAATTAAACATGGCATAAGGTGTGTTAAGTTGAAAAAGTGTAGACTTGTGATGGACATTTTAGGTTGTTAACTTGACTACATCTAGAATTAATTATGACCCACATGGCTGGGTACATCTGTGAGGGTTTTTTTCTTAATTAAATCATTTGATGTGGGAAGACCACTTCTATTATCTATCTATATCTAAAATCTTAACACTTCAAAGTGATATCTTATCGCCTCAAAGCTATAGATATTTTTAGATATGAATATTTTTAGATATCTATATCTTTGAGGTGATAAGGTATAGCTTTAATCCAAATCTATTGAGGTGAAAGATCCACCTTTAATCTGGGCCACACCATCTGCTGGCAACCTATATAAAGGACATGAAAGAAAGAAGTTGTATCTCTGCCTGCTTGCTCTCACCTTGTTAGCAAGGTCATTGCTTCACTGACTAATAAGAGTCTACTTTTTCAGAATTCCAGCATACACCAGACAAAAGCTGGGACATCCATCTTTGTGAACTAAACAACTACTAGATTCTCAGATCTTCCATTGATGGACTAACTAGACCACAGCCTATAATATATTCATATATATATATGTATATATATATATATTCTATAAGTTTCTTTCCTCTAGAGAACCCTGACTAATACAATCTCTAGACTTTAACCTTTAGCTGTAGCCATCTAAGGCACTAGAATATCCATCAGCACAGATTGGTTCTTTTTTAAAGCAAAATGTAAAAATAATATTGTCAAATTTATTCTATTCTATTACCACTAGTGGAAGTTTTGAGGAAAAAATAAGCTAAAACATCTATAACTAAAGATATCAAAGCATAGGTTAAAAATTCATTTTAAGCGATATATTTTAGATGTTTCAGAAGAATGATGATTTTCCCCGGGGGAAAATTTTGAAATTCAATTCAAAAGTTGAGGCCAATTCTGCCTGTTTTTTGTTTTTTTTTTTCTCGGCTAAAGATTTTTGTTTGACTTCTGTTTCCTTTGCTATTCTTATCTACCTGAAGTCATAATTTCCAATGGTAACATGAAGTACCAACCATCTATGATACCTCAAACGGAGGAATACTCTTTGAGATAAAGAGCTAAATAGTCAAAATTCAGATAATATAACATAGAAAGAGATGTGACCTTCCAGAGAATGTCTGTTTTTTCCCAAGGAACTGTGGGTTCCTGTTAGGACAGTGTCTCGGTACATCATCAACTAGAATTCATCTTAGATGAGGAAAAATTTTATGGTGCAGAGATTAGGGGATCTGGAAATTGTTTAAAACTTCTAAAGAATATCTCTATAAGCTAAAAATCTCATATGAAACCTACTAGTTCCTTATACATGATTGAATAAGTAATGGAGGTATATAAAATAAATGAAGAAATAAATATACTAAAAATGAAATAAATTTTCACTCTACATTAAGCTATGTGCTGTCTCTGTATATAAAAGAGTGTTTAGCAATCCTGGAATTAATGGACTTAACAATAAGTCCACATGCTAAAAAATATGAAATAATATTTAAAAAGGAAGCATTTAAGTTATGTTTAGATGATGACATTATTTTAAAATTTCCAAATTAGTAACTATTACTTGAATGTAATTTTTCATAATACCCATGCTATAGAATGTACAGTATCATTAAAATCCTAACAAGACGTAGATGATTTCAAGAATGAGAAAACACAATGCATGTGAAAATTCCTTATAAGTGTGAAGAACTCTTCACATGAGAGTGGGACATCATTGTATGAATTCTAGGATTTTTTTCAGAATATTATACCACATAATGTCTTGATTTTGACACTTCCAATCTAAAATATATGTTATTTTCCTGTTAAAATTTACTTTAGAAACATTTTAATTTTTACCTTAAATACTACATCTCATGGGATGATCACCGGAAGAATGTTACACCCAATCTAAAAAAACCAAAAACAAAACTTGTAACTCTCTCAGCTTGGATTTTCCAGAAAAAGTCATAAATTTGCATCAACTGGAATGTGTTAGAGAAATAAAATGAAATGAGGATGAGTTATAAACTTTAGAGCTGTCAAGGTCATGGTTATAGGTCACAAAGTTGTGATTCTACCTGATTGTGAGACTCTTGAAATTGTCCACTTAAAGAACTCTAGACAGAAACACTTATGTGTGAACTATGAGTTCCCTTAAGTTAGTAGTTTCTAAGAGCATTGTGTCCCTCTTACTTTTGACAGGGCCAAAGGAGTTTCCATGACATTAGAAACAGTTCTAGGGTAGAAAGTGAATCTTTAAAGCAGCATGCTGCCAGGGTGAGGCAACTCTGGCTCACAGGATTATGTACCATTTTATTTAATACACAATTTATCACTATAAGCAGTAATTTAAAACAACACCAGTTTATTAGCTCACTGTTTCCAATTTTTCAGAAGTCCAGACATGGCATAACTACGTTTTATTTTTTGTTGTTCAAAGTCTTGCTGGTCTGAACTTAAGGCATTAGCCAAAGCTATGGTTAACATCCGAATTCAAAGTCTTTTCCAAGCTCCTTGAGTGTTTGTAGAACTATTTATTGGTGTTTCTAAGACTGAAGTCTCTTGTGCCTCCCTTGCTGGCAGCTGGAAACTGTTCTCAGTAAACATAAGCTCTTGACTTTCTGGCTACATTCTTCCACCACATTGTCTGACCCCCAAGTACTGGGCAAGATTGATATTGGCTTTCTTCTAAGTCACTAGGAGCTAATCTCTTTTTCTCTTCTTTCACAAGTATAAAACTTCTTCTCTGAAGAGTACAGATAATTAACTCAGATAAGTTTCCTTCCTTAAGGTCAATTCACTGAGAGTTTAACATAACCTGCAGAATCCCTCTTCAGAAGCAAGCTTGTTAGTGTTTGACTACATAATTCAGATGAGTATGAATATCAAAGGTTGTCTTAGTAATTGTTCTATTCCTGTGAAGAGACACCATGAGCAAAACAACTTACACAAAGCATTTAATTTGGAGTTAGCTTACAGTTTCAGAGGATTAGTCCATGATCATCCTGGCAGGGAGCATGGAAGCATACAGACAGATATAGTGTTGGAGTTAGAGCTAAAAATTTACATCTTATTCACAGACAGCAGACAGAAAGAGAGAGACTGGGACTGGCCTGAGTGGTTGAAACTCAAATCTCACCCCACACTGACACACCTCCTCCAATGAGGCTACACCTTATAATTCTCCCTAAGCAGTCCACCAATTGGGAATCAAGCATTCAGGTATATGAGCCAATTAGGCCCATTCTTATTAAAACCACCACAGGAGTGTCTTAGTTGAGGTTTCTATTACTACAATAAAGCACCATGACCATAAACAACTTGGGAAGGAAAGGATTTATTTCTGTTTGCAGCTCTTGGGTCACACTCCATTGCTGAAGAAACTCAGGGCAGAAACTCAAGCAGGGCAGCAGCTTAAAGGCAGGAACTAATAAAGACCATGAAGGAAGGATGCTTACTGGCTTGCTCCTCCTGACTTGCTCAGTCTGCTTTCTTATAGCACCCTGGACTATTAACCCAGGAGTTGTCACACCTGCAGTGAGCTGGGCCTTCCCTTATTAATAATCAATCAAGAAGAGGTTCTTCCAAAGTGACACTAGTTTATTTCAAGTTAACATAAAACTAGCCAGCACAGGGGGCAAGGAGTTTGAGCCTCCTCATACACTGGGGGCTTATGAGGCAGTACCACCAGTGAAAAGTGTCTCATTACCAGGGAGAGAAAACTAAAAAAAACAAACAAACAAAACAAAAACAAAAACAAAAAAAAGTATATGTCCATGTTCCCACAAACCCAGACCTACAGAAGATCCTAAAAGGAAAATTCCAACCCAGAGAAGATAACTACACCCAATAAAATAGAGCAAAATAGAAAATTCCACAGCAACTAAACCAAAAGAACACAGGACGACCACCTATACCAAAATAATGGGAAATAACAACCCCTGGTCACTAATATCCATCAACATCAATGGACTCAAATCACCAATAAAAAGACACAGACTTACAGATTGGATCTGTAAACAAGACCCATCATTTTGCTGCATACAAGAAACACATTACACTAACAAAGATAGATGCTACCTCAGTGTAAAGTGCTGGGGGAAAAGGTTTTCAAGCAAATGGACCGAGGAAGCAAGCTGGAGTAGCCATCCTAATATCAAACAAAATAGACTTCCAACTGAAGTTAAGAAAAAAAGACAGAGAAGGGCATTACATACGCATTAAAGAAAATATTCATCAAGAAGACATCTCAATATTAAACATCTATGCACCAAATACAAAGGCACCTACATTTGTAAAAGAAATGCTTCTAAAACTTAAATCGCACATCGATCCCCACACATTAGTAGTGGGAGACTTCAACACCCCATCACAACAATGGACAGAAGCCAAACAGAGAAATAATGAGTCTAACAGAGCTCATGAACCAAATGGACCTAACAGATATCTACAGAACGTTTCACCCAAACACAAAAGAATACACCTTCTTCTTCTTCTTGAATCTTTAAAGCCAAGATGATTGGAAGGCATAGATCCATGAAGTACTATGAAATGCTGTACATAAATACACTACCAAGTATACCTTAATATGGAGCATTTGAAAAGTCCAATGCATATTCTTGTCCTATACAACATGTGTTTATTGAGCTATCAACAGGTGTATTATTAAATGTTTATTTCTCAAATAGAGAAATGATCATAAAATTATTTTTCTACTTAAAATAAAAATAATGAACACCAGAGCAACTTTCTCAAAACCAGATATTTCTATTCAATCTTTGGTAATAATGTTTTAAAAATAAATTTAAAATTATTTCATATCCCGTGGAAGTGCATCTAATGAGTGATATGTTCACTACTGCTCATACTTCTGAGTTCTAGTGTCCCAAGATCACCAGCAGGTTCTCAATTCCTTTAGGAAGGATTTTGGTGGGGTTTAGTAGTAATCATTTATAGAAGCAAAATAATGGGAAACTACTACCATGTTCTCTTATTATCTGTCACAGAAAATATCCTTTTGAAGATTGATTTTTTTTTAGAGGAACAAAGTGTCCCCAAGAATTAAAAGGCTTCAAAATGGTAATTCATAGTTCAACTACACTAGCTAACATACTCTAAAAGCAGAAGGCAAAGATGTATTTCAATTTCTCATTTGGAAAGAGACATGCATATACACCTTCACAATGACCAATGGAACAAGCCTCCATGTCCATCAACACATAAACACATAAATGGATAAAGAAAATGTGATATATATATATATATATATATATATATATATATACAGAGAGAGAGATAGATACATACATAGATAGATATAGATAGATAGATATGAATTTCATCAGCTAAGAAGAAAATTGGAGTCAAGAAAACTTGAAGAAATTGAATTAATTGGAAATTGTATGCCAAGAAAAATAATCCATAATCAATAATACAAACACCAAATTTGTTCTCTTATGCAGAACCTAGATTTAAAAGTGTATACACATGTACATATGTTTATGCATGTGTTCAAATGTCAAAAAAGCAGAAAGGAGATCAAGAAAGGGAAAAATGAGACCTCAAAGTATATGAAAAATAAAGAGTAGTGGAATACATATTGTAATATGAAAATGGAAAGGGGAAAGAAAAGGAACCAGCCTAGAGGGAGGGGAAATCGAAAAGATCATGGGGAAGGGGATCATAAATGAGAACAATCATCACATATTATGAACAGGTCATGATAAAGCATACTACTTTGCTGGCTAAAAATTACTAAAAAGGTAATTTCTTGGGTGGATTTTGTAGATATGCTCCAGGCCTCTCTCTTCTTGAAACTTCTGAAAGTTTACTAGATAAAGCTTAAAAAAATAAACAATTGGGCACTGAGGAGATAGCTTAATGTATAAGAGTATTTTCTGTGCAACCGTGAACATATGAGTTTCCATTCACATAAGAAAGCAAGTCATGACCACCCATGCCTCTGTGCCAATCACTGGCTAGCCAGCATATACAAAATGACAAGTTATGGATAAGGAAATAGAAAATACACATATACACACACAAACATGCACGCGCACACACGTATGGTTTTTGTTTGTTTGTTTGCTTATTACTTCAAGTTACATCTACATCACAGTGTCCTCCTTCCACCCCTCCTGGTTCCACTCTCCCACCTTCTCCTCCCTCTCCCACCCATCCTACTCCTTCGATATGGAGTGTTCCTATATATCAGGTCCTCTCAGTTCAACAGTCATATGAGGTTTAAGAGCTTCCTCTTACATTGGGGGCTTACATGGTAGCACCCCTAGGGCAATTTGTCCCATTAATAGGTAACAAAATCTATGTTCCCGATCGTTTTGGTGTGTTGGTTGTGGATAGTTGCCCTGTACTATATGGCTAAAATCCAATTATGCCATGTGTATCTTTCTGAGTCTGAGTTCCTCGCTCAGATTTAGCTTTTCTAGTTCCATCCATTTGGCTGCGAATTACATGATTTCCTTGTAGTATTCCATTGTGTTAATGTACCACAATTTCTTTATCCATTTGTTGAGGGACATCTGTGTTGTTTCCAGTTTTAAACTATTACAAATAAGGCTGCTATGAACATAGATGAGGAAACATCCTTGGGGTTTGGTGAGGAAACATTTGGGTGGATACCCAGAAGTGGTAGGGCTGGGGCTGGAGGTAGGGCTATTCCAAGTTTTCTAAGATATCGCCACACTGATTTCCATAGTGGTTGTACAAGTTTCCACTCCCACCAGCAATGGATGAGTGTTCCTCTTTCTCCACAGCCTCACCAGTATGTGCTGTCATTTGAGTTTTTGATCTTAGCCATTCTGTCAGGTGTGAGATAGAATCTCACAGTCATCTTCAGTTGCATTTCTTTGATGATTAAGGATGTTGAGTATTTCTTCAAATGTCTCACTACCATTAGAGAATCCTCTTTGTGAATTCTCAGTTTAGCTCTTTTTCCCATTTTTTTTATTAGATTATTTAATTTCTTGGTGTTTAATTTCTTGAGTTCTTTATAAATTGTGGATATTGGCCTCCTGTTGGAAGTGGGGTTGGTAAAGATCATTTCCCAATCTGTATGTTGCCATTTTGTTAGAATTACAGTGTCCTTTTCCTTACAGAAGCTTTTCAGTTTCATGAGGTCCCATTTATTGATTGTTGATCTTAGAACCTGAGCTATTGGTGTTCTATTCAGAAAGTTGTCTCCTGTGCCAAGAGTTCAAGACTTTTCCCCACTTTTCTTCTATTTAATTTAGTGTGTTGAGCCTTATGTTAAGGTCTTTGATACATTTTGACTTAAGTTTTGTGCAAGGTGATAAGTATGGGTATAATTTCATTACTTCTCAACATCCCGTTAGACCAGCACCATTTTTTGAAAACACTGTCCTTTTTCCATTGTATGGTTTTGGCTTCTTCATCAAAAATTACATCACCTTAGGTGTGTGGCTTCATTTCTGGGTCTTCAATTCGATTACATTGATCCACTGGTCTGTTTTTATACCAGTACCATACTGTTTTTATTACTATTGCTCTGTAGTACAGCTTGAAATCTGGGATGCTGATACCCCCAGATTTTTTTTTATTGTACAGGATTGATTTAGCTATTCTGTTTGTTGTTGTTGTTGTTATTGCATATGAAGTTAAGAATTGCTTTTTCCAGGTCTATAAAGAATTGTGTTGGTATTTTGATAGGAATTGCATCAAAGCTGTCTGTTGCTTTTGGCAGGATGGCCATTTTTGTTATGTTGATCCTACCTATCCACGAGCATGGGGCGATCTTTCCAACTTCTGATGTCCTCTTCAATTTCTTTCTTCACAGACTTTAAGTTCTTGTCATGCAGGTCTTTAATTTGCTTTGTTAGAGTTACCCCCAGATATTTACATTGTTTGTGGCTATTGGGAAGGGTGTTGTTTCCCTAATTTCTCAGCCCATTTACTTGTTGTATTAAGAAGGGCTTCTGATTTTTTTTAATTTAATTTTGTATCCACCCACCTTGCTGAAGGTGTTTATAAATTGTAGGAGGACTCTGGTGGAATTTTTGCGGTAACTTACGTATACTATCATATCTTCTGCAAATAAGGATAATTTGACTTCTTTGTTTCCACTTTGTATTCCCTTCATGTCCTTTAGTTGTCCTGTTGCTCTAGCAAGAAATTCAAGTACTATGTTAAAGAAATATGGCAAAAGGGGACATCTTTGCCTCATCCCTGAGTTTAGATGAAATGCTTTAAGTTTCTCTCCATTTAATTTGATGCTGGTTACTGGCTTGCTGTATACCACCTTTATTAATTTCAGGTTTGGACCTTGTATGTCCATTCTTTTCAGTACTTTTAGCATGAAGACGTGTTGGATTTTGTCACATTCTTTTTCTACATCTACTGAGATGATCATGTGGTTTTTTTCTTTCAGCTTGTTATATGGTGAATTGCATTGATGGATTTTCGTATGTTGACCCATCCCTGCATTCCTAGGAAGAAGCCTACTTGATCATGGTGTATGATACTTTTGATGTGTTCTTGGATTCCATTTGCCAGTATTTTATTAAGTATTTTTACACCTATGTTCATGAGTAAAATTGGTCTCAAGTTCTCTTTCTTTGTTGTGTTTGGAATCAGGTGACTGTGGCCTCATAGAATGTGTTTGGCAGTGTTCCTTCTGATTTTATTTTGTGGAAGAGTTTGGAGAGTTTGTTGATTTTCTAATAGAACCAACTCTTGGTTTCATTGATTCTTTGTATCATAACACATCTTTGTATAGTTCTTTTTGTTTCTAAGTTGTTTATTTCAGTCCTAAGTTTAATGATTTCCTTCCTTCTGCTTCTCTTGGGAGTGTTTGCTTCTTTTTTTCCCAGTTCTTTCACTTCTGCTGTTAATTTGCTAATATGAGCTGTCACAATTTTCTTTTTGAAGGCACTTAGTGCTATGAAATTTACTCGTAGCACTGCTTTCATTGTGTCCCATAGATTTGGGTATGTTGTGCCTTCATTGTCGTTGGATTTTAAGAAGTCTTTGTTTTCTTTCTTTATTTCTTCCCTGACCAAGTGGTCAGTCAGTAGAGAGTTGTTCAGTTTCCATGAATGTGTAGAATTTCTGTTATTTCTGTTGTTCTTGAAGTCCAGCTTTAATTCATGGTGTTCTGAAAAGATACATTTATTTCAATTTTATTGTATCTATTGAGGCTTGCTTTGTTTCCAACTATATGGTCAATTTTGGATGAGGTTCCATGTGATGCTGAAAAGAAGGTGTATTCTTAGCCAGGCGGTGGCAGCTCATGCCTTTAATCTCAGCACTTGGGAGGCAGAGGCAGGTGGTTCTCTGTGAGTTCAAAGCCAGCCTGCTCTACAAAGTGAGTCCAGGGCAGTCAGGGCTACACAGAGAAACCTTGTCTTGAAAAACCAAAAAAAAAAAAAAAGTGTATTATTTTGTGTTTGGGTGAAACATTCTGTAGATATCTGTTAGGTGCATTTGGTTCATGACCTCTCTTAAGCTCATTATTTATCTGTTTGGTTTCTGACTCAATGACCTGTTCATTATTGTGAGTGGGGTGTTGAAGTCTCCCACTACTAATGTGTGGGGATCAATGTGAGGTTTAAGATTTAGAAGAGTTTCTTTTACAAATCTGGGTGACCTTGTATTTGGGGCATAGATATTCAGTATTGAGTTGCCATCTTGATGAATTTTTCCTTTATCAAGTATGTAGTGTCCTTCCCTATCTTTTTTGATTAACTTCAGTTTAAAGTCTATTTTATTTGATATTAGTATGGCTACTCCAGCTTGCTTCCTGGAGCCATTTGCTTGGAAAATCTTTTCCCAGCCCTTTACTCTGAGGTAGCTTCTATATTAGTTAGTGAGGTGTATTTCTTGTATGCAGCAAAATGATGGGTCTTGTTTACCTTTTGTAAGCTTATGTCTTTTTATTGAGGAGTTGAGTCCGTTGATGTTCATGGATATTAATGACCAAAGGTTGTTATTTCCTGTTATTTTGATGTGGGTGGTGGTTGTGTGTTACTTTTGGTTTAGCTGCAGTGGAGTTTTTGCTTCCTTTGTTTTCTTAAGTGTAATTATCTTCTCTGGGTTGGAGATTTCCTTCTAGGATCATCTGTAGGAATGGATTTGTGGGTAGATACTGTTTAAATTTGTTTTTGTCATGAGATATTTTGCTTTCTCCATCTATGTTGATAAGAGTTTTGCTGGGTTTAGTAGTTTGGCTGGGCACCTATGTTCTCTTAGGGCTTGTAGGACATCTGCCCATGCCCTTCTGGCTTTTAAAGTTTCTGAGGAGAAGTCAGGGGTAATTCTGATGAGTCTGCCATTATACTTGACCTTTTTCTCTTACAGCTTTTAAATTTTTTTATTTGTTCTATACATTTGGAGTTTAAATTATTATGTAGCAAGAGGAATTTCATTTCTGGTCTAATCTGTTTTGTGTTCTGTATGCATCTTGGAATTTTACCAGCATCTCTTTCTTTAGGTTTGGGATGTTTTCTTCTATGATTTTGTTGAACATGTTTCCTGGACAATGGAGTTAGGAGTCTTCTCTTTCATCTGTGCCTATAATACTTAGGTTCCATCTTTTCATTGAGTCCTTGATTTCTTGGATGTTGTGGGCAAGAACTTTTTCAGATTTCTCATTTTCTTTGGTTGTTGTACTGATTTCTTCAATTGAATCTTCCATGCCTGAGATTCTGTCTTCCATCTCTTGTATCCTATTTTTGATACTCATGTCTGTAGTTTCTGTTCTCTTCCCTTGATTTTCCACCTCCAGGATTATCTCTGATTGTGTTTTCTTTATTACTTCCACTTCCAATTTCAAGTCTTGAACAATTTTATTCATTTTATACATTGTTGTCCTTGCAAATCTTTCATTGCCTTGTCTCTTTCCTGCTCATGTTGGGCTGTGTTGGCTTGGAGGTCTCTCTAATGGTATTCTCCATTGCTTTCATTTGTAAAATTGAAGGTTCTTTAAATTCTCTCGGGGATTTAATTTCTTCTTGTAAGGACTCTATCACTTTCCAGAGTATAGATTTGTCATCATTTCCTTGTGTTTTAGCTGTGGTGGGATGGTCAGGGCTTGTTGTACTAACACAGCTGCATTTTGTTGGAGTCATATTTCCCTGACTTTTGTCAGTTCTGTTCTTTCGCTGGCCTTTAGCCATCTTGTTATTCTTAGCTCCTTGTTCCTGGTGCCTTCTGGGCTTGGAGGCAAGAAGGGAGTTTGGTATAGAGGCTGTATGACTTGGTGATCTGTAGCTCTCCACTGGCTGGATGGGGTGTCATGTGTGGTCTGGTTCTCAGTGTGTCTCCCAGAACTCACCCCTTCCTTTTGTGTCCTAATTTGGAACTCAGGTAATAGGTTGTGGTGGGATGTGTTATCCCTACCTGCAGGTTCCTGAGATCCAACTGGTTTTCTTGGTGATGTCAGTCCGGGATGGCAGGCCATAGACTGTATGCTGGAGCTGCAGCTTCCCTGCAGCTTATGTGTCAGGACTGTGGTTTTGGTCTTCCCAAGCTGCTCTCAGGGTGTTCTCAGGTTTACTGTGCACGAAGCACTATGATCTGGTACAGGCCACATCACCCAGGCAATGACCAATGGTTCGGGTTGTTTCATTTCTCCCAAGTCAGAGCTCTCTGTGTTGTAGCCTGGGTATTCAGCTAAGGGCAAGGCAGGTACAGACAGGGAATTCTGATGTGGAATTGACACCCTGTCCACAGTGCTTGGATTCAGGGATGCTCAGCTGCCTTTTCTCAACCAGAATCACTGTGCTCCCAGTGTAGCCTGCCTGCACCAAAGTGGGTTCTGGCAGTTTCCCTGTAACTAGGCTGTCAGGACTGTGGCTGTAGTCTTTTCACACACTTCCTTGGGGAGTTTCAAGGTCAACCTGTGCCTCTCAGTCAGAAGTTCTTTGGGTCAGTGCAGACCAACTGCTCGGGAAGCACGCTATGGTTTGGAACTGCTCTGAGAACTTTATGCTGTCAGAGGCGCTATGTTCCTGTGCAAACTGTCTGGGTTGGTGGGGCTTCCAACAGATTCCCTGTAGCTAGGGTGTCAGGACTGTGGGTATGGTCCTCTCAAGCTACACTGGGGTGGGGGTGTCCCATGATCAGTCTGTGCCTGTCAGAAGTTCTGTGGTTAGGTCCCATCTACTCCCTCGGGTAGCATGCCCCAGTCCAGAACTGTTTCGCTGCTCTGGGTGGAGATCTAGATGCACTAGGCTGAGGCTGTAGACTGAGTGCCCTGCTGAAGTGAGCACAGGGGCAGAGTTTCAATATGGAGTTCACTCAGCGAGTCTCAGTCGCCTCCCTGCCTGAACAGCAGTGTTTCAGAGCAGCCTGCCTGGGCTGGCAGAGGCTTCCACCAGACCCCTTGTAGTCAGTTGGGGGGGGGGGCAGGGAGTTCCAATTTGTATTCCATATCCTTCCCTCAGTGCTCTTGGGCTCAGGGAATCTCAGTGCCTGCCAGCTGGCTCTTGAAATTACCGGTCAGCCAGATGATGCCTTACTGAATATCCTAGAGAGAATTGCCCTCTGTCTTAATGTAGTGGCTCTGCTAGTCTCCTGGGTGTCTGAATACCTGCACAGATACTGCGGGTACAGGAAACTGAGGAATTCCTCTGTTTGGAGGTTGAAACTGCCAGCTGGCATCCTGAAACAATCCAATATGCTATCTCTTCCACTGTGGCAGGGAGTGTAATCTCCCGGTTGGAAGTGCTCAGTGTCCCGTATCCACGACTCTGATCCTCTAGTATCTATATTTCTATTACTGAGTTCTTTATTGTCTCTGGCTTTGCTGGGCAAGATGAGATAGGCTTGTGCCTCTAAAACTGCCATCAGCAGGAGTATATCTCTCCAGTTGTCCAATCTATCTTCCTGATGATGAGAATGTGTCTGATTTCATCACCGCCATCTTGCTTCCCCTCATGTGTATGTTATGTAATATAAATGTATATAATTGATAAAGATCAAATCCAATGCAAACATATATATGTATATATATATGTGTGTGTGTGTATATAGTGTTTGTGACTTTAGCTTACATGACAAGATATGCTGAGAAAGATCTCTGATTATTTCAATGATCCATGAGCCTAGACTTTTTCCTCCATGATAACACAGTTGCCACAAAATAATCTACATCAACCTGTTATCTCATTCAAGCTACAGTTGCAGAATGTTTAGAAAAAGTAATTGACAAGAACACAAATTTCTGTGCTAGGAAATCCAAATTTAAGTTTAAACCTCATATTCTGGTAAAGGCTCCATTTCTCCCAGTTGATACCTCTATCTTCACACAGAAGAGCAAAGCAGTTTCATAACCTTTTGTAAGTTTCCATTCAGGAAAATAGGGTTTTAATGACCAGTCATTGAAAAAGGCCTACCTCAATATAACTATTTTGGAGCTTACATTTCAATGCAAGAACTTTGTGTAAATGTAGACAGTCAGACCATAGCACTCTCTACAAATTTTGACTTAAAAAATTATTGTTCACTAAAGATTATTTATTGACATTCTTGCTCCTAGGAATTATTGATCTGCTCTTAAGATGTGTGTGTGTGTGTTTTTTAACCAAAAATAAAATGGGATATACTGAGTTAATATAAGTACTCTAATATTCTGCTTCACAAAAATATAGCAAAGCCAAGATGATGAGCTTTTAGTTTAAATCAATACAAATGAATTACTGCTAAAGTTATGAATTGTTTTCTAGAACCTGTTTTAATAGATTTTGCTTATACTCCTTTTTAAAAATTTATTTCTGAACATATAATGAGTGAGCTTTCCCCAGTACACAGTTTTTGACAAAAACATGAATAGGCACATGAAGAAAGGGACTTTACCTACACACCACACACTACTTCAAGGGTAAATAAAATAAATTACTTAATGATAATCATGAGGATTTGAAAAGAAAAGTAGTAACTTTCTGTGACACTCCAATAATGTTCCTTATAATTTCAATATACATTCATTCATTATAAACTGTATAACTCAGACATCAGCATGAAATCTCTGCCTTTTGAACACTAAGAGATATTGTCCCAATAAAAATTCCACAATTCTGCAAGCTCAAGACCTAGTCTATAAGTCATAGGACAGTTGCTTATGGAAGAATCATGGTATTTGGTTAAATATAAAGGCTATAGAAAGGATTAAAATCAAAAATTGGGATTGAACATAAAATGATTTATATATCATATTGTTGAAAGAGAAAACATTAAAATTTACTGTTAATCATGTATTGACTTTTCATCAAATAGCTTAAGATGATTTCTCTCTCCATATAATTATGATGAATTTCTAGGTCTTCCTATTTCATAAATATCTGCTAAACTATGCTCTCCAAACTTATATTTTATGATTAATATTTAGCTCACCATTCCAATTTGAGATGCTTCTTAGTGTTTTTATGCTTTTGTTTAAGGATTTGTGAATTATGATTAAATTTGAGAAACATGATTAATGAATAATAAGCAAATTTTTACAATTTTTTTCTGTTTTACCACAAGATCATTTGCCATATGAAGGAAGGAAATGAAATTTCACTATTGTAGGGAAAAAAACAAGACAATGTTTGAAATGACAGAAAGGCATATTTTATATGGA
Source organism: Lophiomys imhausi (assembly GCA_907164525.1). Lineage (NCBI taxonomy): Eukaryota > Metazoa > Chordata > Mammalia > Rodentia > Muridae > Lophiomys > Lophiomys imhausi. Next base: position 1,445,542 of record CAJQZJ010009486.1, on the reverse strand, counting down.
AAGAATTTCTGACATTTATAGTTTTATGAAAATAGAATGGGTTAATAAATGTGATGTGTGTCAGGCTGGAGAGATGTCTCAACAGTTAAGAGTACTGGCTGTTCTTCCAAAGGACCCAGGTTAAAATTCCAGCACCCACATGGCAGTTCGCAGCTGTCTGTGATTGCTGGGCATGGTGGCACACACCTTTAATCCCAGCACTAGGGAGGCAAAGGCAGGAGGGTCTTTGTGAGTTCAAGGCCAGCCTGGTCTACAAAGTGAGTCCGGGACAGCCAGGGTTACACAGAGAAAGCCTGTCTGAAAAAAAAAATCAATCAATCAATCAATCAATAAATAAATAAATAAAACAAAAAATAGATAAATAAACATATGTGATATGTTTGATTATGACCAGATTAAAGCCATATTGAAATAGTCTCATATTATTTCAAATAAAATATAATTCATAGGATTATAAGAATTCAAGAGTGTCAGACTATCATGATAACCACCACACTACAAGGGCCAAGGGAGGATGCTTGAATCTCACTCAGAAGTGGTACAGAATAGACAGTGAAAATGGATATAGAAAGCAAACTTGGTAAGAGAGGGAAAGAAGAGGGAAAGGAAGGGAAGCATCAGCAGGGGTTGGGGAAGGGAGGTGCAGGACTGGAAAAAGATAGGAAATCAAGGTGGGGCAGTCTCTGATACAAGCCAGAAACAAAATCAGCCAACTCCCAAATACATTATCCACCAGACCATAAAAGTGGCAAAATATAGTCCAAGACTATGGAAAAGTCCTTTCCTGATTCAAACTTTATTCTTAGCACTAAATTACTTTACAATTTATTGATCTCTATTTTCAACTATGAACAGTGACCAAATTAAAAATTTGTATACCAATTCAACAGAGACTATCAAAGATACTTTATAAACTATATTAAATGGCAGGAGTAAAACTCTGTTTATTAGTAAGACTTTCAAAACCAAATATTGCCAGGTATGGTAGTACATACTTTAAATTCCAGCACAGAGAATATAGATGCAGGTGCATCTTTGTAAATTCAAAGCCAACTTCGTATACATACCAAGTTCCAGGCTAGTTGCAGCTATAAATGTGAGACCCTGTCTAATTTTTTTTTCAATTTTAAAGACTAAATCATAACATTTCCCATAGCCTTGTTTCAGTGAACACTTGTCATTTTTTCCTACTGGTCATTGTTACACCACTAATTTGTTTTGCTTAGTGACCTTTCATTTGCTCCAAAATTCACAGTCAATGAATCAGAAAACAGGGCAACTAGTCTCCATATATAAGGCATTGGTATCTGTCATAGAAACTTTATATCTTAATTTGGGAAAATCAATAAAAGCAATAAAGGCAATACTCCTATCAGTAACAAAAATCAGGAATGAAAATGTACTTGTGTGAAACAAATAGCAAAAGGACCATCTGAGGGACATTCACATAAACTATAAAGCACCAAGGGAAGTCCCAAGACCTGCCACCATAAGTTATTACTATCATCGAATGTAAAATCAGAAATGACAGCAGCAGTGACTCAAGTTAATTGAATTCTGAGCTTCCTTATTGTTATCTTTACACCCAAATTGGTACCCACTCCTAAGAGAAACCATCTGTGTAAAGCTTTCCATTCCCTCCTTCCATACCTATCACAAGTTGTAAACAGTAAACTCTAATTTCTTTCTGCAAGCATCATGTACACTTTGTTCACTATTTGTATACAACCATTCTCTGTTCAAACTCATCTTTTTTAAGCTTTGTGGTAGAGATCATAATATCTTTGAGAATACAAAGGTTAAAAAAAAGACATATGGCACTGACTTAAAGAGTTAATAATTTAGAAAGAAATGTAGACAAGTGAAAGATTGTTCTGCTCCATGTGGCTTTATGTGCTGATATTGCTATGAATAAAGTGATGGTAGATGACACTGGGAGAGATAATTTCAAATTTGGTATGAGGAAAGATATTTTGGTGACTGATCATCAGCAAAGACAATATTCGGTGTAACCATAAGTAATTCCCAAATCCCAGCATGATTGCCTGCTCCAAAGCAGAACATTTTAAGGTAGCTGTCATCTGTATGGTTATTCACCAGCAGAGCCTGCATCTTCACCCACTTCCTCATCTGATATGGCAGAATAACAAAGACTGGAAGAGAACACAAACAGTGAATTTTAATCATCATCCTCACAGTCCATTAACCAAAAGCAACCATGCAGCCTTGTGATTACCGTATTCACATGCATTCTGCCCCCCCCGACTTCTGTGTACACTTTAACTTGATGCATAATAATCATCTTGACCTGTACCCTATTCATTGTCCTAAATTTCTCTTCTTTGAAAGGAGAATGTGACATGTTCAGATCTTCACATATTTGTTTCCACCCTTTCAGAAGTTCTCCTGACATTATTCCCCTTCTTTACTTTCTCTAGTGTGATTTCTGAGTTACACAATTCAAGGTACTAGTCATCTCTTCTGGAGTGCTTACTGAGATTTTTCACATTTAAGTTTATCTCTTTTCCTATTTTCTCTTAGCAGAGTATGTTTTTATCAACACTTAAAAATATATTGTTTCTCTTTTGGATTCTCTATTAAAATCAAAGCAATGAAGAAAATAATTGTGTCTTCCTAATTATGATACTACCACATAGGTTCTTAATACAGAGAAAGTATTTAAATATTTTTTCAAAGAAAATTTGTGCATAAAGGGGTGAACTATATGCTGCATTTATTAAATAGAGTTGGCAAAGAGTATGGAAAGTATTATGAGAGTAAGGAGATTTGATGCAAGAAGTAAGAAAATTGTATGTATTTTTTCAAGTCACAGTCATCTGCTAAATCCAAAGCAAGAAGGAGTTATGAATATTCACTTCAGATCTGATCATAATGAAATTGAGATACTATGAAAACAGTCATCAAGACATGTCCAAAAGGTAATTTAATAAGGATCCCAGTTGAATTGGATTAAGACAGAAGATTCAGAATCAACTATTCATCCAGAATTCATGACATACTACTCAATTGAAAATGAGGTTTTCTCCTAAAACTTAAAATTTTTCATACACCACTCATTTTTTTCTTTTTTAAATTTATTTGTTTTATTTCTGAAAGTTACATCTCAATGGCAATCCCCTCCCTACTCCCTTCTCCAGTCCCATCCTCCTACCCTCTTCCCCCTCAACCCACCCATCCCCTTCCTTCTTTTTAAAGTTTAAGGTATATCTAACAGAAATAATTAGGCCACAATTATGAGAGTTATATGGCTTAGCATACATTCCCAATGTCCAGTCCATATGTATTTGGCACCTGACTTTAACATTCTACTATCTAACCATCTCATGAATTTAAAGATCTATATCCAACTCAGCTTTCATCCTAGCTTGCATCACAATTTTAAAAACATCTTCTTAGATCAAGAACACCCTCTTAATTCCTAAACAACTCAAAATTTAACTATGAGACTCTAGCTATCTATTCTTCAACCACCTCAGAGACCTGAGAGGGATAAATATATCTGGTTATACAGGAAGTGCAGGGCCAGAAGCTTCCACAACTAAGAAATGACATATTAGTGGCTGCCTGGATAGTTCCCAATTTCTTTCCATACATTGCAGCACCAATCATCAGCCACTTGGGCAAGTTTCTCTGTCAGACATTGATTGTAAAGCAGGAATTATGGAGGACTTGCCTACCCTGTCTTGGCATAGCTAGGCTGTCGACTTACCTGCTTCCAAGTTTTGTCCTGTTTGGTTACCATTCTGTCTACAGTTGAAGAAAGGTGTGTGGATTTACTTCTGGATCTTCAATTCGAATCCATTGGTTAAATTGTCTGTTTCTATACCAGTACCATGCTGTTTTTATTACTATTGCCCTGTAGTACAGCTTGAAATCCAAGATGGTGATACCTCCAGATGTTCTGTTATTCTACATGATTGATTTAGCTATTCAGGGTTTTTTTTTTATTCTGTATTAGGTTGAGAATTGGTTTTTCCAGATCTGTAAAAAATTGACTTGGTATTTGGATAGGAATCACATTGATTCTGTACATTGCTTTTGGTAATATGGCCATTTTTATTATGTTGGTCCTACCCATCCATGAGCAAAGGAGATCTTCCATCTTCTGATATCTTCTTCAATTTCTTTCTTCAGGGACTTGAAGTTCTTATCATAAAGGCCTTTCACTTGCCTGGTTAGAGATACCCCCAGGTATTTTAAATTATTTGTGGCTATTGTGAAGGGTGCTGATTCCCTTATTTCTTTCTCAGTCCATTTATCTTTTGTGTAAAGAAGGGCTAATGATTTTTTGAATTGATTTTGCATCCAGCCACCTTGCTGAAGGAGTTCTCTGGTGGAATTTTTGGGGTCACTTATGTATACTATCATATCATCTGCAAACAGGGATACTTTGACTTCTTCCTTTCCCATTTGTATCCCCTTGATCTCCTTTAATTGTCTTACTGCTCTAGCTAAAACTTCAAGTACTATGTTGAAGAGATACAGAGAGAGTGGGCAGCCTTGCCTTGTCCCTGATTTTAGAGGAAATGCTTTAAGTTTCTCTCCATTTAGTTTGATGTTGGCTATTGGCTTGTTGTAAATTGACTTTATTATGTTTAAGTACGGTCCTTGTATGCCTGATCTCTCCAAGACTTTTTGTTCTAATAAATAAATTTATTTATTTGTTGCTTCAGGTTATGCCTTCATCATATTGTCTTCTTAGCCCCTTCCCAGCCCCGCCCTCACACCCTCTTCACCCTAACACTTCCATACCACTCCTCTGGAGTTGAGTGTCCCTACATAACAGTTCCTCGCCTCAATTCACAGGTCATATGAGGGCCAAGAGCCTCCTCATACACTGGGGGCCTACAAGGCAGTACCACCAATGAAAAGTGTCTGATTGCCAGAGAGAGAAAACTAAAAAACAAACAAACAAAAAATAAAAATAAGTAAAAAGTCTATGTCCATGTTCCCTTTGGTGCGCTGGTTGTAGTATAGATATCCTGTACTATATAGCTAAAATCCTAATATAAGTGAATAGATGCCATGTGCATCCTTCTGAGTCTGGGTTAGCTCACTCAGGATGAGCTTCTCTACTTCCATCCATTTGGCTGCAATTGCATAATTTCATTGTTTCTGATAGCTGAGTAATATTCCATTGTGTAGATGTACCACAGTTTTTTGATCCATTCTTTAGTTGAGGGACATCTAAGTTGTTTCCAGTTTCTAGCTATTATAAATAAGGCTGTTATGAACATAGATGAGGAAACTTCCTTATAATTCTGTGAGGAGTCAATTGGGTGTATACCCAGAAGTGGTAAGACTTTTAACATGAAGGGATGCTGTATTTTGTCGAAAGCCTTTTAAGCATCCAATGAGATGATCATGTGGTTCTTTTCTTTCAGCTTGTTTATGTGGTGGATTACATTGATGGATTTTCTAATGTTCAACCACCCCTGCATTCCTGGGATGAAGCCTACTTGATCATGGTGTATGATACTTTTGATGTGATCTTGGATCCAGTTTGCAAGTACTTTATTAAGTATTTTTGCAACCATGTTCATAAGGGAAATTGCTTCGAAATTTTCTTTTTCCGTTGGGTCTTTGTGAGGTTTAGGTATCAGGGTGACTGTGGCCTCATACAATGTGTTTGACAATATTCCTTCTGTTGTGTTAGCTGTTCTTTGAATGTCTAGTAGGATTCTGTCTTGAAACCATCTGGGCCTGGGCTTTTTTTGGTTGGAAGAATTCTAATGACTTCTTTTATTTCCTTAAGGGTTATAGGACTGTTTAATTTGTTTACCTGTTCTTGATTTAACCTTGGTAGGTGGAATCTATCAAGAAAATTGTCCATTTTATTTAGATTTTCCAATTTAATGGAGTACAAGTTTTTGAAGTAGGACCTAATGATACTTTGGATTTCCTCCATGTCTGTTGTTATTTCCTCCTCTTCCTTTCTAATTTTCTTGATTTGGGTATTTTCCCTCTGCCTTTTAGTCAGTTTAGCTAAGGGCTTCTTTATTTTGTTGATTTTCACAAAGAACCAACTCTTGGTTTTGTAGATTCTTTGTATTGTTCTTTTTGTTTCTAAGTTGTTGATTTCAGCCCTGAGTTTGATAATTTCCTCTTGTCTGCCACTCTTGGGAGTGTTTGCTTCTGTTTGTTCTAGCTCTTTCAGGTGTGCTTTTAGTGCTAGTATGGGAACTCTCCAGTTTCTTTTTGAGGGCACTTAGTGATATAAACTTTCCTCTTAGCACTGCTTTCAATGTGTCCCATAAGTTTGGTTATGTTGTGCCTTCATTTTCATTGAGTTCTAAGAAGACTTTAATTTCTTTTTTTATTTCTTCCCTGACCCAGAGGTCATTGAGTAGAGAGCTGTTCAGTTTCCATGTTTTTGCAGGCTCTCTGTTGTTTTTGTTATTGTTGAAGTCTAGCTTTATTCCATGGTGGTCTGATAAGTTGCAAGGAGTAATTTGAATTTTTCTGTATCTGTGGAGGCTTGCTTTGTTACCGACTATATGGTAGATTTTGGAGAAGGTTCCATGAGGTGCTGAGAAGAAAGTGTATTCTTTTGTTTTGGGGTGAAATGTTCTATAGATATCAATTGGGTCCATTTGATTCATGACATCTGTGAGGTTCATTATTTCTTTGTTTGGTTTCTGCATCGTTGATCTGTCCAGTTGTGAGAGTGGTGTGTTGAAGTCTCCCACTATTAATGTGTGAGGTTCAAGGAGGGATTTGAGCTTTAGTAGTGTTTCTTTAATGAATGTGGGTGGTCTTACATTAGGGGCATAGATGTTCAGTATTGAGATTTCATCTTGGTGGATTTTTCCTTTGATGAGTATGTGGTGTCCTTCCCCACCTCTTTTCATTAATGTTGGTTGAAAGTCCAATTTATTGCATACTATAATGGCCACTCCAGCTTGTTTCCTGGGTCCATTTGCTTGGTATATCTTTTTCCATCCCTTTACTTGGAGATAATGTCTATCTTTTTTGCTGAGGTGTGTTTCTTGTAAGGAGTAGAATGTGGGATTCTGTTTTCGCATCCATTCTGCTAGCCTGTGCCTTTTTATGGGGGAATTGAGTCCATTGATGTTGAGAGATATTAATGACCAGTGATTGTTACTTCCTGCCATCTTGATGTTGGTGGAAAGAGTGTGTGAGTGAGCTTCTCATCTTTTGGTTTTGCTGCAGACATGCTACTTGCTTCCTGTGCTTTCTTGTGTGTAGTTAACCTCTTTGGGTTGAAGTTTTCCTTCCAACATCTTCTGTAGAGCTGGATTTGTGTATAGATATTGTTTGAATTTAGATTTGTCATGGAATATCTTGTTTTCTCCATCGATGTTCATTGATAATTTTGCTGGGAATAGTAGTCTGGCCTGGAATTTGTGGTTTTTTAGGGTCTGCAAGATGTCTGACCAAACCCTTCTGGCTTTTAGAGTCTCTGAAGAAAAGTCAGGTGTGATTCTGATAGGGTTTCCATTATATGTTACTTGACCCTTTTCCCTAGCGGCTTTTAATATTCTTTCTTTGTTCTGTACATTTAGTGTTTTCATTATTATGTGGCGGGAAGATTTTCTTTTCTTGTCTAATCTATTTGTAGTTCTGTAAGCTTCTTGTACAGTTACAGGCATCTCTTTTTTTTTAGATTTGGGAAATTCTCTTCAATGATTTTGTTGAAGATATTTTCTGGTCCATGGAGCTGTGACTCTTCTCTCTCTTCTATTCCTATTATTCAGAGATTTACTTTTTCATTGTGTCCTTGATTTCCTGAAGATTTTATGTCAGGACTCTTTTAGATTTGACATTTTCTTTGACAGATGTATCAATTTCTTCAATTTTATCCTCTGAGCCTGAAATTCTTTCTTCCATCTTTTGTATTCTGTAGGTGATGCTAGTGTCTGTAGTTCCTATTCTTTTCTTAAGGTTTTCCAGTTCTATGGATGTCTCTGAATTTTCCTCATTGCTTCAATTTCCCTTTTCAGGTCTTCCAATCCTTTAAGTGCTTTATTAACTTCCATCACCTTTTTTGCTATATTTTGTTGTTGCTCTCTGAGATATTTGATTCCCTCCCTTAGGCCTCCTATTATTAGTATAAGCATAGGATTAAGGTCATTTTCCTTTGTTTCAATTGTGTTAGGATGTCCAGCATTGTCTCTAGCATTATTGCTAGGTTCTGGAGACATCTTATTGCTTTGGGTTTTTTTTTTTTTTACCATGTTCTTGTGCTGAACTTTTCTCGTCTGATTGACCCTAGTGTTGACTGGTTCTTTTCTCAGTTAACCTTGGTGCTCAGGAAAACTCCCTGCCCCCGGGGTCGGCTGATCCTGAGATCCTGGTGTCCATCTCCAGATGGTGGACAGGTTCCTGAAATAGACTGGCTCTCGCAGAGGAGAGTGGCTGCTGCTCTCCTCAACTGGTTGTATGCCAATTGGATCAATATACAGGGGATTGGAGTCGGGAGGGGGCTATCCTCTGAGGACCTGTGTGCTGGCAGATCTCCTCAGAAAGCCAGGTAGAGTTTTGATTGGGTCTGTGTTCTCCCATCACTGACACAGTCATTCTGGTTCAGCAGCTTGGTGGACAGTGCAGGTAGGGAGCTCCATCCAAGACAGGTGCCAGCCTCAGTGTGCCTGTTGCTGACTGCCTCAAATGCTTGGGTGCTAGGGTGAGTGACCTGTCTCAATATTTGTGGATAACACATAGTCGCCAGCTGTTTGCAGTCAGTCTTGGCTCCTAATTGCTTTGCTGTGACTGGGTTATGTCTCTGCCTCTCCGCTACAGTGCACAGTATACTGCCATGTTGGAAACTCCAGAAAAAAAAAAATCATACTTACCTTTGCTCTTGTGGTCCAGCTGTTTTTCCCTGTTGTGTGTACAGGTCCACATGCAGGCTGGATATCAGGGAGACAGATGGGACCACTGATCGGTGGCTAGAGCTGTGGGCTGAATCCACGCATGGGCTAGATCTGCTCTAGCCAGTGCTCCTCTCCAGACCAGTGACCACTGAGCTAGCAGATCTCAGGGGGGTGTTCCAGGAAACTGCGTGAGCTGTTTTATGTGTTTGCCATGGGAATTCAGACACCATCTGTGTTTCACAGTTAGCTACCAGACTTCACATTCACTCCACAGTGACTAATATCATTCACCTACTAATCAGATACAATACTTTTTGGTCGGCGCCATCTTGGATCTCCACAGCACTCGTTTTTATTCCTCTCCCTATAATTTCCATGAAACATTAAAGCTCCATTTCTGAGAATAGTCAAAGATAAATTTGTGATAGAAGAAAAAGAATGTTATGGTTAAATGGGGAAGGGATGACTAAAATAGGAGAAAAAACAAAATTCAAAGAAATGAAATTTAGCATGGAATCTTGAGGGACAAATAAATACTAAATCAAGGGGAGAATATCTGAAGGGATAAAGAAACAACTTATATTGTTGTGATTAATTGCATTATGTATTATATTGTTATAATCATGGTATTTTCTTATTGCTAATATGAACAACTGAAAATTGTTAGGACTTGCTTAATAATAAAAGCTAAAGAAATTGGACAGTATTTTATTAAGTATTTTTGCATCTATGTTCATGAGGGAGATTGGTCTGAAAGTCTCTTTCTTTGTTAGTCTTTGTGTGGTTTAGGAATCAGGGTGACTGTGGTCTCATAGAATGAGTTTGGCAGTGTTCCTTCTGATTCTGTTTTGTGGAAGACTTTGAAGAGTATTAGCATTAGCTCTTCTTTGAAGGTCTGGTAGAATTCTGTGCTGAAATCATCTGGCCCTGGGCTTTTTCTGGTTGGGAGATTTTTAATGACTGTTTCTATTTCCTTAGGGGGTTATAGGACTGTTTAATCTGTTAACCTGATCTGGATTTAACCTCAGAAGGTGGACTCTATCAAGAAAATTGTCCATTTCGCTTAGGTTTTCAAATTTGATGGAGTATATATTTTTAAAGTAGGACGTAAATATTCTCTGGATTTCCTCAATGTCTGTTGTTATTTCTCCCTTTTTATTTCTGATTTTGTTGACTTGGGTTTTTTCCCCTCTGCCTTTTAGTTAATTTGGCTAAGGGTTTGTTTATTTTGTTGATTTTCTCAAAGAACCAAATCTTGGATTCATTGCTTCTTTCCATCGTAACACATTAAAAGTATCATACACCATGATCAAGTAGGCTTCATCCCAGGAATGCAGGGATAGTTCAACTTACGAAAATCCATCAATGTAATTCACCATATAAACAAGCTGAAAGAAAAAAAAACTCACGATCATCTTGCTAAATGCTGAAAAAGCATTTGAAAAACACAACACCCCTTCATGCTAAAAGTCCTGGAGAGAACAGGCATACAAGGATCATACCTAGAAATAATAAAAGCTATTATACAGAAATACAATAGCCAACATCAAATTAAATTGAGAGAAACTTGAACCATTTCTTCTAAACTCAGAGACAAGACAAGTATGCCCACTTTTGCCATATCTCTTCAACATAGTACTTGAAGTACTATGGAAACAAAGAAGTCAAATTATCCCTATTTCCAGACGGTATGATAGTATACATAAGTGACCCCAAAAATTCCACCAGGGAGCTCTTACAGCTGATAAACACCTTCAGCAAGGTGGCTGATACAAAATTAATTAAAAAAAAATCAGAAGCCCTTCTTTATACAACAAATTTCTTTCTGAGAAAGAAATTAGGGAAACAACACCCTTCACAATAGCCGCAAACAATATAAAATACCTAGGGGTAACTCTAACCAAGCAAGTGAAAGACCTGTATGACAAGAACTTCAATTTTTTGAAGAAGGAAATTGAAGAGGACATCAAAAGATGGAAAGATCTCCCATGCTCATGGATAGGTAGGATCAACATAACAAAAATGGACATCCTGCCAAAAGCAATATACAGATTCAATGCAATTCCTATCAAAATACCACCACAATTCTTTATATTCTGCAAAAAGCAATTCTCAACTTCATATGGAATAACAAAAAACCCAGAATAGCTAAATCAATCCTGTACAACAGAAAAACATCTGAAGGTATCAGCATCCCAGATTTCAAGCTGTACTACAGAGCAATAGTAATAAAAACAGCATGGTACTGTATAGAAATAGAGCAGTGGATCAACAGAATTGAATTGAAGACCCAGAAATGAACCCCCACACCTACGGTCACTTAATTTTTTACAAAGAAGCCAAAACCATACAATGGAAAAAGGACATCATCTTCAACCAATGGTGCTTGTCCAACTGAATTTTGACATGTAAAAGAGTGAAATTATTCCCATACTTATCACCTTGTACAAAACTTAAGTCTAAGCAGATCAAAGACCTTAACATAAGGCCGGCCACATTAAATCTAATAGAAGAGAAAATGGGGAAAACCCTCGAACTCATCAGCACAGGTGACAACTTCCTGAATAGAACACCAACAGCTCAGGATCTAAGACCAACAATCAAGAAATGGGACCTCATGAAACTGAAAAGCTTCTGTAAGGCAAAAGACACTGTCATTCGAACAAAATGGCAGGCTACAGATTGGAAAAAAATCTTCACCAACGCCACATGAGAGAGGGCTAATATTCAAGATTTACAAAGAACTCAAGAAATTAAATGCCAAGAAACCAAATAATCCAATTTTAAAATGGGGGAAAGAGCTAAACAGAGAATTCACAAGGGAGGGATTCCTAATGGCTCAAAGACACTTGAAGAAATGCTCAGCATCCTTAATCATCAGAGAAATGCAACTCAAGATGACTCTGAGATTTCATCTCACACCTGTCAGAATGGCTAATATCAAAATCTCAAATGACAGTACATGCTGGCAAGGTTGTGGAGAAAGGGGAACTCTCCTCCATTGCTGGTGGCAGTGCAGGCTTGTGCAACCACTATGGAGGTCAGTCTGGTGATATCTTAGAAAACTTGGAACAGCTCTGCCTTGGGACCCAGCCATACCACTTCTAGGTATACATCCATATGTTTCCTCACCAAACCATAAGGAAGTTTATTATCTATGTTCATAGCAGGTTTATTTGTAATAGCTAGAAACTGGAAACATCCCAGATGTCCCTCAACCAAAGAATGGATTAAAAAACTGTGGTACATCTACACAATGGAATACTCAGCTATCAGAAACAACAGAATCATGCAACTTGAAGCCAAATGGATGGAACTAGAAAAGCTCATCCTGAATGAGATAACCCAGACTCAAAAGGATGCACATGGCATCTATTCATTTATAATCAGATATTAGCCATATAGTACAGGATAACTATACTACAACCAATGCACCAAAGGGAACATGAACATAGACTTTTTTACTGTCGATGAGACACTTTGCCCTAATGGTGCTACCTTGTAGGCATCCAGTGTATGAGAAGGCTCTTGGCCCTCACATGAGGCGAATGTGGATGGGGTGGGGGACTCTTATGTAGGGACACTCCAGGCCAGAAGAGTGGGATGGAAGGGATGGGGGTAGTGGGTGGGAGGGCAGGACCGGGAGGGGTGGAAAGAGGACACTGTGATGGAGATGTAACCTGAAGTAATAAATAAACATTTTAAAAAGAAAAAAAAAGAAATTCTATTGGTGATTAACAACTAGAAAAATTGTTTTATTTACCTATTGGAATGCTGCTTCTTCCTGATTTTAATTTTCATGTCATTCATATCTGGAACAAAGACTATTTAAATGTCATTATAAATCTGGAAAATACAAAATATTTTTTGCTGGGTCTGAGTAACTGCAGAAGAACCACTGTGAGGAAGTCCATTCAATGTATAGAATTTCAGCTCATGGCAAGACCCTGCTTTATGACATTGGTAGATTTATACAGACTGTAGTAAATTGGAGGCAAGCAGTCTCTGCCCACATCAGCTGAACTTCAGTCCTGCAAATGTTACTGGAGTAGTGCTTTCCTTCAAGCCTGTGAGTTTCATTTCTTTCATCCATAATTTTCAGTATACTGACTCATTCTCAAATCAGGCTTGTTCTTCTGAAAACCTAAAGTTTCTCTGTTTACTTTTCAAGAAAACCCTAATCGACTTATTTCTTAAGGACATTCTGTATAATAAGTTTTATATGTTAAACTTGGGAATAAACAATGTGAAGCAGTTATCTTTACTATGAAACCTCTAAGAAAAAATTTAATACATAAGTCTCCACTGTGGTTTTTCACAAAAGAAGATTTTCTTTGAGATGTTTGAAAAACTATTTGATCCCATGATCACTTTTCCATGGAATAAATCTTAGGAGTTATTAATCTTCCTTAAGCATGTTGCCATAAGTTTTATTCATATTTGGATCAGAGTTTGTGATTGGCATGATGTGTGCACAGCCTGTAAATTCTGATCTAGTGAAGAAAGTATTGAATTATAATTCGTTTCATGATTCTAAGAATACAAATTACCATAGAGCATAATCTGTGAGAATCTAAATCAGGTAAGGAGCTGAAGAACTTCTATGTGATGACATAGCTATTATTAAGCTAAACCCTTCAGGATGTGTGCACATTTGTTAGCAGAAGATAGACGACACGAGCGTACTGGGTAGAAGAGGAAGCAAGTCTTCAGCAGAACAAAGCATATCCAGTCACAATAGTTACAACAGTATAGAAGAGCTAAAAGAGGGACAGCACCCTCAGAGAGCACACTATTCAGCTAGAGAGAAAGCTCTACATCACTGCTTCTCAACCTTCCTAATGTTGTAGTTCACTAATACAATTCCTCCTGTTGTGGTGACCCCAACCATAAAAATATTCCATTGCTGCTTGATAACTGTAATTATTCTACTGTTACAAATTGTAATGTAAATTTCTGATACCTGATGTGCAACATGGTCTCAAACCATAGGTTGAGGGCCGCTGCTCTACACCTTCTATGGAGAACAAAGAAGTTCTGTGTGAGTGAAGTCCTCAGGGAATGTTTGTGGTTGACATGAGCATGGCCCCAGACCCATGTAAAGTCCTAGTCTAAGACCCATGAGAGAAATGGCAAAGACTCTTGTGGGGGGTAGTGAGGCTCAAAGATGTGGCTAAATCTTCTTCTAGTCCCTATGTATATTGATAACATGTGCAGAAAATGTCCATCGTAGCTTCTCCCTTCCCCCTAAACATTTAAGGTCCGAAGACAGCTCTTCTACAGAAATAGCACCTAGAGACATTAGCAAAGCCTGTCTCCTGGATCCAGTTCTAAAAAATAAACTTTGCAGGTAATAAGATCCTGTTCCCTTTTGTGTGTTGGTTTAGGATAGTTATCCTGTACTACATGGCTAAAATTCAATTCTAAGTGAATGGGTGCCATGTGTATCTTTCTGAGTCTGAGTTAGCTTATGCAGGATGAGCTTATCTAGTTCCATCCATTTGGTTGCAAATTGCATGATTTCCTTGTTTGTGACAACTGACTAGTATTCCATTGTGTGACTGTACCACAGATTTTTTTATCCATTCTTCAGTTGGGGTACATCTGAGATGTTTCCAGTTCCTAGCTATTACAAATAAAGCTGATATGAACATATATGAGGAGATGTCCTTGTGGATTGGTAAGGAATCATTTGGATGTATACCCAGAAGGGGTATGGCTGGGTCTTGAGGTAGAGCTATTCCAAGTTTTCTAAGATGTCGCCACACTGATTTCCATAGTGGTTGCACAAATTTACACTCACACCAGCAATGCAGGAGTGTTCCCCTTTCTCCACAGCCTCACCAACATGTGCTGTCATTTGAGGTTTTGATTTTAGCCATTCTAACAAGTATGAGATGGAATCTCAGAATTGTTTTGAGTTGCATTTCTCTGATGAGTAAGGATGTTGAGCATTTCTTCAAGTATCTCTGGGCCATTAGAGATTCCTCCTTTGTGAATTATTGGTTTAGCTCTGTTCTCCATTTTTTATTGGATTATGTGGTTTCTTGGTGTTTAATGTCTTGAGTTCTTTATAAACTATGGATATTAGCCCTCTATCAGAAGTGGTGTTGGTAAAGATATTTTCTCAATCTGTAAGTTGTGTTTTATTCAAATGACAGTGTCCTTTTCCTTACAGAAGCTTTTCAGTTTCATGAGGTCCAACTTATTTATTTTTGGTCTTAGAGCCTGAGTTATTGGTGTTCTGTTCAGGAAGTTGTCACCTGTGCCTATGAGTTTGAGGCTTTTACCCACTTTCTCTTCTAATAGATTTAGTGTGTCCAGTTTTATGTTAAGGTCTTTGATCCACTTGGACTTGCCCTAATGGAGTTTCCATATAGGCCCCCAGTACATGAGAAAGCTCTTAGCTCTCATATGACTGTTGAACTAAGGCAGGCTGATACGTAGGGGCAACCCACTCTGGAGGAGTAGGATAGGTGAGAGAGAATAGGAGGGTGGGAAGCGGGAGGGGTAGAGTGAGGGGACTGTAATGGAGATGTAACTTGAAGTAATAAAGAAACCTTAAAATAAATAAATAAATAGATAAATAAATAAATAAATAAATGAGTAAGTAAGTAAATAAATAAATAAATAATAAATGAACTTTGCCTCCTTGTTTGTCTACATGTAATAACCATATCTCCCTCTTCAACACTATATAATAAGCATAGTGAGCTTCCAAAGTGCTGTGACTTTTCCATCAGTATGACCTCTCCATCCAATCCCAGCTTTTCTGTTTCCATGCATCTGTCTGTCTTTTCTTCATTCCCTCATTGCTCCTAGGAAAAGGCATATAAGTTAAAATACTCAAGCCTTCTGCTAGGAAAATCAAAAGTCTAAAAACAAACAAACAAAACAAAATAATCTTCTATGGATTAAAATGCACTATCCGGTGAATATTAGTTTCAACTAAAAGTTAAACTCCATCTTCAAGTCGCCTTTGTCTCTACATAGTTTGAAGTGCTCTACTCTAACCTAATGCCCTATGAAAGCAAAAGGAAATTATCTCAGGAGGATGAGAGCCTTCACCCCTATGCTCTAACATTTTTGGTACAGAAAGGTACTCTGTAGGCTACCAAAAGAGAAACAAAACCTTTGATCTACAGTAGTGACCTGACTGCAAGACATGCTAGGGTAATAGGGGCACAAAGCTTTTGGAAGTAGCCAAACAATATCTGGTTATGACTCAAAGTCCACTCTATTAGATGGAACTCATTCATACCCACCTACCTGAGTGACTAAGAACCTGAGACTAAATAGCGCAATGATCTAGGATAAAACCAAATACTATTGTTCTAAAACAAACAACAAAAAAGATGTAGCAAAAAAATGACTCGTAATGATATTATTCGATACTTATAGAACAATTCCTTACTCTTTCATCATCAGAGATGTTTCATCCTTTAGCAGATGGGAATGAATAAAGAGATCCACAGGCAGACATTATGCAGAAAGAGACATTGAAGACTCAGCACTAAATGGGATGGCTCCATCAATCCCTCCCCTCAGAGCTCAGGGAACCCCATGGAAGAGGAAGCAGAAAGAGTACAAGAGTCAGAGGGGATGGAGGACACCAAAATCAACGTGATCAAAGATCACATATATTCACAGAGACTGAAGCAGCAAGCTCAGGGCCTGCAAGGGTCTACACCAGGTCTTCTGCATATACATTATGGCTTCCAGTTGAATATTTGTTTGTGATTCCTGTGTTAACAAGTAGTCTCTGATTCTTGTGATATCTCTTGGTAACTTTCCCTTCTATTTGTTTGTTTTGTCCAATTCCAATGTGACAGTTTTTATCTTATGATATTTTGTTTGATTTTATTATTATCCCTTAGAATCCTATTTGTTTTATAATGGGAGACAGATAGGAAGTGTATCTGGATGGGAAGAGAGATGGGAAGGATCTGGAAGGTGTAGAGGTAGGGAAACCATAATCAGAATATATTATATGAAGGAAAATTCTGTTTTAAATCAAAGGAAAAATAAATAAATGAAAATGTAAAGTGAGGCCGGCCTGGACCCACATACTGTAATTATAATTCTTTGAAGGTGGAGAGTTCTAATGCATGAGAAATTCTGTCTCAAAACAAGGTGGGTAGTACCTAAGTAATAACACTACATATGGTCATATGGCCTTAACACACTTGCATACATGTGCACAAGTATCCACATACATGTGAACTTCCATAAAAACACACTTATACAGACCAAATAAACAGTCATTGTGAAAGTTTCCCAAAACTAACAAAAACTTAAGCCAAAGGTTTAAAAAAATTCATTGAAATTTCCAAAGAAGATGCAAAGAAAACAACTCATAGAAACACCATAGCAAAACTGTAGAAAACAAAGTTCCATATATGATGGTACACACCTGTTATACCCATATTTTGGAGGTACAGGAAGGAGGATCAGGAGTTCAAGATCATCTTAAGCTACTTTATAATTTTGAGGAGAACTTGTTTTACATGATTTTCATGAAACCCTGTCTTGAAAAAACAAGAAAATACATAGATACAATAGTTTTTAAAATAACAAAGTAAAAAATAATAAACTAAAGTAAAAAAAACATAAAACTAAAAACTGACTTTTTATATAAATTCTATAACCAGGACTGGCCAAATGGCTCCGCAGGTTAATGTTGCTTATCTGGAGACCCTAGTTTGAGCCTTGGTCAAACACAAAAGTGGAAGGAGAAAAACAGCTCCAAAAAATTGTCCTCTGTACTTTACATGTGCACCACAGCACATACATACCCCCAACACACAATTAAAAATAAATAAATAGATAAAATTTTAGAGACGAGTTTGAAGTGAGATATGTTGTAAGAGTGGATAATAATGTGATTCTTAAAAGCTATGGATTAATTAAACAAAAATCCTAGTGCCAGGTATGTGACACCTCCTTATGAACTGGTGGTCAGGAAGGTCACAGAGTCCCCCAAATTAATTCAGACTCCTGCCGTTACTTCTTATTGCCCACCAGAACTAAAAGATAAGAACCTATTGCTAAAGACAGTACATGTGTCACTTGTGACATTGCAAAAAGTAAAAACTAGAACTGAGCTGGAAATTTCCCCCCTACAGGCTAGTTTTGTAATGTGGGAAGGCACTATGCAGACTGTTAAAGGAGAAAAAGAATCAATGGTCTTACCCAACTATGAACACAATGCTCTACAATACAAACATGCCAGACAAGATGTATCCACTTTTGCAATAACCAGAAGGCTGTTACAGGGATCTCCTTCTTTTAGCTATATTTCTGTTACTGTGACAAAACATTCTAAGCAACAACTTAGGGTAGAAAATAGTTTATTTGACTTGTACTTCCATAGAACAAGCTATCATTAAGGGATGTTAAGGCAGGAATTCAAGCAGGAAACTGAAGCAAAAACCATGGTTGCTTGATGGTTCGTTAAGGTTTGTACTCACCAAGCTTCCTTATATGACTCAGGACCACCTGCCCAGAAATGGGTTCCACCTGTAGTACGATGAGGCCTCCTACATAAATTAACAATAAAGACAATCCCTGATAGATATGCCTACAGAAGAACCTAATAATAAGAGTTACTAAATTGATATTCTTTTTTTTTTATTTAGATGATTCTAGGCTATGTCGTGTTGGTAGTTAATGCTAACTAAGACACCAATTGCTCTCTGATTGGATTTGAAGTCTAATTCATAGAAGGGAATCCATATTTGGTACTGTAAATCCGGCAGAAAACTCATGCCTGCAGAGGATTGGGCATAAACAATGGGGGTAACTTATTATTGTTTTGATAAGCAGACAGAGCACAGACTGCTTTCTAAATATTTATGTTTATAAGCATGACAAATTCTACTTCTAGCCTATCAGAGAAGGCTTTCTTTGCAGTGAATGACAGTCTGTGATTACACAGGACTCACGAGATGAGAAGCTTTGTCTTCATTTGTATAATATCCAATTGTTAATTCCAAACCCATGTTCACACAAATGAACTCAGTTAAATTCACTGGGATACAAAACAAAACAAAAACACATGAATATGAGAAAAATGACTTGTAGAAAGGTAGTTGACAGGAGTCAAGGGATGGTAGAGAGTAGAGAAGAACAGTAGTTGGAATGCATTATATACACATAAGAAATTGTCAATGAACAATTAATAAAAGACCTATATCCAGTCAAATTATTACTTAAGAAAAAAATATGCTCAAGTAAATAAAAACAGAGGAAACTTCATCCCATAAAATCCATGGTATTTTCAAACCGAAGGATAACCAAAGCTAGAAGTACATTAACACTAGAGATAAAATCCATTATAAATTAAAATTGACTATTTTAAACAAAAGTATATCCTGATATTAAACATGTTTCTGTGTTTTTGCAAAAAACAGCACTCAAGACCACACAGGTAAATATAAAGTTTTTATGCTATGAAGGAAGTGGTAAGGGACATAGTATTAAAGCAGCTCTCTACCCTCATCAGAGCTTCTATTAGAAGTATATAGGGATTAACACAGAGGCAACTGAATATGATATAAAGAGTAAGAGACTACAGAATGATCATCCCTAAATGGGATACTTATATAACATCCCTCCTCCCAAGACACAGGGATCATCATGTGAGATGTAGCAGAAACCCTGTAAGAGACTTAGGCAATGGATAAATACCAGTAAACAACAGGGTATCTGTACATATTGTAGGGAGTTAGATTAATATAAATTAGATTTAGTAAATATCTAGGTTTCTGATACAGTCTCTTAATCTGGGGCATGAAGATCAACTTGACTGTGAGCAATTAGCTTATCAGCTTATGGATGAAGTCATGTGAAACGAGGGGAGTCTCTATGGACTGAAAAACAAGGTTGAAGCCAGGCGAAACAAGGAAAGACTTTACGACCTGGTATTGTTTTCAGCTGCTAAGTGGGCAGAGCCCAAATTAAGCTGAAACAGGTGGAACAAGGAGCGATCCTATTTAAGGATAAGTGGATGAGCCCGGGAGAGGGCATGCATGCTAGGGTCCCCATGTTAGAGCACTGATGCTAGCGAGTCCTTGTGCTAAAAAGGACAACCAGTAGTTTGTATCCTGTGATGGAGAAAGTGCTGGTAAACTAATGGCCAGATCTCCCTGAGGCAGAAAGAAGCTAGTGAGCAGAGAAGGCCTCAGCAAGACAGCAAAAGGCCAATGACTAAACCCTGTGGCTCAGCTTTTGTCTAGAGGGGTTTGACCTGTCCGAACAATGGCCTGAACAGAACTGTGGCCAGTGTTAAAGACTGGGGCAGAGTGGCAGAGTTGCTGATACAAAGGAAATAAGTTGGCCTACAGATGGCTGAGGTCTCCCTGAGAGAAGAAAGCCTCAATCCTTATTTAAGGTGAAACCACCACACCCAGATATCTACGTCTGAGATATCCCAGAAGAAAGACTGTTAAGTGCATTAAAGGGTCTACCCCAGAGACTGTATCCTTCTAAAACGTTATAAAAATAGTTGTAATAGTTATCAATAGGTTTAATGGTTAGGTCTTAGGGGTTGTAGGCATTCTTAAGGGTTGTAGGACTTTATAGAAATAGTGGTTAAGTAAGTATATTTGTTACAAGTGAATATAGTTACTAATAAATGTTTAATAATTAAAAAGTACAGTTTCAACATATGAACTCACAACAGTTGTGACAACAACCCCTGAACAAGATCAAGCCAGACATCTCAGCACAGATGGAGAAACTAGATATGAGGTGGCAAAGATGTTATTAGAAATTTACAGCTGCTGAGAGAGGAAGTCAGTTTTCTTTAATAATGTTGACCCTAGATAGTCAACCATGCTCTGATAGAAGGTCATATATCCAAGAACACATGGCCAGCACAAACTGAACTTGAAAGGTTAAAAAAAAGACACAAAGTCAAGTAAGTAGGTAAGAAGGTATATCTGAGAGGAGTTAAGGGAGAGGTAAATATGATGAAAACATTTTGTGTTCACAATGAGCTAATAAAAAACAATCGAAAAGCATATTCACCATTAAGCTAGCTTCATTCATGATATAAAGCTATAGTTCAACATATGTGAATGAATAAATGTCATACATTACATAAATGAACTCTAAGACAAAAAGCATATGACAATGTTAATAATTATATAAAGTCTTCCCACAAACTCTCACATTATTTTTAATAAAAGTTCTACAGGAAGTAGGAGTAGACAGACAAGTTTCAATTTAATAAAAGCTCCATATAATAAATTTAAAGCCAACACTGATGATAAATGAGGATAAAACCAAAGCATTTTTACTAAAATTAGGAGCAAGTCAATTTCCTACTCTTAATCAATATTGCACTTGAGTCTTAGTTAGCATAATAAGGAAAAGAAGAAAGAAAAAAGAATACAAATAGGAAAGAAAATATCAATATTCCTGTATTTGGAGATAATATAATTTTAATATATAAGAGAATCTAGGGCTGGAGAGATGGCTCAGCCGTTAAAGGCTAGGCTCACAACCAAAAATAAGAGAATCTAAATATTCCATCACAAAATTCCTAGATCTGATAAACACTTTCAGAAAAGTGATAGAGTATAAACATACAATTAGAATACAAAAATGTAGCTTTCTCATATACTGAAATTCAAATTATAATTACATTCATATTCCATTCCACTCCAGTCAGAATGGCAGCCATTCAGAAAATTAATAACGATAAATGCTGACAAGAATACAGACTAAAGGAAATGTGCTGGTTGGGAGATAAACCAGTCAAGCCACTGTACAAATCAGTATGAAAATCTCTCAAAAACCTAAAATTCAATCTACTATGTACTCCAGTTATACCCCTCCTAGGTATTCATGCAAAGGACTTCAAGTCATCATTCCACAGAGACATTTGCACACTCACTTTTACAATAACTAAGTAAACACTGAACTTGTTTGTCACCATGAACAACTAGAAAACTGGATAAATTCTATTGAACAACTGTCTCCATAAATCTGAATAGAAGTAGCATAAGACTATGATCCTTTCCAAAAGGAAATCAAATTAGGAAGGGTCTACTTTTGTCCATAGGGTTTAATGTGGGTCATTATTAAAGCTATAAGGATGTGTTTAAATCCTTTCTGAGATAAAAGCTTAACCTTTCCTATAGTGGAGGTCTTACTGAGTTAAGGGGCAACAAACCAGAAGAGACTAAGATGTCCAAATTTATACAACAAAATATACAGACATGTAGAGTCAGAAACCTGCTGAGGGATTTCTTGCATGTACTGCTAACTAGTAGGCTGTCTGTGAACAGGAGAAAAACTTTCTAAAATCAGAAAAATTCTATTATTTTTCAGCTGAGCACAGACTGAAGACCATGCAAGGCTGGAAGACATTGCCTTCCTAACTAGTCAGTGTGTTATATTGAATAGCTAGGGCATTTTATAAGTGCCTTAGCAGTGAGGCCAAGCATGCCCTAGAATCAGTGTTGCTCTAAATAACACTCTTTGAAGAAAATAAAAAGGAAAACTAAAGAAAAGGAAAGGAAAAAATACTTGAAAGATTAAAGTTGATCCACAAAGGGAAAACACAAGAGAAGGGGCTAATCTCATTCTTACTACCTAACCAACATCAAAGCTCTCTGTTGGACATACAGGGTAGGCCTGTATTCAGAACAATTACCTTCTACTGTTCTTATTTTCTAGCACAAAATGAACAATACTATAACAACTGAACACAAGCTACATGCATGACGTAAAATTATTCAATAACCACATTAAAAAACAAAACTCAGATCAATTTAATGTGATTTACCTTATTTAACTTAATATATTCAAAATATTTCATTGTTATTTAAAGTTATTATTAAATATTTTACATTTGTTCTGTAATATTTTTGATATACAATATTTGTGGTTATGCAATGTGTGTTTTTCCTTTAAGCCATCTCTGGTTAAGCTTCAAGTACTACAAAACTATAGATAGATAGTGGATACCAAAGTGAGCTGCACAGATGTAAAGCAGAGAAGTCTGGATTTGGGTTAGGATGAGAGTATATAGTTTTCTAGAAAGTCAGGACCTAGGTACTGGGAGTTTATGGAAGCCTGCAGCGCTCCAGCTGCAGATAGAAACTTTACCATAAGGAACTGAGTTTGAGTGCCGCCCCATCACGTTTTCCAGATCAATTTTGGGACAATTTTACTTGCCATATTATAGAATGGTTACTGTTAATATCTAAATCATTTAACTAATGTTTCTGTGTTTTCCAAGAGCCTAATTATACCGTGATATAAAAAGGAGCTATGTACTGGAGAAATGTCCAGTACTTCATAGCTATTGACCTCTAGATGTCATTAATGGTAATCATACAAAAACTGATTATGATAATTTCTGCTCTAGGTCAATCAGGTTTATATAGGCACACCATTTACTGGGAAGCCAACTGTTTGCTTCATTACTACGGAGAGTAGAAAGATAAGAGCACAAAGACTTAGAAAGTCTCCTCTTGGTGTGGAAATCTTCTAAACCAAGGCACTAACTTCTAAATATCACATATGTAGGACAATATCCCATGTATTTAATTATATAGATTGTTCATATTATTCAATGCTTAATAGATACTTACTAAACAGTACTCAAATAGTTTTGTAAATTCAAAAATATATACTTTATTTTCTATTCTCATCAAAATGCTTTTCCTAGGCAGCTTTCTAGGTTGAGTTAGCCCTTGATGCTCCATGAAAAATGGTCATATAATAACTCATTAAGCTAAAGAAAATTCTTCAGTATTTACATGTTTTTAGATAGTGACGTTGTATCAGTCTTAGGCACCTTTGTACCTCCATGCCTACCTAATACAAGGTAGGTTTAAAAAACTATAATAGATTATAATAATATAATTAATATAATATAAAACTGATTTGTTGACATCTCCCTACTGGGAAGAAACAATTTTCTTAGTCCCACACAATGAGGTTACATACCATCAAGGACCTAAGAATCAGATATCCTAGGGTAAAGTCATTGGTACAGCATGAGGCTTAGTCCTGAACCACATTCCTATCTTTTATTTTCTGTATTTATATTGTGTTAGCCTACAATCACGTGATCCTAATTTCTTTTAAATGTACACTGTTTTCCCTTGAGATTACGAATTTGTTTTTAACTGTCCTTCGATGATGTAAAAAGAAAACATGTTACAAAAACCATTTCCAGGACACTGTACAGTAGTAACTTCTTGCTTTTCTTGTAGAGTAATTGGGAAGCACTCCCTTGAAATCTAAGTACAGAAAAGTTGTAATGTCACTGAAACAGGTGAAATTAGATTAAGGGCTACAATTGATGGTATTTGTATCTGTTAAATTTGATGGACTTAACCAAAGCCCATTCAATCTTTTAAAATTAATATTTATATTTGATAGCAGTCTAACATTTATATTAGATATTTGTCATCTTCACTGTTCCATATTTTTGATGAACTGTGACCTGTTATATATTTTCCTTAATTTAAAAATTTTCTATGATGCTTTTAATATCCAGACCAGTGACTACTCATTATTAGGTAAATGTTCTTCTTTTAAAAGAACACCACTAAAATTTCTACTTATAACTATGATAAACTAGTTACTAGCCAATTAAAACAACTAAAAAGCTTTGGCGAAATTCAAAATGATGATGATTTGGGGGGTACTGGATAAATTCAAATCAGACATGACTGGAAAAACCAAGAGCCCAATTTTACTACAGAACCAAATGTACTACAGAGTGAGTCCAACATTTTGATATCATCTGTCAGATTTTGAGGACTTTGGGGGAAAAACAAGTCAGGTAGTAAATGGAGCATATCTAGTAGTTTTCAGTGGTCTCCAGGGAACTAGAAATTTGAGTTCAGGATTTATAAGGAATCCAGATCTCAAGGAACTAAAAACATGAAGAAATGAGTCCACCCAAGCACATAGCTCCTCCCCTAAGATAATATATAAAATCATAAGCTAGACAAATCTTATGGTAAGCTAAAAAGTCAAGAAGAACAAACTGCAGAAAAAAAGCAAAGAGTGAACAAAGGCTGAACCAACCTCAAAATATCAAGTTCCCTTCCTCAATTAAGAAGCTGTTGAAGATCAAATTTTGTCCAACTCCAGCAGAAGCTCTCTGCCCCATAATAGCACCCAAAATCACAGGTAACCCCCAAGTCCCTCCCATGGACAACCAACACTCTCAAAGTGCCTACCTAGCTACCCATAACCATCCCTCCTCCATTTGTTCTCATATTCCCAGCTCACAATTCCATCACAAGTCCCCTGTTTCACCAGAGATCACTGCAGTACCCAGATCCCTAGTGAAAGGCCCCTGCCCTGCTAGAGGTTATGCTGTCTAATAGGACTCCAGAGAACTCCAAGCTAGAGAGGCTATTCTAGCCAATAGAACTACAGCCCCTAGGGGCTAAAATCTCCTGCTCAACTGGAAGCCACTCCAGCCATCAGAGATCCAGGCCCTGCCAACAGCCTCAATGAGGTGACGATCATCTACTCAACCACAAGTCTTTCTGGCCAGAAGACTAGAGAGGAAACAGAATCAAAGGGGGGAAATCCCATACAACCAAGAAAAAATCAGAAATCAGCATCTATACCTATAATTACCCCAAACCCAGGTCTAAAGACCAATATAAGAATACAATCAACAACAGCCAGGGCAATATGACACCTTTAGAACCCATATATTCTACTACAGAAAGCCCTGAATATTCCAACATAGCTGATTTACAAGAAAATTACCTTAAAAACCAACTTTATGAAAATGATAACGGTCCTTCAAGGGGAAATGAATAAATCCTTTAAACCACTCCAGGAAAAGACAAACAAAAATTGGAGGAAATGAATAAATTTCTTAATGAAGGCCAAGAAAAAAAAACCAAACAGTTGCAGAAAATAAATAAAACTGTTCAAAACCTAAAAATGGAAATAGAAGAAATAAATAAAGCACAAACTGAAGGAATTCTGAAAATGAATAATCTAGGTAATCAAACAGGAACAAGAGATACAAGCATACCAAAGGTATACAAGAGACAGAAGAATGAGTTTCAGTCATTGAAGATACAATAAAAGAAATAGATACACCCAACAAAGAAAATGTTAAATCTAAAAAAAAAAAAAAATTAACACAAAACATTCAGTAAATCAGAGACACTGTGTGGTAAGAGTTTTGTTTATTTAACAACAACAACAACAAAAACAGTTAAGAGAATGTTTTGGTTTAATTCTAGGTGTGAGGATGCTTCAATGAAGACCACAGGTGTAAACTATTAACTATGCCTCTTGAATTAGCAGGGGCATGGCTTAGCCAGCTCAGCAAGTTTAAATCTAAGGACTTGAGAGAGGGATAAAAAGCCAGAGCCCCAAGGAGAAGGGGCAATACAAAGAAAAGATTTAAAAATTTCTGTTCTCCCTGCTGCTGATTCCTGGCTACTGGCTTGCTGGAATTCTGGATATTGTGACTACTGAGATTGGTATTGCCCCCAAAGAACTGGATGACTCTAATCAACAGGAAGTAGCTCAAAGACAATAGCATCCTTTTTCCCTTTAACCTTCTTTGTCTCACACCTAGTGCTGGGGGATTGGAAGGAACAAGGGTTGGAATGGACGTACAGCTATTAAGTATAGTAAAATAATTAGAGTGAATAATAAAACAAAAAATAATAAAAGCCACCATGTTACAACACTGTGAAAAGACTAAATCTAAAAATAACAGGACTGAAAAAAAGAAAAGAATCCCAGATTGAAAGCCCAGAAAATATTGTCAACACAATCATAGAAGAAAAATTTCTTAACCTAAAGTAAAAATGTCTGTAAAGATACAAAAAGTTTACAGAACATCAAATAGAATGAACCAGAAAAGAAAATCCAATCATCACATAATAATCAAAACATTAAACATACAGAAGAGAGAATGAATATTAAAATCTGCAAGGGACAGATGTGGTTGCTATGCCCATGTTCATCAGTAGGTGGCATTGAGTGTTCCGACCTCTGGACACATGAATGAATAGTAGCCTAACATTCTTGCTAAAAAAGCAAGCTGGATACTCACACAACTTTGGTATCATGAAGTAGCCTGTGAATGACTACCAGACCAGTACCTGGTAAGCACCAGATGGGCTCCCAAGACAGGAAACAAGCCAGAAACTAGAACTCTGCCTGGCCCTGGATATGGGTGTTGCGGTGACCTAGCCCTGGGGTCCAACAGGAGATCGGGCCCAGATGGGGTCACAAGAGCAGGAGAGCTGTCCCAACTCCTCACATGCTGCAGCACTCGGGAGATCAGGTCCTGTACCTTTCCATAGTAAAACTAGACCTGCAAATGGGAGTTGCAGGTCCAGAACCAGGGCTTTGGGTTGGTACATCCCAACATCTACCCCATGGATGAACTGCTGGAGTGCAAGAAAAGGTCAATTCCACAACCAAAACTGCAGGATCTCCATGACACAGGACAGTTACAGCATATCTCAGAGAAGTTCCAGTGAGGTTCCAGTACTGAAAAAGTAGCAGAAACTAGAGGGCTCGTACCAGACCAAGGAGTCACTATAATGAACATCTGCAAGCAAAATGTGTAGAAAAAAAGGGAGTATTGTAGGACATACTGAGACACACTGAAGCTTCCACAATGAGATTTTGTTTTTTTATGCTGGGAAAGATTACAAGGGTGGAGGCTGGGTCTGAGGGGAGGTGGGAGATGAGAGGAAATAGGGTGAATGATGTGAAATTCACAAAATAAATTTTTTTTCTTTTTTATTTTTTTTAATAAGTACTTTATTTTTTTTTCAAGTTACATCTCAGTCGCAAACCCTTCCCTATTCCCCCTTCTTGTCCAACCCTTCCACCCTCTTCCCCTCCAACAGCTTCTCTTTTCATTCCAACAAATTCACAAAATAAAAATTTTTCAATAAAAAAAAGGAACTGAAAAAAATCTGCAAGGGAAAAGGGCCAAGTAACATATAAAGACAGAACTATTAGAATTTCACCTGACTCCTCAGTTGAGACTCTAAAAGCCAGAAGTGCCTGAACAGATGTCCTGCAGACTCTAAGAGACTAGAGATACCAGCCCAGATTACTATACTCAACAAAAATTTCAATCACCATAGATGGAGAAAACAAGATATTCCATGATCATGATAAGGTCAAATTTAAACAGTATCTGTCCACAAATCCAACTCTACAAAAGGAAGGAAAACTCCAACCCAAAAAGTTAACTATTCCCCTGAAAACACAGAAAATAAATAATCTCACACAAACAAAAATAATGGAACGGAAGTACATCAACACACACACACATTAGTTAATGTGCCAACAACAGCAAAATCACTGGAATTAACAATCATTGGCCATTAATATATCTCAACATCAATAAACTCAATTGCTCAATAAAAAGACACAAACTGTAGGTTGTCATTTTGTTCAAATGACAATGTCTTTTGCTTTACAGAAGCTTTTCAGTTTCATGAGGTTCCATTTATTGATCATTGTTCTTAGAATGAACAATGATCCTGAACTGATAGTGTTGTGTTCAGGAAGTTGTCACCCATGCCGGTGTGTTCGAGGCTTTTCCCCACTTTCTCTTCTATTTGATTTAGTGTGTCTGGTTTTATGTTAAGGTCTTTGATCCACTTGGACTTGTGTTTTGTGCAGGGTGAAAAGTATGGGTCTATTTGCATTCTTTCACATGTTGATATCCAATTATACCAGTACAATTTGTTGAAGATGCTGTCCTTTTTCCATTGTACAGTTTTGGCTTCTTTGTCAAAAATTAAGTGACAATAGGTGTTTGGATTCATTTCTTCAATTCGATTCCATTGATTAACTGAACTGTGTCTATACCAGTACCATGCTGTTTTTATCACTATTGCTCTGTAGTATAGTTTGAAATCTGAGATGGTACCCCACATCTGACAGAGGGCTAATATCCATATTTTACAAAGAACTCAAGAGAGTAAATGCCAAGAAACCAAATAATCCAATCAAAAGTGGGGAACAGAGCTAAACAGAGAATTTACAAAGGAGGAATCCCTACTGGCTGAGAAACACTTGAAAAAATGCTCAGCATCCTTAATCATCAGAGAAATGCAACTCAAGATGACTCTGAGATTCCATCTCACAACTTGTCAGAATGGCTAAGATCAAAAAATCAAATGACAGCACATGTTGTGGAGGTTGTAGAAAAAGGGGAACACTCCTTCATTTTTTGGTGTGAGTGCAAGCTTGTACAACCACTATGGAAATCAGTGTGGCAATATCTTAGAAAGCTTGGAATAGCTGTACCTCAAGACCCAGCCATACCACTTCTGGGTATACATCCAAAAGATTCATCACCAAACCCCAAGGATGTTCATAGCAGCTTTATTTGTAATAGCTAGAAACTGGAAACAACCCAGATGTCCCTCAAACAAGAAATGGATAAAAACACTTCGGTACATCTACACAATGGAATATACTCAGCCATCAGAAACAATGAAATCATGCAATTTGCAGCCAAATGGATGGAACTAGAAAAGCTCATCCTGAGTGAGCTAACCCAGACTCAGAAATGTGCACATGGCATCTACTCACTTATAATTGGATTTTAGCCATATGGTACAGATAACTATCCTACAACCAATGCACCAAAGGAAAAGGAACATAGACTTTGCTACCTGTTAATGAGACACTTTGCCCTAGTGGTGCTTCCATGTACACCCCCAGTATATGAGGAAGCTCTTAGCCCTCAGTATGACTACTGAACTGGGGTGAGGGACTGATATGTAGGGACACCTCACTCCGGTGGAGTAGGATAGAAGGGAGGGGAGTAGAGGCTGGGACAGTGGGACTGGGAGGGGTGAAAATAGGGCACTGTGATGAAGATATAACTTGAAGTAATAAATAAACATTTTTAAAAAAGACACAAACTAGAAGAATGGATGCAAAGAACAGGACCCATCCTTCTGCTGCATACAAGAAACACACCTCAACATCAAAAATAAACATTACATCAGAGTAAAGGGTTGGAACAAAGATTTTCCAAGCAAATGGACCTAAGTAAAATGGTGTAGTCATTCTAATATCTAACAAAATATATTTCAAACCAAAATTAGCCAAACAATATAGGAAAGGAAACTTTATACTCAACAAAGATAAAATGCACCAAGATGATATTTTAATTAATACCATCCCTGATATCAAATTGTAGAATAGAGCTATAATAATAAAAATTGCATGGTTTTTTAAAAAAGCCAGACAGCTTAGAACTAGGCATGGTGGCACATGCCTTTAATTCCATTGCTGAGGAGTCAGAGACATGCAGATTTCAGAGTTCAATAGACTGAGTTCCAGGACAACTAAGTTTAGGTAGTGTAGAAAACCTTCAAAAACAGAAAACTTGTGAAAATGTATTTGAATGAGAGGACTATGCTCCAGCATGAGCTTAGCAGTTTCAGCCACATTTTGGCTTTAAAGACAAGGATGCGAGAAAAAGGTTATGGAATCTCCCTCTGAGACTAAGAAAATCCACTGAGGCCATGCAAGTGTCAGGGGTGTCCCTGAATGAAGGCCAAAAGAGGCCATTTAGGGCTGGAGAGATGGCTCAGAGGTTAAGAGCACTGTCTGTTCTTCCAAAGGTCCTGAGTTCAATTCCCAGCAACCACATGGTGGCTCACAACCATCTACATTGAGATCTGGTGCCCAGGCATATATGTAGACCAAATACTGCATACATAGTAAATAAATAAATAAATGTTTTTGTTTTTTGTTTTTTGTTTTTTGTTTTTTTTTAAAGACGCCATTTAGTAAAAGTATGGAAGTGAAGCCTGGATTGCCTTGAAGACAATGCTGGAGATGATAGAGTTATGGGATACCTGCCAAGGAGAGCTGCTACAAGGGTGTGTAACCAGCCCATGAAAGAGTAGTGCATTTTCAGTCAACAGAGCTGAAAGGACTTGGAAATCTGGAGAGCACTTTGATAACAGACACGAAGATTCAGAGTTTGTCAGCTGATTTTCAGTCTTGCTTAGGTCAATTATTTCCTTACTATTCTCCCTTTTCTCTCAGACAAAATGGTAATCCTGTGCCACTGTATGCTGAAAGTATGTGATTTGCTTTTTTATTTTTATTTTAAAAGGGGTTACAGTTAAGAGATTTCCATGAGTATCAGAAGAGATTTTGAACTTTAGACTTTTAAATAATGTTGAGACTGATAGATTATGGAGATTTTTGAAGATGGATTGAATTCATTTCTTCATTATGATATGACTAAATCTATGGGGGCCAGGGAGTGGAATGTGGTGGTTTGAATAAAATAGCCCCCATATGTCCACAGAGACTGAGCCCCAAACCGAGGAGCATGCATGGGACTGACTGAGGCTCTCTCCACATATGTAACAGTTATAAAGTTTGACTTTCATGTGGGACTCCTAACAGCAGGAACAGGTGTTGTCTCTGACTCTGTTGCCTGCCTTTGGGATACTTTTCCCCTACTGGGCTGCATCTTCTAACTTCACTAGAAGATGTGTCTAGTATAATTGCAACCTGAATATGACAAGTCTGGTGGATATCTATGGGAGGCCTCCCCTTTTCAAAAGAGAAAGGGAGAAGTGGATGAGGGGGTAGGCAGGGGAAATTGACTGGGAGGGGAGGAGGGAGAGAAAACTGTGGTCAGGCTATAAAGTTAGTTATTTAATTAATTGTCTAATTAGTTAACTAAAAATAAACACAAACAATAAAAATAGAAAAAAGTGGCCCCCATAGGCTTATAGGGAGTGGCACAATTGGGAGGTATAACCTTGATGAAGTAGGTATGGAGGAAGTACCTCATTGGGTAAGAGCTTTGAGGTTTCAAGTGCTCAAGCCAGGCCCAGTATCACTTAGTCACTCATCATGATATCTGCAGTTGTAGATCCAGTTGTAGAAGCCTTAACAACCTTTCCAGCACCATGTCTGCCTCCTTGCTGCCATGCTTCCTGCCATGATGACAATGGACTAAACCTCTGAACTATCAACCAGCCCCAATTAAATATGTTCTTTTATAAGAGTTGCCATGGTTATGGTGTCTCTTCACAGCAATAGAAACTCCAATACACTAAGTGAAATTCACATATCTAAAACTTAAATGCTAATATTCACATATAAGAGAAAAACATAATTTTCTCTTTTTGTGCCTCATTCAAAATGATTGATTTTAGCTCTATCCATTTACTGACAAATTTCTTAATTTCATTTTTTAATTTTTAAATACTATTCCATTGTGTAAATGTACCACATTTTCATTATCCTCTCACCAGCTGATGGACTGTTTTCAGTTTTGGGCTAGTAGGAATAGAGTAGCAATGAACATCAATGAGCAGACATTATGACTATTCTTTGGTTTTAACTCGACTACATCTGGAATTATCTAAAAACCAGAGTCACTGGGCACATCTGTGAGAGGTTTTTAAGTAAATGAATCATTTGAAGTAGGTAGATCCATTTTAAATCCAGATCACTTGAGATCAGATGATTCACCTTAAATCTGGGCCACAACCTTCCATGGCAGTCTATATAAAAGACAAGGAAGAAAGCCTCATTAGTTTTTTGCCTGCTTGTCTTCATTCTTGCTTCCCTGGCATTAGAGACTACTTCTTCAGGATTCTTATATATCCTGAGGAGCAGATCAGATATCCAGCACTGTGAACTGAGCAGCTACTATATTCTTGGAATTTCATTAGGTGACAGCCACTGTTGGACTAGCTGAACCACAACCTGTAAACCAACCTCATAAATCCCATGTATATTTGATCTATCACTTCTTTTACTTTAGAGAACCCTGGCTAATACATTAGGTATCTGTAGTAGAATGTAGAGTCCTTTGTATATGTGCCCAAGAGTGGTATAGCTGGATCTTGTGGTAGATCAGTTTTCAGTTTTTCAGGATCCTCTAAACTGATTTCCACAGTGACTACAAAATTTTATACTCCTCTGGTGATGAATAAGTGTTCCTTCTTACTGTGTTTTGTTTTATTAATCTTGGTCCTCCTTACTGGAGTAAGATGAAATAAGACACTGATTTCTAAGTAACCTAGGCTGTGCTCAAAACTGCAATCCTTCTACCTCAGCCTCTCAAGTGCTCAAATTACAGAAGTGTGCTACAATGCATAGCTCCTCTACAATATGTTTTCACCGTTCTAGATGGTGGTGTTAACCTGGGAGAGTGGATCCTAAAAATGAAGAGAACTGAAGTCTCATGCAATAGCTAACTTTATTCAGATAATCAGACAATTTATATTCTGAGGATATTCTTGAGGGTTAGGCAAAGTCATATGAGCAAAGGTCACATGACTTCTAAATCATAGTGGTAAAATGATAGGTAATGTGAAGTAAAACTACTCCTATTTACTATACCTAGGAGAGGCACAAAAGCACATTTCAAGAATAATCCATGCTTTGGAGAAACAGAGACTGCAAAACTTTTGTCTTGTTTTATTTAAATTATCTCACAAGCTCTCAAAAGCCTCCTCACACATCATCATTTATGGACTGTGTTCTGACATATGCCAAACACACACACACACACACACACACACACACACACAAAATGTGGCATTTGGTCAAAAATACCAGAACTAAAAGTAAGGACAAAGAATAAAGAGGGAATGTATCAGCAGCAACCTATCAGTGATTCTGGATTTGAATTATCAAAGATAAAATTTAAAGTATGTGTACTTAACATGATCAAAAAAGTTAAAAATACGGATGTAGGTTTATCATACAACAGGTAAGGCATATAATAAATAAATGGTAATAGTATGGGATTTGTGCAAATATATTATATATACAAGGTAAAAGGTCCAATGAGAAGATAAAAAATGTGGCTAACAAGATGGATTAGCAGGACAACCCTGAGATCAGCCAGCTCTGTCACTGGTCTGGAGAGGAGCTCTGGCTAGAGATCTAGCCCAGGAGTGGATCC
>CAJQZJ010009486.1:1323360-1386738 GCA_907164525.1 Lophiomys imhausi | reverse complement strand
AGAAGAATCGTGGTTGTGTCGTTCCTGCTGGGCAGGGGGACGCGACAGCAAGCCTATCTCTTGGCATGAAAATACCCCTTGCACCAACTGCAGACAGACTGCTGTCCAAAAAGGACAAAACTTGGTAGCAGGGAAGTCGACAGCCTAACTCTGCCAAGACAGGGTAGGTAAGTCCTTCATAATCCCGGCTCTACAACAAATGTCTGTCAGAGAAACAGGACCCAAAGGCTGAAGACTGATGCAGGAATGTATGGAGAGAAAATGGGAACTGTCCAGGCAGTCATTGGTATGTCCTTTCTTAGTTTTGGAAGCTGCAGGCCCTGCACTTCCTATATAAGCAGATATATTTATCCCTCTCAGGTCTCTGAGGTGGTTGAAGAATAGACAGCTACAGTCTCATAGTTAAATTTTGAGTTGTTTAGGGATCAAGAGGGTGTTATAGATCTAAGAAGATACTCTTAAAAGTGTGTTGCAAGTTAGTATGAATGTTGAGTCAGATATAGACCTTTAAACTCATGGAGATGGTTAGATAGTAGAATGTTAAAGTCAGGGGCCAAATGTGTATAAACTGGACATTGGGAAGGTATACTGGGCCATTTAACTCTCATAAATGTGGCATATTTATATCTGTTGTTTTGTATAATACTTACTGCTATAAGAGAAGGAACCATATGTTGGACTGAAAGGGGAAAATTCTGGGGGGCAGAGGGTGGAAGGGCGGGATAGGAAGGGGGAATAGGGAGGGGTTTGTGACTGAGATGTAACTTGAAGAAAAAAAATAAAGTATTTAAAAAAAAAACAACTAATGTCGTCAGAGATACTGGGCCAAAAGGCTGAAGATAGATGCTCTAATATATGAAACGAAATTGTGGACTGTCCAGGCAGCCAGCTCTCTGTCATTTATTAGTTTTGGAAGCTGCTAGCTCTGCACTTCCTGTATAATCAGATATATTTATCCCTCTCAGGTCTCTGATGTGGTTGAAGAGTAGATAGTTATAGTCTCACAGTTAAATTCTAAGTTGTTTGGGAATGAAAATGATGACCTATGTCTAAGATGTTGTTTTTAAGTTGGTAATGAAAGTTAGGATAGGAAATGAGTTAGATATAGAACTTTAAACTCATGGGGATTGATGATAGAATATCAATATCAGTTGCCAAATATGAATGGACAAGACATTGGGAATGTATGTTATACCTTATAATTTTTTAAATTGTGGCCTAATTATTCAAAAAAGAATTATGAGTTCTGGGAAAAGAAGGAGATGATGAGAGGGTTTGGGTGGTAGGGGTGGAGGGAGGGGACTGTGATAGACATGTAACTTAAAGTAATAAATAAACTTTAAAAGAATAGGATTGGTTAAGTGTTCTTATATAATAATTGTTTATAGATATTAGGTTATAGGTATTAGATATTATAGGTTATGAGATATAGGTGTTTTATAGGTGTTTGCTAAGTATAAGAAAATATAAGTGTCTTAAATAAAAATTTTTTGTTTCAGAGAGAGAGAGAGAGAGAGAGAGAGAGAGAGATTTTTTTAAAAAACTAAAATATCCTAGTAGTTCAATTTTACCAATGCAGACTCAGGGGCCAGATGATAGTCTGAAACTCTGCTCCACGCTTTTTAAAATACCCTTCCACAATGTTCTTCTTTTATGTTTAATCCCTATCATCTGGATTCTAGCTCTGCCTCTTGACCTAAGGCTAACTTCATTTAATCCTGTATACAGAAAGCTCTTGGATTAAAGGTGTGTGCTAGGGCAGATCCACATCACAAGTACTTATTTACAGTACAAAGAAAGTTCTAGGATTAAAGACTGAGCTATCCCACAATTGAAACAGATTTTTCAATTCATAATCTCAGAATTCACAATGTGATCAAATGTCCAGCAACAGACACACATGCGCATACACACACAATAAACATATGCACATATACACAAGCACACATACACAAATGCACTCTCGCATGCAAACACTCAAAGACCAACACACATATTGATATAAAAACACTCACATACATACAGTTACAATCACATAAACACACACACTAAATAAATAATAACATAACTTTAAAGATGGAAATTGGCAAATATGACTATTTTTTGCAAATTAAATGACAAACACTTGAGTGTATACTGCCTACAAATTGTGACAAGAATGCTACAAGGAAGAAAAATTATTAGTTTATCATGCATATAGGTACAGATGCAAAACCTTTAAAAACATATTACTAATTTATTCCAGGGATGAGAGTTGGGCTTACTTTTGAGAAGTCAATGTGATTTCCCAAATTTTAAGAGTAAAAAGAAGATAGAATCACATATAATTTGCTCAGTATATGATGAAAAAATGACTTTCAAACTTTCTAAGTGAATGTATATTTATAAGTAAGAGTTTGGTTTTATCTTAACCACAGTTAATGTCCTAATTCAATCAATGAATTAATTCCTGATTCACAAGTCCCAACACAAAACTACAAGTCACATTAAAGAACTAAAACATCTCTGTCCTACAAAATCTACCAATTCTACCATAGTGCCTCCAACTAGAGCAGCTTATGTGAAACTACAGAAAAGAATTCAAAAGAATTATTGTAAATATTTTCAAAGAGTTAAAAGCAGATGCAAATAAATTTATGAAGTAATTCCAAGAGAATACAGATAGACAGCTGAATAATAAAGTTAATGCAAGATATGAAAAAAGAATTCAATAAAGAGAAATATTAAAGAGAAAACAAAGTAAAATGATCCTGGAAGTAAAATATTTGGTAAGTCAAATTAAAGCTTCTGTCTTAGTCACTGTTCTATGGCTGTGAAAAGACACCATGAACAAAGCAACTCTTATTAGAGAAAGCATTTAATTAGGAGCATGCTTGGGCTTGCAGAGGTTTAGTCCATCATCATTATGGCAGGAAGCATTGCAGCAAACACTGCAGGCATAGTGCTGGAGAATGTGTTTGAGAGCTATAACCTGATCTGCAAGCAGAGAGGACATGCTAGGCTTGGCATGGACGTTTGAAAGCTCAAAGCCCACCCCTGGTGACATATTTCCTTCAACAAGGCCATGCCTCTCAATCATTTCAAATAGTGCCACTCCATGGTGGTAAAGCATTCATATAGATGGATCACTCTTATTCAAACCACCACATTCTACTCCCAGGCCCCCAGAGGTTTATTGCCATACCATAGGGCAAAATGCATTCAGTCCAACTACAACGATTTCCATAGTCCCAATACTGTTTAAAAAGTACTCAGACACAAACAGGATATCTATATCACACTTCTCTCCAATACACAAGAACAATCATGAAGAGGTAGCAGAAAGACTGTAAAATCCAGAGGTCAGGGAGACTGGAGCAAAACTGTCTTTTAGACATGACAGGACACTATAGTCATAAACTCGCAGTAGCTGTATTGCCTACACAAGCCCTCACAAAATCCAGCCAGTCAACATTCTAGTATGGAATAGGAAAGAGTTTAGGAGAGCTAATCCCTTAATGAGGATTTATGAACAGTTCATGGCTTCATGGAGAAGAAGAGACAATGTTCTTTAAAGGTGTAGCTTGACAGATGTGGTGGACACGTCTTTAATCCCAGCACTCTGGAGATAAAGCCAGGTGGATCTCTGAGAGTTCAAGGCTAGCCTGGTCTACAAAGTGAGTCCAGGACAGCCATGGCTACACAGAGAAGCCCTGTCTCAGAAAAAAAAACTGTAATTAAAGGTGTAGCTCTTGATAGGTCAATCATGTGGATGGACCTACACCAATGAGTATACAGACAGTACAAATTAGAGTCAAAGGGTTACTAATTGAAAAATAGAACAAGGCCATCATGTAGTTGAAGGCTAGAGAGATAGGGATGAGTCTGGGAGGAGTTAAGGGGAGAATATAATCAAAGATCATTGTATAAATTAATGAAATTGAAATAAAAAATATAAAGAATCAATGAAAAAATGAGTTGCTTCTCTGAAAAGATGAACAAAATTTACAAGCCTTTAGTGAAAATAACAAAATGAAGGAAATAGAAGACCCAAATTCACAAAATTAGCAGAGAAAAGAGAGATATTACCACAAATACTAATGAACTCAGCAAATCATAAGAACATATTTTTAAAGTCTATATTGCACTAAATTAAAAAATAAATAATAAGAATGAATTTCTATATATATATGGTCAAAAATAAATATAAAAAATTATCACTTAAACAGATTGATAAGCAGCAACAAGAATAAAGCAGTAATAAAACATTTCCCAAGAAACTCAAATCCAGTACCAGATGGGATCACTGCAGAGTTTTATAAGGCTTAAAGAATTAATATTAATAATATTCATATCTTTCCATAAGATATAAAATAGAGGAATGCTTTCAAACTCTTAGGAAGATACTATTACCCTTCTACCAAAACTAAATAAAGACATGTCAAAAAAAAGAAAGAAAAGAAACTTGCCAAGCAATCTCCATAATGAACATAGACGCAAAAATTCTGAATAAAATATTAGCAAACCAAATTCAAAACAACATCTAAAAGATCATTCATCATGACCAAGATGGCCTTATATCAGAGATGCAGGGATGGTTCATTGAATGTGAGTTTATAAATGTAATTCATTATATAAGTAGACTCAATGCCATCAATCACATGATTATTTCACTAGACTCAAAAACATCTTTAACAAAACCTGCTTATGATTTTTAAATTTAAAAATCTGTTCATGATTTTTTTTAAAGGAGTAGACTGGAATAATCCATCACAAAATCCCTACAAAGGGTGCTTAAAAGATACAAACCAAGGCTTTAATTAAATGATACATCTTCTTCATGTAAGCAAATTAATGCCTGGTACATAAATATGACTCTTTCATAACCTAATATCCATTTTAAATTTGATCTTCATGGCAGAAATATGACTAAAACTTGGTTATAAAATTTTTGGTGGGTCAACAAACCCTGTTAAGAATTCAAAAGCAAAAGCAATATTAAAACATTTTGAGAACAATTTTTAAATGAAAACATACTCTAGATAGGTTATTAAAGTTCTAAGTTGAAATAATTTTTTGCATAAAAGTTAAATTACTAGTGAAAAGTATTTACCAAGGGCAAGGGACAAGAAAGGATTAAACAAACTGCTGTTGTGTGACTCTGACTTAAGGGACTATCCATGATGAACCTATTATCTTTTTTTCCAGGCAAGATATTTACTGAATTCACTTTTTAAGCCACCCAAAACTGCAAAATGAAATTCATTCTTTAAATAATTGGAATTCGTGTTGAGAATGGATTTTGATTAGTAGAAAAAATGTGAGCTTTTTCTTATTAGCAGACAAGAGCTGAAAATAAAGGAAGACAAACAAAATAATGAGTTATTAATGGCACCTGGGGAAATAAATGAGGTTTTTAAAATTTTTTAGTGATTATGAAAACAGTGTTTATGTGACCATGAAAAAGACAGCTCTGTCACACCTCTAAAACTCATGAAGGGAACACATAAAAGTCAGTGTTAAATTGTGTTAAATTTACTGAGTAACTCTCTAGAGAGGACATCTAAAAAGAAAAAGCTGAATATTAGATCATGTCTTTGCATTAAAAATGTTATAGTTGTTGAAGTCTTAAACATATAGGAAATATGTAGTCTCATTTTTTTTCAGAGGACAATGGACTGTCAGAAACATCCAGTACAAAGACTTGGGTCCTAATTCTATAAATAAATTGGGAGAATGGGGTTCTATTCAAGAGTGACTATTTGTTAGGAATAGTCATCCTCAACTTCTTCTCACTATTCACTAACTTATTTGTTAAGTAGAAAATTTAATATAATTAAACAAATCTCAACTCATGTGAAAATCAAATTAGATTGCAGAAACAATATAATATTATAAGTAACTTTTAATTATTCTCTGAAATGTAGCTAAGAACTCCTAAACAGGATACATAGAAAAGACACAAAGGATTCCAAAAAGCCCTTTGTAGATAACAGATCAGTCCTGATTCACACATCCTCACCATACCCATCAGTTTATATGATAGTATCTCGGAAGCACCACAAAAAGTGAAAGTTATTCTTTTAGCCTCCATGGACAGCAGGCATGTATATGATATATATGTATATGCAGAAAAAATGACAATACACATAAATGAAGTAATAAAATTAAATAAATACATTTTTAAAAGTCAAGGGTATAATCTTCCCTGAAAGTTCGAGGAGCACCAACAGAAGCACATAGAGAGATTATACAGAAACACCCCAGTATCTCTCCCTGGCTGGATAATTACTGAACAGCAGATACCTATTTGCCAGAGAAAAGATTGGTTAGGCTAGTATTTTAATAACTTGGTAAGAAAATATTCATAATTTATTTAGGTGTTATATTAATCAGAGAAAACAAACAATACAAAAGAAAGAGTCTGAGAAAACTGTAATCCCAAACTACTTGGAATTATGTTTGCTATGCATATTTAAAGCCATAATGCCTTCAGCCTTCTTTGTGAAATGCCTCATTGACCATCTTTTCTCAGAAGAGTTACAAAGAAGATTGATATATGATAAAATCATTATGAAAATTGGGAGATTTATTTTAATTTTCCAATGAATAAGCAAACACAAAATAGAGAATAATAAAAAGACCAGGCATTTATTAAGGACTGCACAGCTACAGTGACTTCTTACACAGCAAAGTCTCTTTGCAGTTTAAAATTACTTTGTTTATAACCTTCATCTTTCCATAACATATATTGACTATAAAAAGCTAAGATTATTGTGTGATTAATTGAAATATTTAAATTCTTCTTTTTATTAAAATCAATGCCATTGTAACATAAAGTCAAATATAACCCCTTAAAAAGCTAATGGCTATCAATGTAACAATAATAAGCAAAATGCTGTGGTGGGGATAATTAGGAATTGGATAATAACCATCTACTGCTTACAAATGAAGCTCAGGAGAAACAAACGGCAAAGCCTCGCCCACAAAAGTATGCAAACTGTCGTACAAAACAGAAAGGACACACACACAAGACAAGCAGAGAGTGATTTAACAGTGTCATTATCAACAATTATTTGTTTTACTATTCAACAGTATCATTTGAGGCTTAATGAGGTGGTGTAGGTAGTAAAGAAACCTGCCACAAGGCCTGATGACCTTAGTTTAATCACTGGGGTCCAAATGGTGGAAGGAAAGAACAGACTCTCACAAGTTGTCTTCTGACCACATATTCACATCCTTACACACACACACACACACACACACACACACACACACACACACACACACCAACACACACAAACACATGCATTCAAGCACACACGCATGGACATGCGCACACAAATAACTAAATAGATAAATGAATGATGCAGCTTTTAGAAAGTATTTTTAAAAGTTCCTTGTCAACTTTTAACAACATACAATTCATATAACAAAGAAGGGAGATAATGGAGATGCAATTACCAAGGAAAATGTTATGCAACAAGGAGATAGTCTCTACCTTACCCAACAATATGAGCAGCATTTCAATGAGCCTACAGAATGTACAAGCTAACACGGAATTCCAGAGATGTACTATAACTTAAATTTGGAGACAAGTAGTATTTAATGTGATTGTTCTTCCAACATCCTTTCCTGCCACCATGTGGACTAGAAGAAAATGTTCCCAATTGAGTTTTGCTAGGACCCAGGCAATAAAAAATACTCATGTGGACTAGAAGAAAATGTTTCCAAATGAGTCTTGCTAGGACCCAGGCAATAAAAAATATTCATTTTTTTCTTTTCTAAATCATTAAGATGGATGCAGGCTTAAGCCAATCAATCAACCTATGATGTCCACTTGTCTGAGTAATTCAAGGGAGGACACCTGATTTTTACCAAAGAAAATTTCCATCACAACAGTGATAAAGCAACTTGGAATAGACAAGTTTTCATAACAAGAAAATAAAAAAAACATGTAAGAAAGATGTGAGTCTCCTTATCATAGGTATTCTTAAGTATTGAAATATAAAAAGTGTGATTCTTCATGATCATGAGAAATAGAGATGCTTGCTACTTTAGATGTATTATCAGCATATAGCACTCCACACTGGGGTTCTATTCAGTCTTAAAAATATGTGTCCTATAAAGAGGAAATTTGTTTTTTGTTTGCATAATACTTTCCTAGATAAGATCTATCACCAATAAAGAAATACATAGAATTTTCAAAGTATTTCTACTGCATATAATACACAGAGACTACTTAACATCAATAATTATGTCATAAAATTGAAACATGATTTTCAGTACTTCTATCTCAAAAGTTTTTGAGAGTCCAGATTATATCCTATTATGATGCACAATGAGCTTTTAGAAAGAATATAAGCATAATTGCATTAAAATGAAATCAGTCCAGAACCAAAACCATGTACAGTTCCTTCTAAACAGTTTTATGAAAATGTAGTTTCTGAAACACCAAGGATACTAGTCATAAAGCTTTGACAATCAACCTGGTTCCTTTTAATCATTTTCTTTCAACCTATTTGAAATATTTTATAAATGATATCAAACTGAAAGACAGACATGTGTTATTAAATAAAAATCCCACTGCCACAGGTAGGCTACCATTCTAGGAGTTGTTCAGAAAGGCATCTTAGGCTCACAAAACAATACAGGCAGTTGTTACTTCTGTTGGTTGTCATACAGAAGATATACACCTTGGTCTCAGAAAAGAAGTCAAGCTGGGTGTGGACTAAAATCATTCTCCTACTGTCTAGTCCCAGTGTGAGAAGATACACTGCAGGCTGCTAAGGGAGCATTGCAATCAATAATCTTAGCTCTGATGTGTACCACATATGCAATAACATCCTCATTAGCTATGATTATCAGCTCCAGATCTGTACAATATGCTGTCAGTGAAGGAGTGTGGCTCATGGAGCCTTACCTCTATCTGAGGATTTGTACACAATTAAGGAT
Organism: Lophiomys imhausi; assembly: GCA_907164525.1. Taxonomy (NCBI): domain Eukaryota; kingdom Metazoa; phylum Chordata; class Mammalia; order Rodentia; family Muridae; genus Lophiomys; species Lophiomys imhausi. The sequence continues at coordinate 1,377,804 of CAJQZJ010009486.1, read as the reverse complement.
TAACAGAAGAGGGAGAGACATTTTCTTCAAAGTTGTAAACATTGATAAGGTGTTCATACTACTATAATCAACCATATTGGAACTAACTGGGTCACACACATGCAAACACACACAAAGGCAGACACAACAAGATGTGAAAGTAAAAATGTGTATGTCCAGGAAAGAGGAAAGTCATTTGGTGGGAGATCGGCATAAAAGAGTGTAACAGAGGTATCAGCTTTCTGTTGTGATAAAGAACTAACCAAAAGTAACTTGGGAAGTAAACAGTTTATTTGGCTTACATGACCTGATTATAGTTCAGCAGCAGCAGAAGTCAGAACAGAAACTCAAAGCAGGAAACTAGAGGCAGGATCAGAAGCAAAGATCATGGAAGAACACTGTTTATTGGTTTGCTTCCCCTGGCTTACTCAGCTTCTCTTCTGATACACTCAAGTCCACATTCCCAGGGATAGCATTGCCTACAGTGTGATGGGCCCTCCAATATCAATCATCAATCAAGAAAACACCCCACAGACTTGCCCACAGACTATTCTGATTAAGGAAATTCCTCAATTGAGGCTCCTTTTTCCCAGATGACCCTAGTTTGTGTCAAGTTAACAAAAACTAACCACCAAGGGGTGGGAGGGGGTTGAAAATGATGAAAATAGATTATATAAAATGTTTTAATTAAATCCATTATGTATGAGATTTCCAAGATGGCAGAGCACAGCCACACTGTATACCAGTAACAGGAACTCAGTAACTGCAGAAAAAGCAAAAGGACACAGCACTGACCATAAAACATACACATCTGTGTTTCCCTGGACCAAGGAGGATCTCCCCAGATTACAAAGACCCACAGATTCCAGCCACTGGCCCCACCGACCTGCCCACCTTAACAAGGTCAGATCTGGTCTCCCAGTGACAAAGGGCCCCAAACCTTGGCCACCAGGAACTTCCTATGTTCCCCAAGAGAGATCCTCTGGTGGGTTGCCCTATGACCTGCAGAGTCATTCACCCTGGTCTCAGGTCTCCAGGTGCTTACTGAGACAGATTCTCAGAGAAGTCTCCCTCCAAGCCATAGAGATGGTCCCCCCGCAGTCTCTGGCAGTCATGCACTTCCAATGACCTGGGTCAACTGCCGAGTGCCAGAGATACTCAGTCGGGTTTCTGGACTCAAGGTGCCTCCTGCCCCCAAGAGAGCTTCTCTTAGAGGTCTTCCTTTTGAGTTCCAGGGATTCGCATCCAGGCCTCTGACCACCGGGTGCATCTCTGAGAGAGTTTCTCCTAGAGGGCATCTGCTGAGCCCCAGGGACACTTGACCTCAGCTTCAGGTCTCCAAGCATCTCCTACATCCAGAGAGAGTTCCTCTGAGGGGTTTTCCTCTGAGCCTCAGAGACTCCTGCACTGCCCTCTGCTCTATAGACACTTTCCATATTTCTGGCAGACCTTCTAACATAGAGTCTAAGAGAGGTAACCACCTGGAGTCCTAGGGAAGCAGGGACGCCTATATTTGGCGTCCATATGGTTCTACCCAGCAACAGCCTTCAGTCTGCAGCCCTACCAATCTTCATGAAGTAACCCTCTGGATCTCAGGATCATGCAGGAACATCCAGCCTTCAGACTAGGACTGTTACCTGGCACCAAATCTAGTGATCACCAGTAACAACCAACCAATGAATAGGACAACCAGATGGCTAAAGGCCAACAAAGCAACACAATCAACAAACATCAGGGCAATATGACACCACCAAAATGCAGCTATCCTTGTACAGCAAGCCCTGACCATCCTAACACAGTATAAATATAAGAAAATGATGACAAACTTATACATTTGTAAATGATAGAGGCCTTAAAAGAAGAAAATAAATTCCTCAAAGAATTTAAGGAGATTACAATCCAACAGATGAAAGTACTGAAAAAAAAATCCCTTATAGAAATCCAGACAAACACAAACAGGAGAAGAAAAGGGAAAAAGCCAATGAAGAAATACAAGCAAAATCAATCAAGCTGGAGAAGGAAATGATTATATCAGTACAAGACCTGAAGAAGGAAATGAAAGCAATAAAGAAAACACAAGCAGAGACAATCCTGGAGGTGGAAAATCTAGGTAAAGAACAGGAACTACAAACACAAGCATCACCAACAAAATACAAAAGATGGAAGACATAATCTCTGGTGTGGAAGATTCAATCAAAGAAATAAATACACCAGCCAAAAAAAAAATCACCCAATATATATACAATCAACCAAAAACAACCAAGAAATCAAGGACTCAATGAAAAGGCAGAACCTAAGAATTATAAGAATGGAAGAAAGAGAAGATTGCTGACTCCAAGGGCAAGAAAACATTTTCAACACAATCAGAGAAGAAAATTTCCCACACCTAAAGAAAGAGATGCCTACAAATGTTCAGAAGACTTACAGAACACCAAATAGATTAGGAAAAGAAATCTCTCCTGCCACATAATAATCAAAACACTGAAAGTACAGAGTGAATAAATAACATTAAAAGTTGCAAGAAAAAAAGACCAAGTAACATATAAAGGCAGACCCATTTGAATCACACCTGACTTCTCTTCTGAAACTCTGAAAGCCAGAAGGGCCTGGGCAGATGTCTTGCAGGCCCTAAGAAACCAGATGTCAATCCAGACTACTACACACAGAAATACTTTCAATCAACATAGAGGGAGAAGACCAGATATTATGTCATGAAATTAAATTTTAAGAATATCTATTCCCAAAATCAGACCTACAGAAGATCCTAGAAAAAAAACTCCAACCCAAAGTAGATAACACACAAAAAAAAAATGCCAGAAGCAACCCCACTGCAGCAAAAACAAACTAAACCCACAAACACACTATGGCCACCTTCATCAAAATAGAAGGAAATAACAATCTATGGTCATTGAAATCTTTCAACATCAGTGGACTCAATTCCCCAATAAAAAGACACAGACTTACAGAATGGATTGAGAAACAAGACACATCATTTTTTTAAATAATTTATTTTTTATTTCTTCAAGTTACATCTCACTCATAATCCCCTCCCTACTCCCCCCTGCAGTTCTAACCTCCTACTCTCTTCCCCATCAAACCCCCCATCCTCTTTCCATTTTTTAAGTTAAAGGTATATCTTTTCCCCCCAATAGCTCCCCCTTTCAGTCCAACAAATGGTTCTTTCTCTTATAACAATAAATACAATACAAACAACAGAAATAAATAGGCCACAATTATGAGAGTTATATGGCTTAGCATACATTCCCAATGTCCAGTCCATATGTATTTGGCACCTGACTTTAACATTCTACTACCTAACCATCTCCATGAGTTTAAAGTTCTATATCTAACTCAGCTTTCATACTAACATTCATCACAATTTTTAAAACATCTTCTTAGATCCAGAACACCCTCTGATTCCTAAGCAACTCAAAATTTAATTATGAGACTCTAGCTATCTATTTTTCAACCACCTCAGAGACCTGAGAGGGATAAATATATCTGATTATATAGGAAGTGCAGGGCCTGCAGCTTCCAAAACTAAGAAATGACATACCAGTGGCTGCCTGGACAGTTCCCATTTTCTCTCCATACATTACAGCATCAATCTTCAGCCATTTGGCCTTGTTTCTCTGACAGACATTGATTGTAGAGCAGGAATTATGAAGAACTTGACTAGCCTGTCTTGTCAGAGCAAGGGTGTCTACTTACCTGCTTCCAAGTTTTGTCCTTTTTGGACAGCATTCTGTCTACAGTTGAAGCAAGGGGTTTTTCTTGCCAAGAGCTGGCTTGCCACTAATTCAACCATCTCCCCCTGGAGATTCTTCAATGCTCATCTTCTACTTAGAGTAGAATAGGGGGTGCTGTCAGGAGCTGACATTTCTCGATATCAAAAAATCTTAAGTTAAGAAAACATCTTTGAATGCCATATTCTGCAGATCTCTGGAGGTTTTTGAAGATGTCCTATCTATTATATTTAGATAAGCAAATGTTGCTTGTCTCTTAGCAACTTGATTTCTGATTAGCTTAGAAAACAACTGTGATAGATTGTCATGGTACCTAACAAAATGACAAGTTTGAATGACTATTAGTTTGCATTTCTTACTACAGTTGGTAGCAAAAGGCCGAAAATTCACATTTAATTTTTTAAGCATTACTAGGTACAATACTTTTAAAAAGCATTACCCTTAATTTTGTATCAATATACAAGGGTCAATAACATTGTGGCCAAATATAATCTTAATTTTGTATCAATATACAAAGGTATAAGGGCATCTTCAATAATCTGTCCTTTGTTCTTGATCTTTCCTATATTATGTCTATGTCCCATTTTTTCTCAAGTCTGCTCACTCCTACATAGGAGAGAAAGAAGTATACAGAAAGAAAAAAGAGAGAAGTCCCTGGGTCTAACCTCCAAAACCTATTTAACAAGACCATTTAACAGCTTGTAATCTCTTCCCCTAAATAATATGATTCTCTATTATCCATCAAATGACCAAAGGGGGGAAAACACCCTCCCCACATTCTGGGGATGGGACATCACTCTCTTAAAATGATTTCCTGCTGATTTGGGACATAGTAAACCTGTTTGGGGCCCAAATAAGAATGGAAAAAAATGGTTTAAATTGTTAATAGAATCATTTGATGTTCAGTCCTTTTGGGCTCAGTTATTTAAGTGTCCTAAAAAGTTCGTAGACAGAAGCTGAACTTCAGGGCTTTACTGAAGTTCTGGCTGGAGCAGTCTGTGGAGCTAAACAATCTTAGCGATTTTGAGTTGTTGTGGTTGTAGACTTTTGAGGAAACAGCTATTGAGGAAGTCTGCAAGGCTGGATCATCTGGGCTACTTGTCTTCTTTGATGTCTGATCTGTTTTCTTCTGAGGTTTCTCTTGTCCAGTTCTCCCTGGATTCCTTGGATGGATGCTTTAAATCTACTGGAAAGATAACAACAGAGACCTGCCCTAATCCTAACTCTGGGACACTACCTTTTTTTGCGGGGCAGGGTAAGGTTAGGTAATATTTTTCCTGGAACAAATTTGTTTTTTTGACAATATGTAAAGTATTATCTTTCAATTAGGATTGAAGAAGAAAATATTTTGATATTTTGGAGCTAAACAAAATTTTAGTGTATATATTTTGAGATCTCAAAGGACAATTTGTTTGAATTTCAGCATGCCTTTTGTAAGTAAACTTAAATCCTTCCAAATCCTATGTGCCTGTCTCTTCATTATAAGTATTGGGGTCAAAGACATGTGGTTCCCAACTGATGAGATTAAAGATGTGCTTCACCACCCCTGGATCCAAGTTTTTCTCTATTTAGAGCTTTTTTTGTGTCAGTCTAACCTTGAGCTCTGAGATCTGCCTGTTTCTGTCTCTAGTGTGTTGGGATTAAGGGTGTGCACCATCACCACCCTGTTCCTTGTAACTCTAGAATTTATAAGACAACTAAACCTATGATACTCCTGTCTCTGCTGGAGTTAAAGGCATTGTCTAACACCACGCATTTCATGTATTTTACGTTAGCTCCAAGTTTTTTCAACTCTTGTAGTTTAGAAAACCAGGTTGAACAGCAGTAACCTTTAATTTATTTACAGTATTTTAAACCTGTTACCTGCTTTTTAATGCCAAACCATGCAAATATCCTATACATCTACAAAAAAAAAAAAAACTTTTAAGCTGCTATCAAGTTTGTGTAATCTATGTGGCCACCTGCAGTCCAACATTCTAATATGAAATTAAGACCATTTTCCTTTCATGCCAGTAAGGCAAGTATACATTTGGTAAACTATAGTTTGAAATTTTTATATTGTATTTTTATTATATTTTTAAGCTTATAAACTCTTTTCTTAAAAAAAGGATTATTTTGTTTTTTCAAGTTACTTCTACAACGTAGTTTCCTCCCTCCTCCCCTCCTGGCCCCTCCCTTCTTCTCTCCTTCCCTCCCTCCACTCTTCCTGCTCTTCCTCCCTTCCTCCCTTCCTCCCTCCCTCCCTCCTTATTCCTCTACTTGCTACTCTCCTTCTTTTCAGATGAGTTGGGCCCTCACATATCATACTCCCTCAGATCTTCAGACATGTGAGGGCCAAGACCTTCCACTTGTACTAGAGCTTGATATGACACACCATCTCGGGTATGGTGTTAAATTAACCTGCACCAGATTCCATGACTCACTGGTGGGTAAAATGTTTCCTAGGATAGATATGCTAGGTTCCTATCTATTTGGGTTTGTGGGTTGTAGGATAGTTATCCTGTGATGTATGGTTAATAACCATTTATAAGGGAATACATACCATATTTATCTTTCTGGGACTGTGTCAGCTCGCTTAGGATGAGCTTTTCTAGCTCCATCCATTTGGTTTCGAATTGCATGATTTCCTCATTTCTGATAGCTGTGTAGTATTCCATTGTGTAAATGTACCACATTTTTTTTTTTATCCATTCTTCAGTTGAAGGATATCTGGGTTTCTGGCTATTACAAATAAAGCTGCTATGAATATTGTTGAGGCAATGTACTTGTGGTTTTGTTTCGAATCTTTTGGATATATGCTCAAGAGAGATATGGCTGGGTCTTGAGGTAGACTTATTCACAATTTTCTAAGATATCTCCAGATTGATTTCCAAAGTGGTTGCACAAGTTTGCAGTCCCACCAGCAATGGGGGAGTGTTCCCCTTTCTCCACATCTTCCCCAGCATATGCTAGTGTTTGAGGTTTTGATCTTAGCCATTCTGACAGGTGTGAGATGGAATCTCAGAGTTGTTTTAAGTTGCATTTCCCCAATGAACAAAGATGTTGAACATTTCCTCAAATGCCTCTCGTCCTTTAGAGATTCCTCTTCTGTGAATTCATGGTTTAGCTCTGTACCCCATTTATTGATGGGGTTATTTGATTTTTTGATGTTTAATTTCTTCAGTTCTTTATATATTTTGGATATTAACCCTCTGTCGGATGTTGGGTTGGTGAGGATCCTTTCCCAGTCTGTAGGCTGCCATGTTGTTCTAAGGACAGTGTCCTTTGCCTTACAGAAGTTTTTCAATGTTATAAGGTCCCATTTATTGATTGTTTGTTTTAATGCCTGAGCTATTGGTGTTCAATTCAGGAGGTTGCTACCAGTGCAAATGAGTTCAAGGCTTTTCCCCATTTTCTCTTCTATTAATGTTAGTGTGTCCGGATTTATGTTGAGGTCCTTGATCCACTTAGACTTAAGTTTTGTACAGGGTGATAAGTATGGATCTATTTGCATTCTTCTACAGGTTGACATCCAGTTAGACCAGCACCATTTATTGAAGATGCTTTCCTCTTTCCATTGTATGGTTTTGGCTTCTTGGTCAAAAATTAAGTGACCGTAGGTGTGTGGGTTTATTTCTGGATCTTCAATTCTATTCCATTGGTCAACTGGTCTGTTTCTATACCAGTACCATGCTGTTTTTATTACTATTGCCCTGTAGTACAGCTTGAAATCCGGGATGGTGATACCTCCAGATGTTCTGTTATTGTACATGATTGATTTAGCTATTCTAGGTATTTTGTTATTCCATATGAAGATAAGAATTGTTTTTTCCAAATCTGTAAAAAAATGAGTTGGAGTTTGGAAAGGAATCAAATTGAATCTGTATATTGCTTTTGGTAAGATGGCCATTTTTATTATGTTGGTTCTACCAATCCATGAGCAAGAGAGATCTTCCTATCTTCTGATATCTTCTTCAATTTTTTTTCTTCAGGGACTTGAAGTTCTTATCATACAGATCATTCACTTGCTTGGTTAGAGTTACCCCCAGGTATTTTATATTATTTGTGGCTATTGCAAAGGGTGTTGATTCCCTTATTTCTTTCTCAGCCCATTTATCTTTTGTGTAAAGAAGGGCTACTAATTTTTTTGAATTTATTTTGTATCCAGCCACCTTGCTGAAGGAGTTAATCAGCTGTAGGAGTTCTCTGGTGGAATTTTTGGGGTCCCTTATGTATACTATCATATCACCTACAAATAGGGATACTTTGACTTCTTCCTTTTCAATTGGTATCCCTTTTGATCTCTTTTAGTTATCTTATTGCTCTAGCTAAAACTTCAAATACTATGTTGAAGAGATATGGAGAGAGTGGGCAGCCTTGCCTTGTCCCTGATTTTAGAGGAAATGCTTTAAGTTTCTCTCCATTTAGTTTGATGTTGGCTATTGGCTTGTTGTAAATTGCCTTTATTATGTTTAAGTATGGTCCTTGTATGCCTGATCTCCATTTGCTTGGTATATCTTTTTCCAGCCTTTTACTTGGAGATAATGTCTATCTTTTTTGCTGAGGTGTGTTTCTTGTAAGCAGCAGAATGTGGGATTCTGTTTTTGCATCCGTTCTGCTCTAGCCTATGCCTTTTTATGGGGGAATTGAGTCCATTGATGTTGAGAGATATTAATGACCAGTGATTGTTACTTCCTGCCATCTTGATGTTGGTGGAAAGAGTATGTGAGTGAGCTTCTCTTCTTTTGGTTTTGCTGCAGGCATGCTACTTGCTTCCTGTGCTTTCTTGTGTGTAATTAACCTCTTTGGGTTGGAGTTTTCCTTCCAACATCTTCTGTAGAGCTGGATTTGTGTATAGATATTGTTTGAATTTAGATTTGTCATGGAATATCTTGTTTTCTCCATCTATGTTGATTGACAATTTTGGAGGGAATAGTAGTCTGGCCTGGCATTAGTGTTTTGTTAGGATCTGCAAGATATCTGTCCAGGCCCTTCTGGCTTTTAGAGTCTCTGAAGAAAAGTCAGGTGTGATTCTGAAAGGGTTTCCATTATATGTTACTTGACCCTTTTCCCTAGCAGCTTTTAATATTCTTTCTTTGTTCTGTACACTTAGTGTTTTCATTATTATGTGGCGGGAAGATTTTCTTTTCTGGTCTAATCTATTTGGAGTTCTGTAAGCTTCTTGTACAGTTATAGGCATCTCTTTTTTTAGATTTGGGAAATTCTCTTCAATGATTTTTTTGAAGATATTTTCTGGTCCATGGAGCTGGGACTCTTCTCTCTCTTCTATTCCTATTATTCTGAGATTTCGTCTTTTCATTTTGTCCTTGATTTCCTGAAGGTTTTGTGTCAGGACTTTTTTAGATTTGACATTTTGTTTGACAGACGTATCAATTTCTTCAATTATATCCTCTGAGCCTGAAATTCTTTCTTCCATCTCTTGTATTCTGTTGGTGATGCTAGTGTCTGTAGTTCCTATTCTCTTCTTAAGGTTTTCCAGTTCTATGGATGTCTCTGATTGGATATTCTTCATTGCTTCAAATTCCCTTTTCAGGTCTTCCATTCCTTTAAGCACTTTATTCATTTCCATCACCTCCTTTGCAGTACTTTGTTGTTGCTCTCTGAGGTATTTTATTTCCACTCTTAAGCCTTCTATTATTAATATAAGTGTAGGATTAAGGTCATTTTTCTTTCTTTCAATCATGTTAGAAGCATTATTGTCTGTAGCATTATTGCTAGGATCTGAAGACATCCTATTGTTCTGGGTTTTTTTTTTTTTTTACCATGTTCCTGTGCTGACCTTTTGTCATCTGATTGACCCTGGTGTTGTCTGTTTCTTTTGTCAGTTGACCTTCGTGTTCATGAAAACTCCCTGCCCCAGGGGTTGGCTGATCCTGAGATCCTGGTGTCTACCTACAGATCATGGGCAGGTTCCTGTAATAGAGGGGCTCTCAGATAGGAGAGTGGCTGCCACTCTCCTCAATGGTTGTGACCCAAATGGACCAATATACAGGGGATTTAAGTGGGGAGGAGTCTATCCTCTGAGGACCTGAGAGCTGGCAGGTCTCCTTAGAAAGGCAGGTAGAGGTGTGATTGGGCCTGTGTTCTCCCCTCACTGACACAGTCTTTCTGGTTCCACAGGTAGGCAGGCAGGGAGCTCCACCCAAGATGGGTGCCGGCCTCAGTGTGCCTGTTGCTGAATGCCTCAGATGCTTGGGTGCTAGGGTGAGTGACCCGCCCCAGTATTTGTGGAGAACACACAGTCATGGGCTCTGTTTACAGTCAGTCTTGGCTCCTAATTGCTTTGCTGTGACTGGGTTAGGTCTCTGCCTCTCAGCTACAGTGCACACTGTGCCGCCATGTTGGAAACTCCAGAAAAAAAAAAAATCTCATGTACCTTTTCTTTTGTGGTGCAGCTGTTTTTCCCTCTTGGGTGTACAGGTCTGTGTAAAAGCTGGATGTCAGGCAGACAGGCGGGGCCGCTGATCTGTGGCTGGAGCATTGGGTTGAATCCACTTGTGGGCTAGATCTTCTCTAGCAGGTGCTCAAGACGCATCATTTTGCTGCATACAAGAAATGCACCTCACCAACAAAGATACACTTAACCTTAGAGTAAAGGACTGGAAAAAAGTTTTCCAAGCAAATTCCCCCAGGAAGAAAGCTACAGTGGTCATCTTAATATTAAATAAAATAGACTTTCAACCAAAATAAATAATAAAAACTAGGGAAGGATACCCGTCAAAGGAAAAATACACTAAAATAATATCTGAATACTGATCATCTATGCCCCAAATACAAGGACACCCATATTTGTAAAAGACACACTATTAAAACTTACACCACACATTTATCTTCACATAGTAATAGAGGGAGACTTCACCATCCCTCTCACACCAATGGACCAGTCATCGGGACAGAAAACAAACAGAAAAATAATGAAACTAACAGAGACCAAGAACCAAATGGATCCAACAGATATCTATAGAACATTTCACCCATACATAAACATTCTCTCTATTTTTTAGCATAGTACTTGAATCTCTAGCTAGTCAATAAAAAACTAAAGGAGATCAAGGGTATACAAATTGGAAAGGAAGAAGTCAAAGTATACCTACTTGTAGATGATATGATAGTATATATTAGTGGCCCCAAAAATTCCACCAGAGAACTCCTACAGCTGATAAAATCATCAACAATGTGGATGGATATAAAATTAATTCTAATTAATCAGTAACTCTTCTTTAAACAAATGATAGATGGGTCAAGAAACAAATTACTGGGGGGAGCCAAGATGGCAGCAGCCTGCATGAACACATTTTGATTGCAGGGAAAACAGCTATAATGCCACAGAGTTGTAAGACACTGAACAATAATCTGAGTACTGCCAACCTGCTGGGTTTCACCCAGAGACCCAGGGACCAATAAAAGTCCCTAGGCAGGACTCTCCTCCCCTCTCTCAGACACTAAACAAAAAGAGACCAGCAGTATCCACACATAAGCTCTGGAACCTGAGAACTGAGAATCATCACCAGAAGAGAGTCAGGGTGAGAGACATTCCATTACCCATCAGCAGCTCCGAACCCCCAGACAGGGTTACTCACCAGCCTCCTGGGCTCTCAGATCCCATGCAGGCTCTCAGGTTATTTAGAGAAGAGTTGGAGGAGCCAGAGTGGAGCCATGGGAGCTGGATGCTCTCTGGGAAGTCCCACAGCTATCTGAGCAGCTGCGGCGCAGAGACCAGTGAGTCCACACTTGCATTTTGTAAAGCGCAGGCATATTTGTGCTTCCCCAGAGGGGTGCTGGATATACATACAGGCCCCTCTTTTGGATTTACAGTCACTGGAAAGAATTCTGCAACTACACAGAGTAGCAGGATACACTTCCAGCAGCTCCACTGCAGTGTTCCAGATTGTGGAAGACAGTGGCCCCAATAGCCAGTCAGCTCCAGACTGACATAGGTGGAGCAGGGAGAGTGGCATAAAGGCAGGCGATCAGGGTGGAAGGCAGATTTGTTATCCACATGGTCCAAGCTCTGGGCAGATTGTGGGGTTTGTACCAGACACTTTTGCTAGTGCTGGCCCTTCCGGTGGGAAGCCAGATCTTCACTGTATATAGCTCCACCCCTGGATCAGTGAGGTTTTGGCTTGGGGGACGCTGCTGTACTCCTTCCCCATCAGAATCGTATCCTTTCAGCTGGCAGACCCAACCCCCAAACTTAGGACCTCCAGAGTCCACAGCATCTGTGCCTGAACACACAGGACCATACCAGCAGAGCCAATACATGCTGAATACCTAGTGTGCAACATACAGAGCTCCGACTTGTGAGAAGTGAAACAATCCCCGGCCATTCCTCATTGCCTGGAGTGGGCTGCACCAGCTCACAGTGCTTCTGGCTATTAGATCCACATTGACCCTGAGAACACCCAGAGAGCAGCTGGGGAGGACCACAAACACGGTCCCAACACATATGCTGCAGGGGAGCTACAAACCCACCTAACAGTCTGCAGCCTGCCAACCTGTGTTGTCATCTATACGAAGACCCGCTGGATCCCAGGAACCTACAGGAACACATCCCACCACAACCCTTCACCTGAGTCCCCAATTGGGACAAAACAGGAAGAGGTGAGCTCTAGGAGAAACTGAGAACCTCCACACAAGGCCCCGTCCAGCCTGTGGAAAGCTACAGATCACCAAACTATACAACTGCTACACCAAAGCACCCCCTTTGGCACCAAACCCAGAAAGCACCAGGAACAAACAGCTAAGAACAACCAAATGGCTAAAGGTCAGAAAAAAAAAAAAACAGAAGTCAGGGAGATATGACTCCAACAAAACACAACTATGCTACTACAGCAAGCCCTGCCCACTTCACCACAGCTGAAACACATGAAAATGATGACAATTCTACATTCTGGAAAGTGCTAGAGTCCTTTCAAGAAGAACTTAGATCTATGAAGGAATTCAAATAGTCCACAATTTTACAAGCGAAAGCAATGGAGAATAACTTTAGAGAGCTCCAAGCCAAAGTGGCTCAACTTGAACAGGAAAGAGACAAGCAATGAATGATTTTAAAGATATGAAAGATTTCTAGGAAAAGACAAGCAAATTGGAGCAGAAAATGTATACAACGAATAAAATCTTTCAAGACTTGAAACTGGAAATGGAAGCAGTAAGGAAAACACCCTCAGAGATAAGAGTGGAAGTGGAGAAGCAAGGGATGAGAACAGGAACTAAAGGCATGAGTATCAAAAAGAGGATACAAGAGATGGACGACAGGATCTCAGGCATGGAAGATTCGATTGAAGAAATCAGTACAACAACCAAAGAAAATGAGAAAGCTAAAAAATTTCTCACCCATAACATCCAAGAAATCAAGGACTCAATGAAAAGACAGAACCTAAGAATTATAGGCATAGAGGAAAGAGAAGACTCCTGACTCAAAGGTCCAGAAAACATCTTCAACAAAATCATAGAAGAAAACTTCTCAAGCCTAAAGAAAGAAATGCCAATAAAATTCCAAGAGGCTTACAGAACACCAAACAGATTAGATCAGAAAAGAAACTCCTCTCGCCAGATAGTAATTGAAACACCAAATGTACAGAACAAAAAATACTAAAAGCTGTAAGAGAAAAAGGTCAAGTAACATATAATGGCAGACCCATCAGAATTGCACCTGACTTCTCCTCAGACACTTTAAAAGCCAGAAGGGCATGGACAGATGTCCTACAAGTCCTGAGAGAACATAGGTGCCAGCCATAATACTATACCCAACAAAACTCTCTATCAACATAGATGGAAAAAACAATATATTCCATGACAAAATTAAATTAAACAATATCTACCCACAAATCCAGCCATACAGAAGATCCTAGAAGGAAAATTCCAACCCAGAGAAGATAACTTCACCCAAGAAAACAGAGGAAACAGAAACCTCCATGGCAACAAAACCAAAAGAAATAGAGAACCACCATGTGGTACCAAAATAATGGGAAATAACAACCTTTGGTCACTAATATCCATCAACATCAATGGACTCAACTCGCCAATAAAAAGAAACAGGCTCACAGATTGGATCCATAAACAAGACCCATCATTTTGCTGCATACAAGAAACACATATCACTAACAAAGCTAGATGCTACCTCAGAGTAAAGGGCTGGGAAAAGGTTTTCCATGCAAATGGACCCAGGAAGCAAGCTGGAGTTGCCATCTTAATATCAAACAAAATAGACTTCCAACTGAAGTTAATCAAAAAAGATAGAGAAGGGCATTACATACTCATTAAAGGAAGTATTCATCAAGAGCACATCTCAGTATTGAACATCTATGCCCCAAATTCAAAGGCATCTACATTTGGAAAAGAAATTCCCCTAAAACTTAAATCATACATCGATCTCCACACATTAGTAGTGGGTGACTTCAACACCCCACTCACAACAATGGACAGATCATCAAGACAGAAAACAAACAGAGAAATAATGAGCCTAACAGAGCTCATGAACCAAATGGACCTAATAGATATCTACAGAACATTTCACCCAAACACAAAAGAATGCACCTTCTTCTCAGCACCGCACGGAAACTCCTCCAAAATTGACCATATAGTTGGACACAAAAATGGCCTCAACAGATACAAGAAAATTGAAACAACCCCCTGTATCTTATCAGACCACCATGGAATAAAGCTGGACTTCAACAACAACAGAAGCAGCAGAAAGCCTACATACACATGGAAATTGAACAACTTTTTACTGGATGACTACTGGGTCAGGGAAGAAATAAAGGAGGAAATCAAAGACTTCTTAAAATCCAGCGACAATGAAGGCACAACACACCCAAACCTATGGGACACAATGAAAGCTGTGCTACGAGGAAAGTTCATAGCACTAAGGGCCTACAAAATGAAAATTGTGACAGCTCATACTAGCGAGTTAACAGCTAAACTGGGTGAATTGGAAAGAAGGAGGAAACACTCCCAAGAGGAGCAGAAGGCAGGAAATCATCAAACATAGGGCTGAAATCAACAACTTAGAAACAAAAAGAATGATACAAAGAATCAATGTAACCAAGAGTTGGTTCTTTGAGAAAATGAACAAAATAGACAGACTGTTAGCCAAATTAACTAAAAGACAGAGGGAAAAAATCCAAATCAACAAAATCAGAAATGAAAAGGGAGAACTAACAACAGACATTGACAGACACTAAGGAAATCCAGAGAATATTTGGTTCCTACTTTAAAAATCTATACTCCACCAAATTTGAAAATTTAAGTGAAATGGAAAATTTTCTTGATAGATTCCACCCAACGAAGCTAAACCAACATCAGATTAACAGATTAAACAGCCCTATAACTCCTAAGAAAATAGCAAGTCATTAAAAATCTCCCAACCAAAAAAAAAAAAGGCCAGAGCCAGGTGGTTTTAACACAGAATTCTACCAGAACTTCAAAGAAGAGCTAATACTAATACTCTTCAGACACTTTAACAAAATAGAATTAGAAAGAACACTGCAGAACTCATTCTATGAGGCCACAACCACACAAAGATCCAACAAAGAAAGAGAACTTCAGACCAATATCCCTCATGAACATAGATGCAAAAATACTTAATAAAATACTAGCAAACCGAATTCAAGAACACATCAAAAGTATCATACACCATGATCAAGTGGCTTCATCCCAGGAATGCAGGGATGGTTCAACATACAAAAGACTATCAACGTAATTCACCATATAAACAAGATGAAAGAAAAAAAAACACATGATAATCTTGCTAGATTCAGAAAAAGCATTTGACAAAATCGAACACCCCTTCGTGCTAAAAATTCTGGAGAGAATGGGCATACAAGGACCATACCTAGAAATAATAAAAGCAATATACAGCAAGCCAGTAGCCACCACCAACTTAAATGGAAAGAAACTTGAAGCATTTCCTCTAAACTCAGGGACAAGACAAGGATGTCCACTTTCACCATATCTCTTCAATATAGTACTTGAGGTTCTTGCTAGAGCAATAAGACAACTAAATACAAGTTGGAAACGAAGAAGTCAAATTATCCCTATTTGCAGATGATATGATAGTATACAAAAAAATTCCACCAGAGAACTTTTACAGCTGATAAACACCTTCAGCAAGGTGGCTGGATACAAAATTAATTCAAAAAAAAGAAGCCCTTCTTTATACAACAAATAAATGGAATGAGAAAGAAATCAGGGAAACAACACCCTTCACAATAACCACAAACAATATAAAATACTTGGGGATAACTGTAACCAAGCAAGTAAAGGACCTGTACAACAAGAACTTCAAGCCCTTGAAGAAAGAAATGGAAGAGGCCATCAGAAGGTGGAAAGATCTCCCATGCTCATGGATTGGTAGGATCAACATAATAAAAATGGCCATCCTACTAAAAGCAATATACAGATTCAATGCAATTCCTATCAAAATACCAACACAATTCTTTTTAGGCCTGGAAAAAGCTATTCTTAATTTCATATGGAACAACAACAACAACAACAACAAACAGAATAGCTAAATCAATCCTGTACAATAAAAAAAATCTGGGGGTAACATCATTCTAGATTTCAAGCTGTACTACAGAGCAATAATAATAAAACAGCATGATACTGGTATAGAAACAGACCAATAGATCAATAGAATTGAATTGAAGACCCAGAAATGAACCCACACACTTATGGCCACCTAATTTTTGACAAAGAAGCCAAAACCGCACAATGGAAAAAGGACAGCATCTTCAACAAATGGTGCTGGTCCACCTGGATGTCCAAATGGAAAAGAATGAAATTAGACCCATACTTATCACCTTGTACAAAACTTAAGTCCAAGTGGATCAAAGACCTTATCATAAGGCCGGACACATTAAAACTACTAGAAGAGAAAGTAGGAAAATTCCTTGAACTCATTGGCACAGGTGACAATTTCCTGAACAGAACACCAACAGCTTAGGACCTGAGACCAGCAATTAATAAATGGGACCTCATGAAACTGAAAAGCTTCTGTAAGGCAAAAGACACTGTCATTCGAACAAAATGGCAGCCTAGAGATTGGGAAAAAATCTTCACCAACCCCACATCTGACAAAGGGCTAATATCCAAAATTTACAAAGAACTCAAGAAATTAAATGCCAAGAAACAAAATAATCCAATTTAAAAATGTGGAAAAGAGCTAAACAGAGAATTCACAAAGAGGAATTCCTAAAGGCCGAGAGACACTTGAAGAAATGCTCAGCATCCTTAATCATCAGAGAAATGCAACTCAAGATGACTCTAAGATTCCATCTCACACCTGTCAGAATTGCTAACATCAAAAGCTCAAATGACAGCACAAGCTTGGGAGGGTGTGGAGAAAGGGAAACCCTCCTCCATTGCTAGTCAGAGTGCAAACTTATACAATCAGGTTGGAAATCAATCTGATAATATCTCAGAAAACTTGGAATAGTTCTACCTCAAGACCCAGTCATACCACTCCTGAGGATATACCCAAAAGATTTTTCACCAAACTATAAGGATATCAAACATCCACTCAACAATGTTTATAGCAGCTTTATTCATAGGAACTGTAAACAACCCAGGTGCTCTTCAACCAAAGAATTGATTTTTTAAGTGGTACATTTACATAATGGAATACTTCTCAGCCATCAGAAACAAGGAAATCACGCAATTTGTAACCAAATGAATGGAACTAGAAAAGTTTGTGCTGAATGAACTAACCCAGACTCAAAAAGATACACATGGCCCTTATTCACTTATAACTGGATTTTAGCCATATAGTACAGAGTAACTATCCACCACTCACAGACCCAAAGAGACAGGAACATAGCATAACAGTCCTGTGAGTAACTCCACCCAGCAAGAAATCGAAACAGATGCTGAGACACACAGCCAAACATTAGATGGACCTCTGGGAGGGGCCGAGAACACCACATGAAGATCAACAGAAGCAACAGGAGGGGGAGGGACAAGAGGGTGGTGATCAAGTCAAACACATTTTGATCATCAAGAAGATTGATTGGACAACAGCAGAGATATGCTCCTGCTGAACGACAGCCTACCTGGGCTTACCCAACAAAGCCAGGGACAACAAAGAACTCGGTACTGGAAATATAGACACTGGAGGATCAGAGTCACCAAAGACAGGGAGCACCGCCCACCTGGAGACCACACTCCCTCCCTGCTACAATGGAAGAGAGGGCATATTGGATCCTTTCAGGACTCCAACTGGTGGTTTCAACCTCCAAACATAGGTCCTCCTGGGTGTGCAGCATCTGAGCGGGGCCTAGGCTTGGACACCAAGGAGCATACTAACAGAGCCACTACATGGTAAGACTGAGGGACTCTCCCTGGGTTATTCAGTATGGCAATATCTGTCTGACCAGTAACAGCGGGATCCAGTGGGCAGGCAGTAAACTTCCCTGACCCCAAGGGCACTGTGGGCAGGATATTGAATACAAATTGGAACTCCCTGACTTCCCAACCCCCCACTTGACTACAAGGGGTCTGGTGGAAGCCCCTGCCAACCAAGGCAGGCTGCTTTGGAATCTGCAATACAGGCAGGGACTCAGTGAATGATCTCCATATTGCATCTCCCTGCTCCATCCCCTCTGCCTGGCCACAAGGCTGGGCTCTCCACTGTACAGCAGGGCCCAGAAGCAGTGACAACACCAGTTCACAGAGTTTCAAACTGAGAGGTACAGATTGGCTCTAAGACTCATTTGAGACTTGATTGAGAGGACCATAGCCATAGCCCTGACACCGTAGCTACAGGGGGGTCTGGTGGAAGCCCCTGCCTACCCAGACAGGCTGCTCTGGAGCACAGCAATTCAGGTAGGGAAAAGGCACTGAGATTGGATGAGTGAATTCCATACTGGAACTCACTGCCTGTGCTCACTTCAGCAGGGCACTCAGTCTACAGCCTCAGTCTAGTGTATTTAGTTCTCTGCCCAGAGCAGTGAAATGGTCCTAGAAGGGTAGTACCTGACCACAGAACTTTTGACAGAGAGGCACCCCACACCCCCCCTCCCCAAGTCCAAGTACTGGAGATGCTTTGTGAACTCAGTGCCCACACCCATTTTGGGAAGGCTCTCATGTCTACTGCCTCAGTGTATAGCATCTAGATCTTGGTCTGAACCAGTAAAGCAGTTCTGAACTACTGCATGCAGCTCAAGTAGGTGGACTGCACCGATCCAAAGAACTTCTGACTGAGAGGCACAGGTTGATCCGAAAACCCCCCAGAGAAGAGCATGGAAGGGCCACAACCACAGTTTTGATACCCTTGCTATAGGGAAAGCGCCAGAACACATGTAGGTGCAGGCAAGCTACACTGGAGCACAGTGATTCTGGCTGGGGAAAGGCAGCTGAGCATCCCCAAATCCAAACACTGTGGACAGGGTGTGAATTTCACATCAGATCTCTCTGACAGCACCTGCCTTGCCCCTCAGCTGAATACCCAGGCTACAACACAGAGAGCTCTGAATTGGGAGCAGTGAAACATTATTGCCTGGGTGATGTGGGCTGTACCAGATCACAGTGCTTCTGGCTATAAGACACACATTAAACCTGAGAACCCCCTGAGAGCAGCTTGGGAGGACCATGATCATGGTCCTGACACATAAACTGCAGGGGAGCTGCACCTCCAGCCAACAGTCTGTGGCCTGCCAACCTTCGCCATCATCACTACAAAGACCAGTTGGATCTCAGGAACTTGCAGGCAAGAATAACAAATCCCATCACAACCTCTGACCTGAGTTCCCAATTGGGATACAACAGGAAGGGGAGAGCACACTGAGAATCAACCTCCACACAAGGCCCCATCCAGCCTGTGGAGAGCTACAGATCACCAAGCTATATGGCCTCTACACCAAAGTACCCTTTTTGGCACCAAGCCCAGAAGGCACCAGGAACAAACAGCTAAGAACAACCAGATGGCTAAAGATCAGAAAAAGAACAGATCTGACAAAAGTCAGGGAAATATGACTCCAGCAAAATGCAGATATGCTAGTACAGCAAGCCTGGATGAAGTATACACAATACCAAACAGAATAAACCAGAAAAGAAATTGCTCTCACCACATAATAATTGAAATTCCAAGTGTGAAGAACAAAGAAAGAATATTAAAAGCTCTAAGAGAAAAAGGTCAAGTAGCATATAATGGCAGACTCATCAGAATTACAGCTGACTTCTCCTCAGAAACTTTAAAAGCCAGAAAGGCCTGGGCAGATGTGCTTCCTACAAGCCGTAAGAGAACATAGGTGCCCAGCCAGAGTACTATATTCAGCAAAACTTTGTATCAACATAGATGGAGAAAGCAAGATATTCCATGACAAAATCAAATTTGAACAGTATCTACCCACAAATCCAGCCCTATAGAAGATCCTAGAAGGAAAATTCTAAAAAGATAACTACACTCAAGAAAACAGAGGAAACAAAAAACTCCACTGAAGCTAAACCAAAAGAAACACAACCGTAACCTACATCAAAATAACAGGAAATAACAACCTTTGGTCATTAATATCCATCAACATCAATGGACTCAACTCCCCAGTAAAAAGACACAGGCTTACACAATGGATCCATAAAAAAGACCCATCATTTTGCTGCGTACAAGAAATGAATCTTACTAATAAAGATAGATGCTACCTCAGGATAAAGGGTTGGGAAAAGGTTTTCCAAGCAAATGGGCCCAGGAAGCAAGTTGGAGTAGCCATACTAATATCAAATAAAATAGACATTCAACTGAAGTTAATCAAAAAAGATAGGGAAGGACTCTACATACTCGTTAAAAGAAAAATTTGTCAAGACGACATCTCAATACTGAATGTCTATGCCCCAAATACAAGGGCAGCCACATTTGTAAAAGAAACTCTTCTGAACCTTAAAACTCACATTGATCCTCACACATTAGTAGCAGGAGACTTCAACACCCCACTCACAAAAATGAACAGGTCACTGAGACAGAAACCAAACAGAGAAATAATGAGCCTAACAGAGGTCATGAAACAAATGAACCTAACAGATATCTACAGAACGTTTCACCCAAACACAAAAGGATACACCATTTTTCAGCACCACATGGAACCTCCTTTGAAATTGATCATATAGTTGGACACAAAGCAAGCCTCAACAGATACAAGAAAATTGAAATAACCCCTTGTATCTTATAAGACCACTATGGAATAAAGCTGGACTTCAACAACAACAGAAATAATAGAAAGCCTACACATTCATGGAAACTGAACAACTCTCTACTGAATGACCATAGGTCATGGAAGAAATAAAGAAGGAAATCAAAGACTTCTTAAAATCCAACAACAATGAAGGCACAACATACCCAAACCTATGGGATGCAATGAAAGCAGTGCTAAGAGGAAAGTTTATAGCACTAAGTACCTTCAAAAAGAAAATTGTGACAGTTCATATTAGTGAATTAGCAGCAGAACCTGAAGAACTGGAAAAAAAAAAAAAAGAAGCAAACATTCCCAAGAGCAGAAGGCAGGAAATCATCAAACTTAGGGCTGAAATTAACAACTCAGAAACAAAAAGAACTATACAAAGAATCAATGAAACCAAGAATTGGTTCTTTGAGAAAATCAACAAAATAGACAGACCCTTAGCCAAATTAACTGAAAGGCAGAGGGGTAAAACCAAATCAATAAAATCAGAAATGAAAAGGGAGAAATAACAACAGACATTGAGGAAATCCAGAGAATATTTAGGTCCTACATCAAAAATCTGTATTCTACCAAATTTGAAAACCTAAGCTAAATGGACAATTTTCTTGATAGATTCCACCTTCTGAAGCTAAATCAAGATCAGATTAACAGAATAAACAGTACTATAACCCCTAAGGAAATAGAAACAGTCATTAAAAATCTCCCAACCAAAAAAAGCCCAGGGCCAGATGATTTCAGCACAGAATTCTACTAGACCTTCAAAGAAGAGCTAATACTAATACTCTTCAAACTCTTCCACAAAAAGAATCAGAAGGAACACTGCCAAACTCATTCTATGAGGCTACAGTCACCCTGATTCCTAAACCACACAAAGACCCAACAAAGAAAGAGAACTTCAGACCAATTTTCCTCATGAACATAGACACAAAAATACTTAATAAAATACTGCCCAACCAAAATCCAAGAATACATCAAAAGTGTCATACACCATGATCAAGTAGGCTTCATCCCAGGTATGCAGGCATAGTTCAACATATGAAAATCAATCAACGTAATTCACCATATAAACAAGCTGAAAGAAAAAAACACACACATGATAATCTCGCTGGATGCTGAAAAAGCACTTGATGAAATCCAACACCTCTTCACGCTAAAAGTCCTTGAGAGAATGGGCATACAAGGACTCTGCCTAGAAATAATAAAGGTGATATACAGCAAGCCAGGAACCAGAATCAAATTAAATGGAGAGAAACTTAAAGCATTTCCTCTAAACTCAGGGAGAAGGCAAGGATGCCCACTTTTGCCATATCTCTTCAACAAAGTATTTGAAGTTCATTCTAGAGCAATAAGACAACTAAAGGACATCAAGGGGATACAAATTGGAAACAAAGAAGTCAAATTATCCCTATTTGCAGACAATATGATAGTATACATAAGTGACCCCAAAAGTTCCACCAGAGAACTCTTACAGCTGATAAACACCTTCATCAAGGTGGCTGATACAAAATTAATTTAAAAAAATCAGAAGCCCTTCTTTATACCAAAAAATAAATGGGCTAAGGAAGAAATTAGGGAAACAACACCCTTCACAATAGCCATGAACAATATAAAATACCTGGGGGTAACTGTAACCAAGCAAGTAAAAGACCTGTATAACAAGAACCACAAGTCCTTATAGAAAGAAATTTAAGAGGACATCAGAAGGTGGAAAGATCTCCCATGCCCATGGATAGGTAGGATCAACATAATAAAAATGACCATCCTGCCAAAAGCAATATACAGGTCCAATGCAACATGTCTCAAAATACCAATACAATTCTTTATAGACCTGGAAAAAACAATTCTCAACCTCATATGGAATAACAAAAAACCCAGAGTAGGTAAATAAATCCTGTACAAAAAAAAAAAAAAAGAAAAAAAACCAAACATCTGGAGGTATCACCATCCCAGATTTCAAGCTGCACTATAGAGCAATAGTAATAAAAACAGCACGGTACTGGTATAGAAACAGACCAATGGATCAATGGAATCAAATTGAAGACCCAGAAATGAACACACACACCTAAGTCCACTTAATTTTTGACAAAGAAGCCAAAACCATACAATGGAAAAAGGACAGCATCTTCAACAAATGGTGTTGGTCTAACTGGATGTCTTCAAATAAAAGAATGCAAATAGACCCATATTTATCATCTTGCACAAAATGGATCAAAGACCTTAACATAAGGTCTGACACACTAAATCCAATAGAAGAGAAAGTGGAGAAAAGCCTCGAACTCATGACACAGGAGACAACTTCCTGGACAGAACACCAATATCTCAGACTCTAAGACCAACAATCAATAAATGGGACCTAATGAAACTGACAAGCTTCTGTAAGGCAAAGGACACCATCATTTGAACAAAACAGCAACCTACAGACTGGGAAAAGATCTTTACCAACCCCACTTCCAATAGAGGGCTAATATCCAGAATTTATAAAGAACTCAAAAAAATAAACACAAAGAAACCAAATACTCCAAATTAAAAAATGGAGCACAGAGCTAAACCAAGAGTTCACAAAAGAGGAATCTAGACTGGCTGAGAGTCACTTGAAGAAATGCTCAACATCCTCAGTCATCAGAGAAATGCAACTCAAGACAACTCTGAGATTCCTTCTCACTCCTGTAAGAATGGCTAACATCAAAAACTCAAAAGACAGCACATACTGGCGAGGTTATGGAGAAAATGGAATGCTCCCACATTGCAAGTGGGAGTGCAAACTTGTACAACCACTATGGAAATCAATCTCATAGTATCTTAGAAAACTTGGAATAGCTTTACTTCAAGACCCAGCCATGCCACTTCTGGGTATCCACCCAAACGATTCCCCACCAAACCACAAGGACATAGCCTCATCTATGTTCATAGCAGCCTCATTTGTAATAGCTAGAAACTGGAAACAATCCAGATGTCCCTCAACTTACAAATGGATAAAAAAAATTGTGGTACATTTACACAAGGGAATACTACTCAGCTATCAGAAACAAGGAAATCATACAATTCGCAGCCAAATGGTTGGAACTAGAAAAGCTCATCCTGAGTGAGCTAACCCAGCTTCAGAAAAATGCACATGGCATCTACTCACTTATAGCTGGATTTTAGCCATATAGTACAGGATAACTATCCTACAACTAACATACTAAAAAGATCAGGAACATAGACTTTGTTACCTATCAATGGGACAATTTGCCCTTGGGGTGCTACCATGTAGGCTCCCAGTGCAAGAGGAAGCTCTTAGCCTCAGTATGACTGTTGAACTGAGAGGAGCTGATTTGTGGGGACACTCCACACTGGAGGAGTGAATTGGATGGGAGAGGGAAGAGAGGGTGGGAGGGTGGAACCGGGAGGGGTAGAAAGAGGACACTATGATGGAGATGTAACTTGATGTAATAAATAAATATTATAATAAAAAAGAGAAAGATTGGAATAGAAAAAAAACTGAAGCAACCATCCTAGGCCCCTAGAGCCCACAGAGACTGAAACACTAACCAAAAAAAAAAAAGAAGAAGAAGATAAAGAAAGCATGTATATACCAGAGCTAGGTAGCCTTATGCATACACACACACACATATAGCATATATGTATATATGATAGGCAACTTGGTCTTCATACAGATCCCTTAGTGCTGTGGCCTACCTCTGTCACTAACCCTGTTGCCTGTTAGTGGAACACCTTTCCCTTGTTGGACTGCCATGTCAGGCCCAAGTGCAAGAGGAAGCTCTTAGCCCTCATGTGAATGTCCAACTGATGGGTGTTGATATGTGGAGGTCCTAATCATCTGAGGAAAGGGAGGATGGAGAGGAGGAAAAGAGTTGTAGGATAGGACCGAGAGAGGACTGTGATTAAGATGTAACTCGAATAAATAAATCAATGTTGAAAAAAATCCATTATATATTGCTAAAATATGCTAATATAAACATTAAAAGTAAATGACAAGTTGGTTATATATAACTCCTATTTCGATTGGAGAACTTACTCGTATCCTTTCATATAACAGTTACAATATTTTTGCACAACTCT
The DNA here is from genome assembly GCA_907164525.1 of Lophiomys imhausi. Taxonomy (NCBI): domain Eukaryota; kingdom Metazoa; phylum Chordata; class Mammalia; order Rodentia; family Muridae; genus Lophiomys; species Lophiomys imhausi. The sequence goes on along the minus strand of CAJQZJ010009486.1, from coordinate 1,352,852 downwards.
AAGTTTCTTATTTTTTTCCCTTGAAATCTAAATATTTGATCATTTGCAGCTTGTAGTTTGAAGGAAAATTTAGGTCATGTAACCGTCCTCCTAGGTTCCAAATCTCTAAGTTTCATCATTTCACTTTCAGTCAGCACAATATATAAATAAACAAAATCAATACTCAATTTGATAAATAGAGAACTAATTTTAAAAGCTTTACTTTCATCAAACTGTATTATAAATATTATCTTTATTTTAAATACTCATATTACTCATTGCTTTAAATTTCTTTCACCTTGTTTTTGACATATTACTTCACAATGTCAACAATAGATTACCCTTTTTATTTACTATTTTACAGTTTTAATTTTGACACATAGTTATGCATTCTCGGGTATCATATTATAATTTACTATTATATATAATGTATAGTGATTAGATCATAATAGTAGATGTAGTTATTATCAGAAGTACATCTCATTTCTTTGTATAAAAATTTTCAAAATCCTTTTAACTAGCTATTTTGAAATATATAATCAGTTTTTGTCAACCATATGTACCCTATTGTGTGACAAAACACTAAAATTATTTCTTCCATCTATTTACTTGCACATATAAGTGAGAAGGTGTTTCTCTTAGTCTTCTATTTCTGTGAAGAGACACCATGACCACGGCAACTCTTATAAAAGAAAGTAGTTAATCAAGGTTTGCTTACAGTTTCAGAGATTTAGTACACTAATGTCAAAGCAGGAAGCATGGAAACATGCAGGCAGGCATGGGGCTGGAGAAGTAACAGAATTCTACATATGGACCCTCAGGCAGCAGGAAGGGACTGAGCCACTAGGCCAGGCTTAAGTTTTTGTAACCCCAGAGTCCACCTTCAGTAACATACTCTTTCAAACATATCCACACCTATCCCTACAAGGCCACACCCAGAATAAGGCCATACCTATCTATTCTTTCAATTAATGGCACTCCCTGGTGCCTAAGCATTCACATAGATGGATAATGCTCACAGGTTTATATATCATCATGCAGAAATGCATTCAGTACAACTTCAAAAATCCCTGTAGTCTGTATCAGTCTCAACACTATTTGAAAATCCAAAGTTCAAAGTATCTTGTGATATTCATGGCACTCTTCTTTAATTTGTTTGTTTGTTTAGAATCTTGTTATATCATTCTATTTTTTTATTTAGGCAATTTTTGTTTATTTTACATTCCAATCACATCCCCACCCTTCCCTTTTCCCAGTTCCACCCTCCCACTCTTTTCCCTCTATTCCCTCCAAACCAGTACTGACCCACTCTGGCACATTAAAACACATCAGAACTAAGTGACTCCTCTTCCACTGAGGCAAGATAAGGCAGTTCTGCTAGGAAAATGAGCTCCAGAGGAAGGCAATATCATCTAAGTCCAAGTCCAAGATACATCCCATTCCAGTTGTTAGAAGATCCACTTAAGGACCAAGCAACCCATCAGCTTCATATATGTAACAGGCCTAGGACCAGTACTTGCAAGTTCTTTGCTTGGTGGTTCCATCTTTTTGAGTCCCCTTGTGTCTGAGTTAATTGGATATGTGTTTCTTCTTGTGATGTCCTTGATCCCTCCAGTTTCCTCAAACCCTCTTCTAATTTTTCCTCAAGACTTCCTGATTTTTGCCTAATGTTTGGCTGTGGGTCTCTGTATCAGTTTCTGTCATCTGCTGGATAAGGCTTCTCGGTTGGCAGTAATGTTGGGTTCTTGTTCATATCCCCCTCTCCCTCCACTTCCAACATATATTTTATCTCCCCTGCTTAAAGAGATTCATGGTAGTCTCTTAACTTTAACCCCTATAAAATCAGAATCAAAAAGGTGATCATGTACTTCTAACACACAATGACACATAATATACAATGCCATTCTAAATGGGAGGGGAGGGAGCATAATAAGGAAATACTGAACCAAAGCAAAAACCTAAAACCAGTAAGTCAGTTTCAAACTCTGCATCTCCATGTCTGATGTCAAAGTGTTCATCAGATCTCCAACTCCTTTCAACATGAAATATGACACACTTCTCTCTTCTCAGGTGGTTCCACAGCATTATCAGCAACCCTTGGCACCTTTTCCACAGTTCTCTCACCTCCAACATGTAAGAGTCTCCAAAAAAATCCACACTTCACTTTCACAGCTTCACATAATGGCCTCTTGGGTGTTCATGCAGGGACTCCACTGCCACATACCTGATCCCAGTAGCTTTCTTTAGCCTTGGATGGAGAGTGTACAATCCCTTTCATGTATCATTGACTTATCTACATCCAAAACCACATATCCAAAACTGACAAGTTCTGTTTTCTGGGGCTAGAATTTGGCCCCCTTATTCAAACACACTTTCATAAGTTTCCTGTGTTTGAGGTTTCCTTCACTGCTTAAGCTTTTCTTTAATTCCTTTTCACAAGTTGGAAGCTTAGATGATTGGAGCCTTACCTTAAGGTTGCCGCTCCCTTTATTTCATTGAGCACCAGGCTTTTAAAATTTTTTTTATCTTCTTGAGCTCTGGAATTAACTCCATTACACTTTCTTGTGCCCCTTTTCTCCTCAAACAGCACATTGTGTATTTTTCCTTACTCAGTTTGCTTCTTTTAATTATAAATCTGCATATTAGCAACCACTAACAATCACAAGACGGAGTCCATATTAGGCTGCCTTGAGGTCTCTTCTGCCAGTGTTGTTAAACCAAAACTCTTTAATTTAGCCTCAGGCAGGTTTTTCTGTTTTTTGTTTTTTGTTTGTTTGTTTTGTTTTGTTTTTGGACAAGGACAGAAAGTAGACACATTCTTTGCCAAAATATCACAAGATTAGTCTCCAGGCTACTTACTAATATTCTTCTCCTATGAAACCTCTTCAGCTGGGCTATTATAATGTGCACTGCACTTACCACCACTGTCTTCCATGCTCCTACTACTATGGGCCCCACCTAAAGAAATCAAATGCATTCTTAATCCAAAGTCCCAAAGTCCAAATTACACAAACAAGTAGCAAAGTCAGTCCTGTTGCAGCAACACTCTCATCTCTGGTACCAACTTCTGTCTTACTTAGTGTTCTATTGCTGTGAAAAGACACCATGATGATGGCAACTCTTAAAAAAGAAACCATTTAATAGAGGCTTGTGTCTTAGTTAGGGTCTCTATTACTGTGAAGATATACCATGACCATCACAATTCTAATAAAGGAACACATCTAACAGGGGCTGACTTACAGTTCAGAGGTTTAGTCCATTATCATGGTGGAAAGCATGGTGGCATGCAGGAAGACATGGTCCTATAGAAGTAGCTGAGAGTTCTACATGTGGTTCAGCAGCCAACAGCAAGTGATTGAGCCACTAGGATTGGTTGAGCTTCTGAGACCTCAAACCCCACACCTAGTAACCCACTTCCTCCAATAAAGCCACACCTACCCTAGCAAGGTCACACCTAATGACGCAACTCCCTATGAGCCTATGGGGCCATTTTTGTTCAATCTCCCACAGCTTGCTTACAGTTTCAGAGGTTTAGTCCATTATCATCATAGGAGAAAGCATGATGGCATGCAGGCAGACATGGTGCTGGAGAAGTAGCTGAGAATTCTACATATGGATCCATAGGCAGCAGAAAGACAGAGTCACTAGGACTGGCATGGGTTTCTGAAACCCTAAAGCCAGTCACATTTGGAGTTAATTCCAGTGATCAAGAAGATAAAAAAAGTTTAAAAAGCCTGATGCTAAATGGAATAAAAGGATCGGCAACCTTAAGGTAAGGCTCCAATCATCTAAGCTTCCAACTTGTGAAAAGGAATTAAAGACAAAATTGACTCAAACAAGGCTATATTTATCCCAACAAGTCCATAACTACTCCAACAATGCCACCCCTATTCCAACAAGGCCACATTTCCTGGTGCCACTCCATTAGCATTCAAACCTATGGCCCTGTGAGGGCCATTCTTATTCAAACCACCACAGTATTGTTACCTTTGATTTTAAGATATTTTAAGACAAGAAAGTTTGCTCTAGCCTCAAGGTTATTAATGTATGTTAAGAGAGTGACAGGAAACAATATAAGATATTTGTCTTTCTATGCCTGATACACTACCCAGCAAAATGTCTTCCAGGCTCTTTCATGTGGGTGAAAATTTTATCATATTTATAACTGAAAAACAAATTCCATTGTATATAGATAAAACACTTTATCCATTCATCTGTCTACAGATACCTTTGTTGATTTCATATCTTTGCCACTGTGGTAATGCTGCAGTATACATATAGTGAGGTTGGAAATATACCCAGTAGTTGATTGCTCAAGCATGGCAATCCTATTTCTAGTTACATTAGAAAAATGTACACTGTTTTCCATAATAGACATAGCAATATACAGTGTTTGAGAGTTCTACTTTTTCCAGAAGTTTGTCAGCACTTGGTACATTTTTTTTAAAAATTCATAATTATTTTATTTTTTGACAATTTCATTCATGAGTATACTGTATATATTATACTTACATCATTTCCAGCCCCTTTTCCCCAACTTCTCACCATCAACTCCCTCTTTGATTTATTTCCTCTTCTTTATAATTATATATGCATACCTGTAATCTACTGAGCCCTATTAGTATTGCTTTTATATACATTGGCTACTAGCCATTCAACTAGAGTAAGATATTTTATTGCATTTTGATGTGTATTTTACTGATTGTAAGGTCAAAACAGTTTATCTTCTTTTTTCTTTATTTTTATTAGTTCTCTGAGAATTTCAAAAATGAATTTTGATGATTGATCTTGTTCATCCCTCCTCAACTCCTCTCAAATCGACCTCTCCTTCCCCACTGGCCCAATTTTGTGGTCTCTTGCATATTTTACTGCATCAAGTCTCATTTATGCTGCCCATATACTTGTGGATATGTGGCTTCTGCTGGAGGGTGGCCAAAGCCATACCCTTAAAGAAAATTGACTCTCCCTCTTCTAGCCACTATCAGATAGGGGTGGGACACTTCCCCTTTCCATGTGGAATTCTAACTTCAACTTGAAAAGGTCTTGTGCATGCTATCTTAACTGCATTGAATACATATGTGGACTTGCCCTGCTCTGTCTGGAAAACAGTTTTCTTGTCATCATAATTGCGTCAGGCTCTTACACTATTTCTCCCTCCTCTTCCTCAATGCTGATCACCATCTACTATAAAAACAAGCTACTCTGATGAGGTTTAACAGATGCCCTAATCTATGGGTATAACAATAAGACATTTAATATTCTGCCAATTTAGCAGAATAATAGTTGTAGGTTCTCTCCCAGGGCCCATATCTGCCTAGCCACAGATTCTTGGCCCCATTAATGATAGATTTTAGTGCTATAATGAGAATGCCCACCATTGGCTCATATATTTGAATAGTTTGATCCCAGTTGGTGGAACTGTTGTAGAAAGAGTAAGAGACATTGTCAGAGGAGGTATGTTAGTGAAGGCCAGTTTTGGGGTTTCAAAAGCCTATGCCATCCCCAGTGAGATTTCTTTTGCCTTTTGCCTCTCTCTCTCTCTCTCTCTCTCTCTCTCTCTGCCTTGTGGCTGCAGATCAGATGAATCAAATGTAAACTCTCACCTACACATTCAGCACCATGCCTGTCTGACTGCCTGCCTACAGCCATGCTTCTCACCATAATGGTCATGGACTCTACTACTTCTAGAACAGTCAGTCCAAAATTAAATACTTTCTAAGTTGTGTTGGTCATGGTGTATCTTAACAGCAATAGAAAAATAACTAAGACAGTAGGTATGAGTTTCAACTTGTGGAGTGGACCTTAACTCCAATCATAAAGCGGCTGGTTACTTCCATGGCATTTATGCCATTGTTGCATCAGTGGACATGTCTTGTCAGGTCAGTTATTATCTTATTATCATATCTCACAGAGTTCACAGCTGAGTTAAGAATGGTGGTTTCTTTTATCTTCCAGTCATATGCATAGCACTTTCTAGAGCTCGGGAAAGTACTAGTCAATATGGATGAATTTTCCAAGTGAGTACTAGCTTGATTTTTCTGTGTTCTGACTCAAGTATGGGGTATCATCTACAATAGGGTCTTACCAACAAGTTCTAGAGAGTAACTAAGAATATTGGCAATGTCCTGCAATGTTTGGAAGTCTTTGAACACTCACATGCCAACAATTCTGAAATAAATAATCTATTTAGAGCACTGAGTTTTATTTTTTATCCTGGGCTGTGTAGTGTACTCATTATTTTACCACTATGGGATAACTACATTTAAAGTCTTTTTATATATGTATATGTTCATATTTTAGGAAGGTTATAGTTGTAGATTTCCATATGGCATTTTCATAGGATTTTAGTGCATTTGTATCTCCCTCTATTCCATCCTCCACCCGGATTTTCATCCTTATCCCTATTTAACCATTTATGTACCATTATTTTCCTTTAATCCTTATAGTGTATTTTATCTTTCCTCCCATGAAAACTCCCAGTGACACATTACAAAATGTTTTCCATTATCATTCTTACATCTACTACAGTTTTTACCTAGGCTTACAATACACACCAAAGAAAATACAACACCTTCAACAAATAGTACTGTTCAGACTAGATAACTATATGTAAAATAGTAAAATATGAGCCAGGAACTAAAATAGAAGCCATGGAAATGCTGCTTACTGACTTTTCCTCTTGTTCAGTCTTCTTTTCTATACCATCCAGAATGAGCTGCCCAGGAATGGCACCATCCCCTTTGGAATGGGCATGCTCACATAAATCATTAATCAAGAAAATGCCTGACACGTTCATATTCAGGCCAATCTGTTGGAAACATTGAAGTTTCAAAGAATATCCTCAGACAATTTACAACAAAAACTTTCAAATTATTCTTTCCAATTTCTGGAGCCAATCGTTGACTCTCCATATTAGTTACTGTCTCATGCTGTAACAAAAATTCATAGAAATAAGCAGCATAAGGAAGAAGTGGCTTATTTTGGATCACAATTTGAAGGTACTACCATAGTGAGAAGGCATGACAGAAAAAAGCACTTAGGTGTGGTAGGCAGAAGCATGAAGCTCCTGATCACTTTGCATTGGTAATCAAGAAATAGAGAGCAATAATATTGATCATTCACTCAGTTTCTGGAGATTTTTCCCCATTTTTGCTCAATCTGAAGCTCCAATCCATGTGATGGTGCTGCCTCATGTAGGTATTCCCTCCCTAGTTGTACTCTTTAGAAATGTTTTCATTCAAATACTCAGAAATGTGTCTCTTGGGTGTTTCCAAACCTAGTTAAATCGACATTGAAGATCAACATCAAAATAGCACACTATATCCCTTCAACCTCTCAAAAAAATTCGCTTTTAGGACTATATGAGACCCTGAAATGTAATGATGTTAACTGCCTATCATATTAGTCACTTAAGAATTCCTTTGAGGGGCTGGAGAGATGGCTCAGCGGTTAAGAGCACTGCCTAGTGCTCTTCCAAAGATTCTCAGTTCAATTCCCAGCAACCACATGGTGGCTCACAACCATCCACAATGTGATCTGGTGCCCTCTTCTGGAATGCAGGTGTACATGCAGATAGAGCACACATATGCATAAAATAAATAAAATAAATCTTAAAAAAAAAGAATTCCTTTGAACTCTATGTAATATGTAATGTGTATTCTTCAATCATTTTGATAGCCAACTCCTTTAAAGGTTTTAGAAAATTTAAAAGCTATTTAATAAAGACCTAAGTGGTGTCACATACCTATAATTCCATCACTCAAGAAGCAGAGGCAAGAGGATTATGAATTCAAGGCCAGTTTAGATGTGGTACATGGTGAGAAGCTATCTGATAGAAAAAGTTACTTAATCTTTTAACCATTTTAAATGAATCTTTTCATTAACTCCGGTAACATAACAAAATACTACACATTGGCAGCACATACTGCATAAATTCATTGTCTCATAATTCTGGAGATGAGTACAGGTTCAGACTGGTATGCCTCTGGTCAGGGCTTCCTTCTTTGATTGACAGCAACATTTCATTGACTGCCCCTTAGCCTTCCTCAATAGAAATGAGAAAGTAATTTCTCTTCTGTCTTTTACCATAAGTATATAAATCCCACCACAAAAATTTTAACTTTATAACTTTATTAAAACTTACTTGTATCTCTACAGCATGAAGACCTAATCACCTGTCATGCTGTATTTTGAATTTTCAAAGGACATTATTTAGTCAGTAACATTACTAGAAGGAAAACCAAACTTTCGATTATTAACACTTCATAACCATTAGGCTATATATTGTTAAAGGGGTAGGGGATAATAACTGTTGATAGAGATAAAGATTGTAACCATCCTGCACTGCTGATGAGAAATTAAAATGATGCAATTGTAGAAAATAGTTAAATATAGTATTACCACATGATCCAGTCATTTCACTCCTAAGTGTATATGCTATTATGGTTTGAATGTGAAGATTTTTAACATTTCCAAACTGTGGCATTGTTTTAGGAGAATATGGAAACTATAGGAGGTGTAACTACACTGAACAAGGCAAGTCAGTGATAACTGATGAATGCTATAAGCCATAAACAGTAAATATTATATGATTTTTATTTATAAGCCGTAGCTAGAATATGGAAGTTTATAGACAAGAGGTACAACAGAAATTACCAGGACTGTCAGGCAAGGGCATAGGGACAGTTTCTATCGGAGATGATGAAAATCTTCTAGACATAGATAGTAGTAATAGTTATACAAGATTGTACATATATTTAATGTAGCCAAATTATACAATTAAGATGGCAAATTTTATTATAAATATAAATATCATAGCATGCACACGCACACAAACACACACACACATCATTCCCAACTCATTCCAAAACTGTAGACTTTTCCAATAACCTACTTCCTGTGAATATATTTCTATGAATAGGATGTACCTCCTATCAGTTGGTAAGATCTAAAAAATCCAAAATTAAAAATCTGTAACGTGGGAGTAATCATTTGAGAAATGAGGAGTGTATTTGAGTTCAATGGAGAGTTCTCCCACCTTAGGTAAACTTTAAACTTACTTAGGGTACACAAAATTTCCTTGTGTGACCCTTATGGTCACACAAAAATTCCATTGAATCAATGGTTCCAAGGAATGAAATCCACAGTCCACAGATGTTGAGTTTTTAAAAGACTTCTTATTTATTCACAGATGAGAAGAGAAGGGAAAAAGCAGAGTGCCTTCAGACCAAGAATGGGATCCTCAGAAAAGAAATACCATCGAGGGTCACTGTCATAGTTAATATGGTATTATTGGATGGAGGGACAAGGAAGAGATGAAGTGATTGGTCTAATAGCCCCAACATAAAATGTCCGAGTACCTCTCAGTTTTAGTCACATTCTCAAGTATAATTTTAAGGAAAGGGTTGTTATTTAGGGGGACTGAGGCAAGGAAAATCCAGACCTTCCTTCCGGAATCTGTAGTTTCTGGTGAGAACAACTGCTAAGCAAGTTAAAAACATTTCCAGCATCTCAGCCAAAGAAAAATTGTTCACAATTAGGGTACTTTCCTCTAAACTGTGTGACAAGTTTCTATCCCCTAGTCTCATGAATAAAAGATGAAGAAATAAATTATATTAAAGTAAAATTTCTAGGGATATTTACAGTAAATCTGCTAAAGGCAAGTCGGTTCTTGAGAAGAAGCCATGCAATAGTGGGGTTCCTTTCTCTTAGAAATTTTTAAATGATAAAATTTAAAATCTTACATTGATGGATAGAACTTGTAACATGGAAAGTAACAAAATTGTGATGGGTAGAAATTGTGAAGAGGAAGGTAACAAAGTTGCATAAGAGGTAAACTTCCTTGCTGAGAAATGGCATACATTCTCAATATGAAATAAAAATTACACTGCAGGAAACAGCATCAAGTTTAGGGATGACCCTAAAACCAAGTAAGAAGAAGCCTACAGTCCAATGAAAGGCTGAAAAGAGCACTCCATTAATAATGATTGCTGTGGTATTGCATCTGAACACTACAGGACTGTCCAGAGCATTCATATAAAGATAAGTTGAATGGTCTGTGATTAGGAAAACCCAAGTCTGTGAAGCTTTTGAAGAGGCAATTAATATCACAAAATACTTAATATTTAGATTCCTAAAGAAAAGGTCTTGGCTACTAAGGACAAATTCAATTGTATAAAAGTTTTTAGAAGGTGGTAACCCACTGCTTTTGGAACCATTGAAAGCCAGGATATCCTTTAATTCTCTCTTAACAAACTAAGAAATTTCTGAGTAACTTGATTACTATCAAAAGTTAATTCATTCTCTGTAGGATAAACTATATCTCAGATAATTCACTGTATGCAAACAATGCTAGCTTTGCAGGCTGAAGAATAAATAGAAATCATTTCTCCAGCTTATCTTCTCCTTAAAACATTGCAAAAGGTGACCATATCTCCATTAATAATATCCACAATACTGAAGATCTGAAGTGTACGTGAAGCATGGGAATGCATTGCCATGAACCCCTATAAGAAATGTAGTACTATGGTCTTTTTTAGAATAAACATAACTTAGATTACTTGGGATCATCACAAATTAGTCTCAGAATGAAAAGAAACACAGGTGTGGCTGGAGAGATGTCTCAGCAGTTAATAACACTGATTGCTCTTCCAGAGGACCTGTATAGTGGCTTCCAGCACCCATATAGTGGCTCATAACCACCTGTAACTCCAGTTCCAGGGGATCTGACGCATTTTTCTACCCTCTGTAGCCACCAGGTATACAAATGATACAGACATATACAGACAGACAAAATATTCACATACATAGCATAAAATGAGTTTGATTCCTAGTAGCCACATCGTGGCTGGCTAACCATCTTTAATGCCAGTTCCAAGTGATCTGATGCCCTCTTCCAGCCTCTATAGGAACTGCAGGAACCTGCATATGAATGAAACAAAACTAATAAATCTCAAAAAAAGCACAGGTAGGCTTTGCACATGACTAAGCTTAATGCTTTAAACTTATTTTATGTTATGTATATATGTTTTGTCTATATGTATGTATGTGTATCATGTATATGCCTTGTGTCTGCAGAGGGCAGAAAAGTGCATCAGATACTGGAGTTACCGGTAGTTATCAACCACTATATGTGTGCTGGGACTGAATCGGTGTCCTCTGCAAGAGCAAAACATAGCCAGTGAGTAATATCCTCTAAGCTGCTACATTTAGAGAGTTTCTAAGTAACAGATATCTGAGAAGAAAAGAAAGACCAACCTTTTTTAAAATTCACTCCAAAGTATGGTACTCTAATTTAATATATGATCTAACTATGGGATAAATAGTCCAAGGACTACATAGATAAGAGGGGATGTTTATTATCCCCTTTGTTTTTTTTTCCCTCTGGTCTTTCATAAGCCTAGATTACATGGAAGGAGGTATAGCTAGACATACTTTGTCTCCAGTTTGCAGGCCTGCCAAGATATCTACTGGTGACCTTGACAGCAGAGGCCTGTCATCTCTAAGAGTCAGTGTATCTGTTTCTGCAGATAGTAAACTTCTTATCTTGAAGGAATAATCCCATAACCTAGTGCCAATAGGAAAATAATAAAATTAGGTTATGAACAAGAAAGATTATACCCTTCCAAATACTGAGCCAATGGGGAATAGGAGAAGGAATGTGTATTTAAGGATAAAAAACTGTTCTTAGAACTCCATGGAATCTACCATATCAATTAGACAGGAGACAAGCTCTAGAGAAGTATAAATTAACTGATTTGTCTCTTGAAATTTTTATTACAAAGAATAGGTCCTCAATTCCCACACCCTAAAGCATAAATGCATTGCAGTACTGTAGAATCTTTGGGGATGGGTTGGGGACAGGTACTGAGCATGTTTATGTAAAAGAACACTTATGAAAACAGAATACAAGTTCATAATGATTGGATAACACAGGGAATCAAAAGATGACTCTGCCCAGACTTAAAATTCTAAGCAATTTCCATCTTTACCATTGGTTTTCTTAATTAGTAGAACTTGCAAGTCACAAAGATAAATAAACATGCCACTTAAATTGTTTGTCTATTTGAGTTTAAGTTATTGACTTCAGTATCTTGCTAGCTTCCTATTTTAGAGGAGACTGAATAGCTAGGAACAATATAAGCCTTCATAAGTTTATCCCCATGAATCCTGCCAAAATCAGTAGAACATTTTTCTTCACAAGAATCTACCACTACATGATGGTCTTCAATGTGGCCTACATTTAGATATGAAAGTACTAAAAAGAAAAAAGTTCAATTGAACTAGAAACATATGGGTCTGATTGTGAGCGGAAAAATTCTAAAAGATCTAAAGCAAAGAGTAGGTGGGAGATATTTGATTTAGCAACTCCACAGTTACTCTAAATCTCCTTTGATATCCTGTGTTCTTCCTATCTTCATACTTTTTTGCATATAAGATTACTCTAAACACTGTGTGATTACTCTAAACATATCAATTCTTACTGACCTAAAAACCTGCATTTTTTTTTTTTGTTCTGTGAACTACCCCAAATCCCCTGTAAGTTTGGAGTTATATAGGCTTAGAAAAGTCTTTGACAATGGCTTTCTGTAGCGGGCATGAGGTCTTTGTGGTCATAGATAAACACTGGGCAAAGCAGGAATGTCAATTATCTAGGATGTCTCCTCAATGGAGAAAATAAAATACCCATTTTCCACCAAGAAAGCTGGTAGCGGATAGTATCAATAACCTGATGACCTGTGATATCTCTAGAGTCAGACCGTACTCAAATCCCCCAGAACTCCCAAAACTCCCCCTCCTCAGTCCTTTATCTTCAGCTCTCAGTCAATAGAACCCATCCTTAGGGGAGACACCACATGTACTTTATAGCCTAATGACTTCTATCCTATTGCAATCAGAGAACACATCAGATCTTAGGCCTTTAAGCTATAGAACCCATCTTCATGGTCACACACACTTTGAAAAAGAATTTCTATGTAGTCACTCCTTAAACTTTATTGTGAACCTGGAATTTGAATGATTGTTGCCTAGAAACTTTTTCCCAAATTGAACTATGTTTAAATATGCTTGCAATAAAACACCTGGCATCAGACTCCCAAAGTTTGATCCAGCCTAAGTTGGCCTGAACCAAGTTTTCTTTATTGCCTCTTCACAGTTCATATCTCTGCTGGACATGGTGTTTACAGGGACTCCCAGAGCTTTCATATAACCATAATAAATGAGTCTGGAACCAAGTGAATTTGACCAAATGTTTTGACTCTGAAATTTATTTTATTTGAGTAAGGTTTGTGATCCAACTATTACCACCCAGTAGAAGGAGCAATGTGAAGAACTTGAAATAAGCTAAGGTCCTGTACATGAATGGAACTATAGAATGAATACATATTACAAAGGAGTTACTTTGACTTATACCATTTGGGTTGGGTATCCAAACAACAACTGAACACTTAAGAGGATGAAAACCCTGTAGCTGCTCAGTCCCTGGTGATGAGGCTAGAGAATTCTGAGAGTCACAGGTCTTCATTTTACATAGGAGGCTGGAAAAATCTAGGTTCCAAATTCAGAAAAGGATAAGAGCAGAAACACCAACAAGGCAAACAATTCACAATTAGGCATTGAAGTTATATTCATTCACAAGCAGGCACTGAAAGTGGGTAGGCAAAATGCAAAAAAAATTTCCATTGGGCGTCCTTATATATGGGCTAGTGCCTAGAAGATGCTGCCTATGCTGCTAGAGAATTTTCCCAATCAGTTAATGCTTCCAGGAAATACCTTTACAAATCTCCTCAGGGACATGTTTCATAGTTGATTCCAGATTCCAGATCCATTCAAACTGACAACCAAGACTGATCATCATAGTTAACTCTTATTTACTAAGCAATCAGTTCCCTTGAGATGAACAGATCATTGCCCCTGCTAAAATTGATAAATAACAATATCCTACAGTATCCACTGAAAGTTTTTCTAGTTTACAGCCTTACTTTTGTAAGACAAAATACATGGAAATTAAGTCAAGTGATTCATGTTTAAAAGTTCTCATGTAAAACAAGGTTTTTTTTTCTTTTCATTGAAAAGATTAAAATGGTTAAACTGAAACCAAAATTCATTCATATTTTATTTGGTGAATTTCTATAAAGTAGTACCATGAAAGCATCATTAAAAAGTGATGATAAAATCTAAAATAATAATATATTTAAACTTCTACCAACAATGTGCTTGCCAACAGAACACAAGTGTTGCGAAACCACCACAAATTCAAACCAAAAATGGGTAAGGAAAGATTCATATCAATATTATCCCATTAAACACTAGATTTGGGGCCACCTGATCTGTCTGTACATATTGGTGGAATCAACAGGCTGCTGAGATGAGAAAAGTTTTCTTCAAGTATACCTGTGTCTTGGAGAAACTGAAAGCTCAGCAATGAGAATGTTGTCACTATTGACATCTGTGGAAATTTGAGACCATAAAATATTTTTTGATGGTCGTTGGTAACCAAGACACAGACACTTGATAAAGAAAGCCTGATTATTTCTCAGGGAGATTGTGCTGTCTGATTGCTGGTGGTGTTGGTGAATTTGAAGCTGGCAATTCAGAAAATGGCCAGACCCAAAAGCATAAACTTCAGGTTTACACCCTCAGTGTAAAACAGGTAATTGTTGGTGTCAACAAAATGGATCCCATGGGGCCACTCTCTAGGCCAAAAAGATAAAAGGAAATTACTAAGGAACTCAGCATCTACAGTAAGAAAATTGACTACAATTCTGACACAGTAGCATTTGTGCCAATTTCTGGCTGTGATGGTAAAAGCATACTGGAGCCAAGTGCTAATATGTCTTGATTCAAGAGATGGAAAGTCACCCACAAAGATTGCAGTGCTTGTATGATCACACTGCTTTGGATTGTATCCCACCACCAACTTATCCAAATGACAAACCCTTGCAACTTACTCTCCAGGATATCAATAAAATTGGTAGTATTGGTGCTGTCCCTGTAGACAAGTGGAGTCTGGCATAGTGATTACCTTTGTTTCAGTCAATGTCACAACAGAAGTAACATATATTGAAATATGACTTTGAGTGAAGCTCAGCTTGTGAATAATGTAGCCTTCAATGTAAAGAACATGTCTGTCAAAACATCAGATGTGGCAATGTTGCTTGTTTCAACAGAAATTACAGACCAATGGCTTCACTACTTGGGAGTTTTTCCTGAACCAAATTAGTTCTGGCTATGTCCCTGTACTAGACTGTCACATGGCTCACATAGCTTGCCAGTTTGCTAAACTTAAAGACCAGATTGACCACCCTTTCTCAAGAAGCTGGAAGATGTTCCAAAATTCTTGAAATCTGATGATGCAGCCATTTCTGATATGGTTGTATACAATTCATGTGTGTCAAGAAACTATCCTTTCCTGGGTGATTTTTGCTGTATGTAACATGAATCAGACAATTACTGTACATGTCATCAAAGACATGTACAAGAAGACTGCTAGAGATGTCACCATGTCTTCCCAAAAATCTCAGAAAGTGAGTATAATCCCTGAAACCTGACACCCTAAGCTTACACAGTGGTGGAAGGTCTCTGAACTGTTTGTCTCAATTTTCCATTTAAGTGTAATTATAAAAGATGACAATGTAAGATAAAACCTTCAGAAGGAAAAAATATTTTGTGAACTCTGTGTGTGTGTCAGCTTTAAGTTATTAGTTTTTACAAACATTTTTAATGGAAACAACTTCTACAAATTCTGTCACAGAACTTAGAGATCCAATAAAAAAAGTTTAATAAGGAAAAATATCTTTAAACCTCTTTCAAGAGTAGGATGTGGACTTTCTTCAGACTAATTCTAATGAGTCATAATTAGGAAAGATCCATATATAGATATATGGTGCATTTAAGGGAATCCCAACCAACTCAATCAGCTTCCTTTCTAATTAAGGCAAACCACAAAGGCAAACTAAATAACCAAATGAAGTCTCCTTAAACAGTTATTCAGCAGCAACATTACAGAGTCTTCTCTAAATAACAGTGCAATGATCAAGAAAGATCAGCAGGGATAACATTTTTTAAGTAGCATCCTCCAAGATCAAGTGTCTACAGACCAATAAATCTCAATAATATATGAAGAAAACCCCTTTTCTATACAAATGTAATAGCACTATTGAGAAAATGCTCTACTATAAATAAAATAAAAAGAATAAAACAGGGTAGTGTGTCAACATTACCCCTAGAAAAGATTATCTGGAACTGTGTGAAGATAGTCATCTATTCTGAAAGATAATTTGTCAATTAATTCACTAACATTTTGTTGAAGAAACAAAAAGAAAATATCATTTTTAATTTTAACACATAGAAGACAAGATAAATGTAGTATAATGCAAAACTATGAATGCTAAGCAGAATGTGGTAGCACACACCTGTAATCCTAGAACTCAGGAGGCTGGTTGGGAGGATTGCCATTTCAAAATCAGCTTAGGGGATAGAGCAAAACTATGATTCACAAATAAATTATGAATACTGGAACAGAAAAGAAGAGGAGAGATAATATATTAGATATTATATTAATCAAGGCTATTCCAATGAAACAATGTCAATCTATTCCTGAAAAGAAACTCACAAACACACTCAGAAATACTGTTTTACCAGCTATCCCACAATCCTCTAACCATTGTGATGACATATGTGCTAGTTAATTGTCTTGTTGCTGTGACAAATTATCAGGCAAGCAGCTACTTTAAGGATGAAGGTACAGTTTGGCAGCAGGGTTTCTATTGCTGTGGTGAAACACCTAACCAAAAGCAATTTGGAGAGGAAAGGGTTTATTTAGTTGACTCTTTTACATCATAGTCTATCATTGAAGAAAGTCAGTGCAGGAAATCAAACAAGGCAGGAACCTGGAGGCAGGAGCTGATCCAGGGCTGTGAAGGGGTGCTGCTTACTAACTTACTTCTCCTGACTTGTTCAGCCTGCTAACTTATAGAACCCAGGGTCACCATCCCAGAGGTGGCTGAGCCCTCCCATATCAATCACTAATTAAGAAAATGGCAACTTATACAACCATTATGGAAACCAGTCTGGTGATATCTTAGAAAACTTTGAATAGCTTTACCTCAAGACCCAGCCATACCACTCCTGGGCATAATCCAAAAGATTCCTCACCAAACCACAAGGACATCTCCTCAACTGTGTTCATAGCAGCTTTATTTGTAATAGCTAGAAAACAGCAACAACCCAGATGTCCCTAAACCGAAGAATAGAAAAAAAAAACCTGTGGAACATTTACACAATGAAATACTAGTCAGCTATCAGAAACAAGGAAATCATGCAATGTGCAACCAAATGAATGGAACTGGACAAGCTCATCCTGAGTGAGATAACTCAGACCCAAAAAGATACACATGGCATGTATTCACTTAAAACTGGATTTTAGCTATATATTACAGGATAACTATCTTACAATCAACAGACTCAGAGGAATAGGAACATGTACTTTGTTAGTGAAACACTTCATCCTAGTGGAACTGCCATATAGGCCCCCATTGCAAGAGAAAGCTCTTAGCCCTCATGTGACTGGTGAACTGAGGGGGGCTGATATGTGGGGGCACCCCACACCAGAGGAGTAGGATAGGTGGAAGAGGAGGTAGAGGGTAGGACAGTGGAACCGGGAGAGTTCAAGGGAGGGGACTTTGACGGAGATATAACTTGAATTAATAAATAAATGTTTTTTTAAAGTGGGGGAAAAAAGAAAGAAAATACCCTAATTGCCTGCCTTTGGTCTGATTTATGGAGGCATTTTCTCAATTGATATTCCACACTCTCAAGTGACTCTAGCCTTTGTCACATGGACATAAAAGTAGCCAGCATGAGGATGAAAGCAAGATAGCAGGAGCACAAGGTTTGGGTTACAAACCTGCAGTCAGTCATCAAAGAGGAGGAAATAAAGCAAACATTGCTGTATATTCTAGTTCCACCTGTTACTGGGATAAAACACTCGGACCAAAAGCCATTTAAGATAAGAAAGATTTTTTCCACGTTCAGATTACAGTCCATGATTGAGGTAAGATAAGGAAAGAACTCAAGCAGGAACTTAAAACAGGAAAAACAATGTTTGATGGTTTGCTTGTTAGATAATGCATAGTTAACTTTTATTTACAACAGCACATAACATAAAATAAACCACAATGACCATCAATACATGGGTAAACAACTATTGTATTGTTATGATATTGTGGAAGGTAAATCATGCCATGCCACACAGGTCTATTAGGGTAAGGTTTATTAAGGTAAGGAAGGGGGGAGGTCATGGAACGGAGACAGAGCCATTGGAGTAGCTGAAACATAGAGAAAGAAGGACATGAGGAACAGAGGGTAGTTGGAGAAGCTTGGAAAGAAACACAAAAAGGGAGCAAAAAGGCATTCAAAGATGTTTTCTTAACTTAAGATTTTTTGATATCCAGACATGTCAGCACCTGACAGCACCCCCTATTCTACTCCAAGTAGAAGATGAGCATCGAAGAATCTCCAGTGTGAGATGGTTGAATTAGTGGCAAGCCTATCTCTTGGCAAGAAAAACCCCTTGCTTCCACTGTAGACAGAATGCTGTCCAAAAAGGACAACACTTGGAAGCAGGTAAGTCGACAGCCTAGCTATGCCAAGACAGGGTAGGTAAGTCCTTCATAATTCCTGCTCTACAATCAATTTCTGTCAGAGAAACGGAGCCAAACAGCTGAAGATTGATGCTGCAATGTATGGAGAGAAAATGGGAACTGTTCAGGCAGCCACTAGTATGTCATTTCTTAGTTTTGGAAACTGCAGTCCCTGTACTTCCTATATAATCATATATATTTATCCCTCTCAGGTTTCTGAGGTGGTTGAAGAATAGATAGCTAGAGTCCCATAGTTAAATTTTGAGTTGTTTAGGAATTAAGAGGGTGTTCTGAATCTAAGAAGATGTTTTTAAATTTGTGATGCAAGTTAGTATGAAAGCTGAGTTAGATATAGAACTTTAAACTCATGGAGATGGTTAGATAATAGAATGTTAAAGTCAGGTGCCAAATACATATGGACTGGACCTTGGGAATTATTTTTATAAGAGAAAGAACCATTTGTTGGACTGAAAGGGGGAGCTGTTGGGGGTAAAAAGATATACCTTAAACAAAAAGAGGGTAGAGGATGGGGGGGTTGAGGGGAAAGAGGGTGGAAGGGTAGGACTGGAGGGGGGAGTAGGGAGGGGATTGTGATTGAGATGTAACTTGAAGAAATAAAAATAAATTATAAAAAAAAGGAGCAAACAGAAACCAGGAAAGAGGTTAGCAGGAACTTTTATCCTGCCAGGTCCTGGCAGCAGGTGATTATGTATACAACTAAGGACCCTGAAGGACCCCTGAAGTCAGGTTAGTGCAAATGCCTGTAGATTTACATGTATAACCATATAGACAAATCCACTGAACTAAAAATATGTAGCGTTTGATATGTGCTATGATATCAAAGAATCTCAATTGTTGGGCAAATTGTATATAGAATAGAATTCTATTTAGATAATAGTCTAGAAAATGCACACTAGAGTGGAAGATATGGCTGGATGGTTACTACTCCTCCAGAGGATCTGATTCTGTTTCCAATCAACCATGTCAGGAAGCTCACACTTATTTGAAATTTCAGTTCCTCTTCTATACTCTGTTGGCACCTGCACTCACTAACGCATGCACAAACACACAGTCACATAAATATACATAAATAAAAGGAAAATAAATTTTTAAAACTAAAATGTAAACTAATCTACAGGAGGAGAAAGTAGATAAGTGTTCACTTGCTGGTAGGGCAGTGGTGTGGAGAGGCAGCAGTGATAGGCAAGAATCAAAAAGATGCCCATGTGAATTCCAAGGATGGTAGATGTGCCCATTGTCTTGATATTGACACTGGTTTCACCGGTGTGTATGAAGTGAAAATTTAAATATGAAAGCAGACTCTAAAGCCACAAACTGTTAAAACATTTGCAAATTGTGCATTTAACAAAGGGCTTATATTTGGAAATTGCAAAGAACTCTCAAAACTTAGTAACAAAAAAACAACACATTTTCATGCATAAGATATTTAACCAATGAAATTCAGAATGTAATCACAAAATGTATTTTGATTTGTCGCTGTGAAAAATTGTTTATTCTGTACCTTCAGGAAAACAAAGGAGTACCCAGGCAGGCCCTTTGTGCACCAGGATGGACTGGAACGAGCAGCCAGGGCAGGTGGGTGCAGGCAGGGTCTCAGCCAGCAGGAGCTCGACAGAGACAGCTTTCAGTGAAGCAGCTCTCTTTATTGGGGTGGCGGGTGGGATGGGAAACAAGTGCTATATAAACCTTGGGGAGTGGGTAGGGTTTTGAGGGTGAGTGTACATTGTTGGCTGGGTCCAAAGAGCTAGGAATGATTCATTTGCATGAAGAGGAATTTCAAGTGCTTGTTGGATGTGTCCTTATAATGAAAAAGGAAATTCAACCTATAACCTGGTCACCAGACTATGTAATTACCTCCAGGGTGGCAGAGGCAGAAGTCACAAGGCTTTGTGCACTGGTACATGCAGGCCCAGACCAGGGAGGAAGCAGACTCCTGCCAGTCTCAGGATGAGATTTTTGTGGTTTTTGACATGTCTAGACCTCACTCTTGCTCTGGACCGGCTTCTCCAGTTCCACAGCTTACTGTTCCTACAAGTCTGGAAGGGAATTTTGACATGATCCATTCACAGCTACAAATATGCTCATACATTTGGTCCATCAATGTCCTTTTGTAAACCCAAAAGAAGAAAATAAATACAGCTAGCCAAAAATATGTGTTTGAAAATATTCTTTAAAGCTTTTTGGAGAATGAGAATGAACAAACTTTTCAATGTTAGTGAAAAATGATTGTGTAAGTGTGGTGGAGAGAAAAAGATCTCTGTGGATAACAAGAATATTGTCTAACCAAGTTGTTTAGATTTTTTTCATAAGTAATCTTAATATTAAATGTGTTATTATAATTTGTGTACCTCAGCCAAGGAAACCATCAGGGCTGGAATAGGAAATGTTGCCTTTTGTTATCCATAAAACATGGAGCTCTATATAAATTATATAGATTGAAAATAGTTTTTGGTCTCTGCTATATTTTACTGTATTTTCTACATTAAACATGTTTGGATTTTTAACAGATTTTATTTGTTTCAGTTAGGGACTTAGTCTTCCAGGTTAGTAGTATTCAAGTATTGATTCACTGGATGAAAAATGAGAGTGAAAAATCAGAGTAGAAAATGAGAATGAAATGTTGGATCTGCTTTGCACTAAACTTTTTATAAATACAGATTAAGATAGTAAGATCAATTGGCATGTTCTTCCAAAACACTACATCAAGTAACCTAGTTTACAAAATTTTATGTGAATACATTTTTAAGGTTGAGTTAAATAGCAGGGTGAATGTAAAATATTTCTTTTGGTGTTCAAGGATAGATGGGCCAAAAAAATGTGTGAATGAATAATAAGGTAGACTAGTATATTTTCATAAGAGTGATAATTGAAGGTAGTTTTGTTCAATCTTTTCATTATATAGCTAGAGCATTGAAAACCTGCTACAATCTTTATATTAAGTTCTATTAATTGAAGCTAGCTAATATTCTCTAGTCCCAGATAATAAAGCTAAACACTATTCAGAATTTTATTGGAACATAAGATACCTGACTGCTTTCTTTCTTTTTTTTTTTTGATGACGAAATTATAAGCGGGGTGTAAAGCAGGCTATAGCATAATAAATGATAGAGACATGGTAGCCCAAAATATGCCACAGTGAACATCTGCTGGTTTTACTGTTTGAAGCTGTCTCTCATTCAAAGACCACCTGGAAAAATTTTAAGCATCTTTCTGGATGCTGTTCCAGGGGTATCGTGTCCTCTTATTTGCTTTTTCCTCGTACCAACACTATGGCTTTTGCTTCTCTGGTCTCTGTATACAATCACAACTGGTCTTATCCAGTGGCTGCTGTCCTACTACTGTCTGGCCTGGAAATAAATACACCTGTTCATTGCTTCTTTTATAATAAATGCTGTACAATAATATCTCTTTAATACCACACAACATGCCATCATTACTCTAGTGACATAGAAAATTGGAATTATATTTAATTATGTTTAGTAAGAGAAAAGAAACAGAGGAAACTACAATACCCATATACATTATCACACAAAAAGGAACACCAATAAATTTACAGCACACATGCACACACTGTTAACCACACAATAATAATCTTCCCTGAATCACCATATACTCTAGCAGAATATCAATGATATTTATAAATGTGTAAATTCTCTTTTTCCTGGATACATATTTACTTCTTAATAAGATGTCCTAACAATCACTTTAAATCTAAAAACACGTAATCTATAAATGAAGTTACCTCTTTGGCTCTCCTTGATATGAACCATTTCTGAACTGTTAGAATTTGTCTTTCCAATATAAGTATTGTGGTGCAATTTCTCATCTTTTGTTCCTTTCATTTATCAAGCAACAGAAACTGCACCATGATTCATATTCCCCATGATTCTTTGCAAAATCCTGGACACAGAGCACACTTGTGATACTCAAAGATTTAAATAGATTTGACTGATAGCAGTAAGATAAATTGGAGCTGCAAAGGTAATGATCTTCTCTAAATGCTTGTTCTCATTCTTCAGTGGGTTGATTAAAATGCATAGTCTCAAATACAAGAAAAATAAGTAAATCATTGTAATCGTTATCAAGAAACAACAAGGAATGGAATCCAAGACAGGAAAAGAAATAACAACATATAGAAATGATTAATTACTTAAATTTACAATACTGTATTGTTCATTTTCATAACTTACTTAAACTTTTAGGGATAAGAATAGCCCTTGAAAATATATTCTTTTTTAACACCAATCTAGGATAACCTATAGATCAGTACCCACGGCTTTCAAGATATCCATGCACTAAAACAAGGACTGATAGAATATAACATAACACTGTTCACATCTAGATGCAGATACTCAGTTTTAAGTATGACTGGATAAATTCTATAGTAAATAAAAACAATGAAAAAAGATAAATGACAAAACCCAAGGTAAAAGCAAAAATCCAAAGAGAAGACCCTTGGAAATAACCCCCTACTATTATTACTAGTGGACTCAAAATATATTTATTTTTATTCTCTCACATATTACATCCTGAGTGCATTTCCCCTCCGTTCCCCCATCCCCAAGCCTTTTCTCCAACTTCCTCTCTTCTCCAGATACACCCCATCTCTGCCTCCCCTCAGAAAAGAGCAGACCTCCCAGGGACATCAACCAAACATGGCATAACAACCTAAAATATGACCAGGCACACACCATCACAACAGGACTGGGGACAAGACAACCCAATTGGAGGAAAAGAGTCCCACAAATAGGCAAAAAGTTAAGGACAGCCTCCAATCCCTCCACTGTTAGATTTCCCAAAGAACACCAAGCAACTCAGCCATAAAATATATGCAGAGGACCTAGGTCAGACCCCTAGAGGCTCCCTGATCTCTGTGAGTCCCCATGAGACCCAGTCAGTGGATTCTGTGGGACCTATTCTCCTACTGTGTCCTGTCCCTGGGCCCTCTGGTTCCTCTAATCCTTCTTCCTCTCCTCCACAGGACTCCCCAAGCTCCACCTATTGTTTGGCTATGGGATTCTGCGTATGCTCCTGTTACAGGATATTTGATCACATTGTGAACCCCAAGATGGTTAACTGTAAAAACCTGTTTTTAATTGTTGAGATGTCTCAGACTTTGATCCTAGAGCTTTCTGTTTACTGTAAACAATTGCTTGTGGTGTGGCTCAGCCCTAGCCACACCTTTAGTCCAAGAACTAGTTAAAGTCAACCTTAGGTCAAGAGTCAGAGTAAGTAACCAGCTGACAGGGAGTGAACATAAATAAACAAAAAGGGGGGATATTGAGTTGAGAGGTATTTAAGAAAGTATAAAGAAGAGACCTTTTCTTTCTGGAATGTCTATGGAGTAGAAAGGTCATCAGCTAGGTGCTTTCTCTGCCTCTATGAGTTAGCAGCTTTTCACCCTAGCATCTGGTTCCTGAGTCTTCATTGGGAAAATCAAATGACTGGGATTTTAGTTTTTTAAAAACAGTATGCTCAGCATCTGTTTTGCCCAGCAGACAGTCAAGCATTAATTCGGTGGAGCTATTGGAGTCCTATACAAGAGAAGGAAAAAGAATAGAGAGATCCAGGGGAGGAGTCAAGATTAACACATAAAGATCAACAGAAACAAATAACCTAGGCCCCTAGAGGCTTACAGAGACAGAAATAATAACCAAAAAGAAGAAGAAAAGAAACTTAGACTTGACCTAGATCCCCGTAAACAAATACAGAGGATAAGCAACTTGGTCCTCATACAGATAGATCCCTTAGCAAGTAGGTATGGGGCAGTCTCACTCATGGATTTTGATACCTATTAGTGGGACACTTTATCCTAATGGAGCTGCCATGTCGGGCCTCAGAGCAAAAGGAAGCTCTTAGCCCTCATGTGACTGATGAACTAAGGGGGGCTGATATGTGGGCCCCCCCACAATGGAGAAGTAGGATAGGTGAGAGAGAGGATAGGTGGGAGGATGGAACCAAGAGGGGAGGAGAGAGGGGGCTATCATTGACATGTAGCTTGAATTAACACATAAACATATAGAGAAAACAATGTGCTCCCATCAGCTGCTGGATGAATTCTCTCTGGTCACTTTGATGATGATTCTGCTAGACTCTAGCCCCAGAACACTCTGCAGGCAGAACAAACTGTAGGTTAAACTTTTGTGGCTCAGGTTGTGTCCCAATCCTTCCACTTGAAGCCTTGCCTATTTACATAAGATGTCCACATTACTAGGTGGACTAGGGGACATCTGTGTCCCACATCACTAGAAACCTTTGCTAGGGTTATACTCATAGATTCCATGGAGTTTCCATTGCACTATGTTTCTACCTTGCTCCTGAAATGTCCCCAATTCCAGTTATTTCTCCCAGTATTTTCTCCCTCCTACACTACTACCCAACAACCTAATTGCTCCTGTTCTCAACCCCAATCCACCCTCAAAAATCTATTTGATTTCCCTTTCCCAGGAAGATCCTTGAGTCCCCCCTTAAGTCTTCCTTGACTCTCTGAGTCAAGAATCTGTAGCATGATTCTTTTACTTTAGAGCTAATATCCACTTATAAGTGAGTAGGTACCATGTTTGTCTTTCTGGATCTGGGCTACCTCACTCGGAATGAGTTTTTCTAGTTCCATCCATTTGCCTGCAAATTTCATGATGTCATTGTTTTTAACAGCTAAGTAATACTCCATTGAGTATGTGTACCATATTTTCTGTATACATTCTTTGTTTGAGGTACATGTAGGTAACTTCCAGTTTCTGCACATTATGAATAAAGCTGCTGTGAATATAGCTGAGCAAGTGCCCTTGTGATAGGATGGAGCATCCTTTGAGTTTATGCCCAGGAATGGTATAGCTCAGTAGATCAATTTCAAATTTTTGAGAAACCACCATATTGACTTCCAAAGTGGCATATATTTTTTCTCTCCCACCAGCAATGGATGAGTGTTCCCCTTGCTCCACATCCTCACCAGCATGAGCTGTCATTTTTTTATTAATTTATGTACTTTATATCCTGACCATAGTTTACATCTCCTCTTCTTCCAGTCCTTCCTCTATACTTTGCCTCCCATCATCCATTTTTCCTCCCTTTCTCTTCAGAAAAGGGGAGGCCTCCCATGGATATCAACCAGCCTTGGCATTATAAGTTGCAATAAGACAAGGTGCATCTTCTTCTCTTAAACAGGCTAGATGAAGCAACCCAGTAGGGTAAAAGGGCTCAAAAGGCAAGCAACAGAGTCAGAGAAAGCCCCTGCTCCCACTGTTAGGAATAGCACATGAAGACCAAGCTACACAGCTACTACATGTGCAGAAGGCCTAAGATAGTCCCTTGCATGCTCTCTGATTGGCTGTTCATTCTATGTGAGCCCTTATGAGCCCAGGTTAGTTGATTTTGTAGGTTTTCTTGTGGTGTCCTTGACCCCTCTGGCTCCTACAATTCTTCATCCCTATCCTCTGCAGGATTCCAGCTAATGTTTGACTGTGGGTCTCTGCATCAGTTTCCATCAGTTGTTGGGTGAAGTTTCTCTAATGAGTGTCATTTGTGTATTTGATCTTAGCCATTCTGAAAGGTGGAAGATGGATCTCAAAGTCATTTTGATTTGCATTTCCCTGATGGCTAAGGATGCTGAACATTTCCTTAAGTATTTCTTGACCCTTAGAGATTCTTCTGTTGAGAATTCTGTTTAGAATTGTACTACATTTTCTTTTTTTTAATAATTTATTTTTTACTTCTTCAAGTTACATCTCAATCACAATCCCCACCCTACTCCCCTTCTAATAGGATTATTTTGTTTATTGACAAATAGTTTTGGGGGTTCTTTATACTTTTTGGATATTAGCTCTCTGTCAGATGCCAATTAGGTGAAAATCTTTACCTATTTTGTGGGCTGCCATTTTTTTTTTCATGTTGATGAATTCCTTTGCCTTACAGAAGCATTTTCATTTCATGAGGGCCCATTTATTAATTGTAAATCTTAGTTCCTGAACTATTGGTTTTCTGTTCAGGAAGTTGTCACCTGTGCCAATGCATCCAAAACTATTCCCCACTTTTTCATTTGGACTTGAGTTTTGTGCAGGGTGACTTGATATGGATCAATTTGCATTCTTCTACATGCAGAAATCCAGTTAGACCAGCACCATTTTTTGAAGAAGCTTTTGTTTTTACATAGTATTTTCCTGGCTTCTTTATGAAAAATCAGGTGTCCATAAGTGTGTGGATTTTATCTGGATCTTCAATTATATTCCATTGATCAGTGTGTCTGTTTTTAAGCCAATACCATGCAGTTTTTATTACTATAGTTCTGTAGTACACATTGAAGTCAGGGATGGTGATACCTCCAAAAGTTCTCTTATTGCAGCAAATTATTTTAGCTAGCCTGGGTTTTTGTTTTTCATATCAAGTTGAGTAAAGGTCTTCCATATGAAGTTCTATAAATAATTATGTTGGAATTTTTTGGGGACTGTCTTGAATCTGTGGATTCCTCTTGGTAAAATGGTTTTTACTATGTTAACCCTACTGATCCATGAACATGGGAGATATTTCCATCTTCTGATATTTTCTGCAATTTTTTCTTCAAAAACTTAAAGCTCTTGTCATACAGGTCTTAAAATATTTTATATTATTGATGGCTATTGTGAAGGGTGTTGTTTCCCTGATTTCTTTCTCAGCATATTTGTTATTTGTATATAAGAGGGCTACTGATATTTGAGTAAATTTTGTTTCCAGCTATTTCACTGGAGAGTTTATCAGCTGTAGGAATATCTGGTAGAATTTTTAGGGTTGCTTATGTATATTATCACAGCATCTGCAAATAATAATACTTTGACTGCTTTCTTTCCAATTTCCATCCCCTTTATCTCCTTTTGTTGTGGTATTGCTCTAGCTAGAACTTCAAGTACTATATTAAATAGATATGGAGAGGAGAGTCTTCTTCCTAACTTTAGTAGAATTCCTATGAGTTTGTCTCCACTTAACTTGATGTTGGCTATCAGCTTGCTGTAAATTGTTTTCATTATGTTTAAGTATATCCCTTGCATCTCCAAGATGCAAGGTTTTTTCAGTATCTAATGAGATGATCATGTTACTTTTGTTGTTTCAGTTTATTTATATGGGGGATTACACTGACAGATTTTCATATATTGAAGCACTCCTGCATCTCTGGGATGAACCCTATTATTATTATTATTATTATTATTATTATTATTATTATTGTATTTTTGCAAATGTTCATTAGGGAAATTGACCTGATATTCTCTTTCTTTGTTGAGTTTTTGGGTGGTATGGGTATCAGGGTGAGTGTGGCCTCATAAAATGATTTTGGCAATGCTCTTCTATTTCTATTTTGTGGAATAATTTGAGGAGTTTGGTATTAGGTCTTCTTTGAAAGTCTTTAGAACTCTGCACTAAATCTGTCTGGTCCTGGGCTTTTTTTCTGGTTGGGAGACATTTAGTGACTGCTTCTATTTCTTTAAGGGTGCTAGGCCTATAGCAAGTGGTACTACTAATCAAGAAAATTGTCCAATTCTTTTAGATTTTTAAATTTTTAGGAGTGCAGGTTTTTGAAGTAGGAGCTGATGATTCTTTGTATTTCTTGGGTGTCTGTTGTTATGTCCCCTTTTTTGTTTCTGATTATGTTAATTTGTGTACTCTGTGTCTTTTAGTTAGTTTGGATAAGGATTTGTCAATCTTATTGATTTTATCAAAGAAGTAACTCTTTGTTTCATTGATTCTCTGTATTGTCCTCTGTGTTTCTACTTTATCAATTTCAGACCTCAGTTTGATTATCCCACCATCTACTCTTCTTGGGTGTGCTTACTTCTTTTTGTCTAGGGCCTTCAGGTGCACTGTGAAGTTGTTAATATGAGATCTCTCCAATTTCTTTATAAAGGCACCTCGTGCTATGAACTTTTCTTCTAGCACCACTTTCATTGTATGTTTCCCATAAATTTGGGTATGTTGGGCATTTATTTTCATTGAATTCTAGGAAGTCTTAAATTTCTATCTTATTTCTGCTTTGACCCCAAAATTGTTCAGTAGGGAGTTGTTCAGATTCCATAAGTTTATAGGCTTTCTATTGTTTCTCTTGTTGTTGATATCCAGCTTTAATCTGTAGTTGTCTAATAAGATAAGGAGGGGGAGTTATTTCAATTTTCTTTTATCTGTGGAGCCTTGATTTTGTGGTCAATTTTTGAGAATGTTCCATGAGGTGATAAGAGGAAAGTATATTCTTTTGTGTTTGGGTAAAATCTTTTGTAGATATCTGCTAAGTCCTTTTGATTTATAACACCTGTTAATTACATTATTTCTCTGTCTAGTTTTTGTCTGAATGACCTGTGCAATGGTGAGAGTGGAGTATTGCAGTTTCCCATTATGAATGTATGGTATTTTGTGTGTGATTTAAGCTTTAGTAATGTTTCTTTTGTAAATGTGTGTGACCTTTTGTTTGGGGCATAGATAATAAGAATTGAAACATTGTCTTAGTGGATTTTTACCTTGATGAGTATAAAATGTCCTGTGCAACTCTATTGATCAATTTTAATTGAAAGTCTGCTTTGTTAGATGTTAGAATAGTTACACTAGTTTGCTTCTTGGATCCATTTGCTTGGAAAATCTTTTTCTAACTCTTTAATCTGAGGTAATATCTATCTTTAATGTTGAGGTATGTTCCTTATCTGCAGCAAAGGAATGAATTCTGCTTTCAAATTCACTGTTAGTCTGTGTCTTTTTATTGGGGAATTAAGTCCATTGATATTGAGTGATACTGGTGGTCAGTGATTGTTAATTCTTATTATTTTGATGGTGGTGGTAGTGATAGTGGTGGCCGTGTGTGTGTGTGTGTGTGTGTGTGTGTGTGTGTGTGTGTGTGTGTGT
>CAJQZJ010009486.1:1276870-1323350 GCA_907164525.1 Lophiomys imhausi | reverse complement strand
TGTGTGTGTGTGTGTGTGTGTGTGTGTGTGTGTGTGTGTGTGTGTGTATGTAGGTGTGTAGGTGTGTTTATGTTTATGTGTTTTGGGTTTTGCTGGTGTGAGATTATTTCCTGTTTTTCCTGAGTGTATTTAACCTTCTTCATTTGGAGTTTTCCTTCTAAGTACTTTCTGTAGGGCTGGATTTGTGGATAAATACTGTTTAATTTGACTTAATCATCAAATATCTTGTTTTCTCCACCTGTGGTAACTTAAATTTTGCTGGGCTGGCATCCATGGTTTCTTAGAATCTGCATGACACCTGTCCAGGCCCTTTTGGCTTTTACAATCTATGTTAAGAAGTCAGGTGTAATTCTAATAGGTCTGCCTTTATATGTTACATGGCCTTTTTCCCTTGCCACTTTTAATATTCTTTGTTCTATATATTTTGTGTTTTGATTATTATGTGGCATGAACTATCATTTGTGGTCCAATCTATTTGGTGTTATCTTTTGTAAGGTCCTTGTACCTTTATAGGCATGTTCTTCTTTAGGTTAGGAATTTTTCTTCTATAATTTTGTTAAATATATTTTCTGAGTCTTTAAGCTGGGATTCTTCTTCTATTCCTATTATTCTTAAGTTTGGTCTTTTCATAGTATCTCTCCTTTTTTTCATGTATTAGGGTTTTTTGTTTTTGTTTTTGTTTTTGTTTTAGGTTTAACATTTTCTTTAACCAATGAATCTATTTCTTCTATCTATCGTATCTTCAACACCCAAGATTCTTTCTTCCATCCCTTGTATTCTGTTGGTGATAATTGTGTCCATTTTCCCTCTTTGTTTATCTAGATTTTAAAATTCCAGAATTCCCTCAATTTTTGTTTTCTTCATTGCTTCCATTTCCATTTTCAAGTCTTGAATAGTTTGCTTCACCTATTTGCTTTTTCTTGGCTTTCTTGGGTTTTTTTAAGGGATTTATTGATTTTCTCTTTAAGGATCGCTATCATCTTCATAAAGTTGGTTTTAAGGGTGTTTTCTTGTGCTTCAGATACACTGATACATTCAGGTTTTGGTGTAGTAGAATAGATGGGTTTTGGTGGTCCCATATTTCTCTGGATGTTGTTGATTGTGTTCTTTTTCTTTCTTTTTTGTTTATCTATTACTTCAAGTTCCACTCCTCCAAGTCCCACCTTCCCACCTTCCCACCCCTCTTCCACTTATCCTACTCCTCCCGAGTGGGTTGCCTCTATGTATCAGCCCCCCTCATTTAACAGTCATATGAGTGTTAAGAGCTTCCTCTTGTTCTTAAACTTGCATTTAGGCATCTGAACTTGGGATGATTATAGATCTAGGTGCTCATTTCTAGGTTTATCTTTGTTGGAAAGATGTTTTATTCTTTAGTTTCTGTTTCCTCTTTGGTCTTTTGTTCCTTTTGACCTGGAAATCTAGTGACTGGAGTAACCTCTGATACAGTAGGAAGCCTCTGGCCAGGTTGGAGGCTAGACTTTTGCTGTCTAGCTTAGCCTTTGGAAGAATGGCTCCATTCCATAGACTCAGTCCCAAAGACATTCCAGCCCCTCCCTACCTCCCTGTTTGGCCTGCAGTCCAGCCCCTGGCCCCAGTTCCAGCAGACTCTGCTTGGGGGAAGGCCAAGCCAGTCAGAAGAACAG
The DNA here is from genome assembly GCA_907164525.1 of Lophiomys imhausi. Classification (NCBI taxonomy): domain Eukaryota; kingdom Metazoa; phylum Chordata; class Mammalia; order Rodentia; family Muridae; genus Lophiomys; species Lophiomys imhausi. The sequence goes on along the minus strand of CAJQZJ010009486.1, from coordinate 1,321,707 downwards.
AGACCACCTGCTGCACCAAGATAGATTGGACAGCAAGAACAAATGTCCACAAATTCTCCAGCCTAATTGAGCAGATGAATCTAGCATTCGTTTTTCTAAATGGTAATAAGCCTTCTGTAATTATCATACAATGGAATAATGTGAAGATAAGATATTTTAAAAGAATGGATATAGAATGACAATAGGGCAGATATTCTGAAGATAAAGTTTATCTTTCTTAGAAATATCTAACATGTCTTTTTAAATTAAAAAGTCATTTGTTTTAGTTATTTTGTTATAGAAGCAACTATTCAAAAAAGGGCACAGAAGAGTTTAGGATGCAAAGTAAGTCTTTGTGCCTTCTATTCCCAATTTTCTTTCCAATAGACACCCAATTTAGCAAATTTAGCACCATGTTTTCTGCCTTTAGCATACAAATATAAACACACATACACACACACAAAATACCACATACTGGATTTAGTATATGCAAATATACATTTAAAAATTATATTAAAAATGAATGAATTTTGAGTGTGTGAAGTTTTAAAAGCTAGTAAACAAAACAGTTACTGCATATTTTTTCACTGCATATTTTTTTTCACTCATGAGACAAACTAAAAAGTAGAAAGGTGATTTCTGAGGTTGTATGGAGGAAGGCTTGAGGAGTCACTCACTGTTCAATGGGGACAAGAATATGTTTGGCAAATAAAATAATGTTCTAGAAGCTGGTTGCACACAGTTAATAGAATTGAACAAAACTCATAAAAATAGTTAAGATGTTAAATTTAATGTTCTCTTTGCTAACATGTTGAAACAATAGCCAAAACTAGGACTTATTTGTCCCCAATTAACTAGCAACATAAAATAGCCACTGTGGGGTATAGAACTTGGCAGCCATGGCTTACATTATCAGTGAGGCAAAGAACTCAGAGCTGACAGCAAATATTTTCCTGCACAACTGTGAAGATGATTTATTGAGTTGGAATACCATAGATTACATGGAAAAATTTAAGGCAATAGTTTTGCTTTTGTACTTGACAGCAGGAACTGATGTTAGTGACATTCTATCAGGAACATTCTACCAGGAAAAGATTGAAATTAAAGGACTAGTGAACATTAAGGTGAACAAGTAAAGAGTCCTTAAGGATTGGGGCTACTGCCGAAACAAAGACACTTGATTGATCCTTTCAGAAAGGTATTATTAACAAATCGACCAGTGCTAGTTGGTATACAGTGGTTTGCAAATTCCTAACATTTTGCCCTAAGTGCTGAGGGATTTCTATGATGATAACAGATAATTTGAGAATAGCAAACTTGTAACTAAAGTCATCATTATCAAAAGGAATAGAACTAGAAACATCTAACTTACTGATTTTGGAATAGTCTGCAAAGTTTCAGTAATCAACATATTAAGGTGTCAATATAAATGTAGACATATAAACTAATAAGATAGAACTTAGAAATAAATTTACACATTTACGATCAACTGACTTTTGACAAAAGCCCTGAGAATATACAATAGGAGAAAGGACAATCTCTTCAATGAATGGTTTTGAGAAAACTAAATGCCCTAGACAGGTTTGGTGCACATATACATAATCCCAGCACTTGGAGCTCTTGTTCAATACCATCCTTGGCTATGTGTCAAGTTGGAAGCAAGCTGATTTACTGTAGGAGACACAAAGGTACTTATACTCACAGTTTGGCACTAGGGAAACCAGGTGTGCTAAACACAAAGGATTGTTTCTTCAAAGAGAAAGATATATAACCCGTTTTCTGTCAAGAAAGCTAGGAGTGGAGGTGGTTAAGAGCCTGATGACCTTTGAACTATCTGTGTGGCTGAAACCACATTGAATCCTTCCCTAGCCCCTTATCTTGAGCTTCTTTTTCTTCATTAATTTACAGAACCTCTGAGTCATAGAAGATGTTAAAATCTACTTTACAAAGAGTTTTAAAATAGTCATGGCTTACCCATTGTTGTGGACACAGGATTGAGTTATTTACCACTAGGGAATTTTTCACCAAATTGTGCTAGATTTAAATATGCCTAAAATAAATTACTCAGGGTCAGACTAAGTTTGAACCAACACCAGTTACTAAGTTATGTTGAACTTTTTAATAACATTTTAAAAACATTTTTAAACGTTTATTACTCCAAGTTATGTCTCCATTACTGCCCCCTCCCACCACCCCCTCCCGGTCCCACACTCCCACCCTCTACACCTTCCCATCCATACTATCCCTCCAGTGTGTGGGCCTCTGTTTATCAGCCTCACTTAATTCTTTAGTAAAATGAGGTCTAAAAGCTTACTATTTCACAGGAGGCATACATGCCACTTTGACTAGAGTGGGGTGTCCCACTAACAGGTAACCAAGTCAATGTTCCTGTTCCTTTGGGTCTATTGATTGTAGGGTGGTTATCCTATACAATATGGCTAAAATCCAGTAATAAGTCAATATATGTCATGTGTATCTTTCTGAGTCTGAGTTAGCTCACTCACTATGAGCTTTTCTAGTTCCATCCATTTGGTTGCAAATTGCATGATTTCCTTCTTTCTGATGGCTGAGAAGTATTCCATTGTGTAAACATACCACAGTTTTTTTTTTAATCCATTCTTCCGTTGAAGGACATCTAGGTTGTTTCCAGTTTCTAGCTATTACAAATAAAGCTGCTATGAACATAGTTGAGGAGATGTCCTTATGGATTGGTGAGGAATCTTTTGGATATATGCCCAGGAGGGTTATGGCTGGTCTGGAGGTAAAGCTATTCCAAGTTTTCTAAGATATCACGAGACTGATTTCCATAGTGGTTGTACAAGTTTGTATCCCCACTAGCAATGTGGGAATGTTCCCCTTTCTCCACAACCTCGCCAGTATGTGCTGTCTTTTGAGTTTTTGATCTTAGCCATTCTTACAGGAGTGAGAAGGAATCTCAGAGTTGTCTTGAGTTGCATTTCTCTGATGATTGAGGATGTTGAGCATTTCTTCAAGCAACTCTTGGCCATTCTAGATTCCTCTTTTTGTGAACTCTCAGTTTAGCTCCATACTCCATTTTTTAAATTGGGTTACTTGATTTGTTAGTGTTTAATTTCCTGGGCTCTTTATTAATTTTGGATATTAGCCCTTTGTCAGATGTGGGGTTGGTGAAGATCTTTTCCCAATGTGTAGGCTGCCTTTTTGTTCTATCAACAGTGTCCTTTGCCTCACAGAAGCTTTTCAGTTTCATGAGGTCCCATTTATTGATCGTTGGTCTTAGGGCCTGAGTTATTGGCGTTCTGTTCATGAAGTTGTCACCTATTCCAATAATTTCAAGGCTTTTCTCCACTTTCTCTTCTAATAGATTTAGTGTGTCCAGTTTTATGTTAAGGTCTTTGATCCATTTGGACTTAAGTTTTATGCAAGGTGATAAATATGGGTCTATTTGCATTCTTTTACATGTTGACATCCAGTTAGACCAGCACCATTGTTGAAGATGCTGTCCTTTTTCCATTGTATGCTTTTGACTTCTTTGTCAAAAATTAAGTGACCATAGGTGTGTGGGTTCATTTCTGGGTCTTCAATTTGATTCCATTGATAAACTGGTCTGTTTCTATACCTGTACCATGCTGTTTTATTACTATTGCTCTGTAGTATAGCTTGAAATCAGGATGATGATACCTCCAGATGTTGTTTTATTATACATGATTGATTTAGCTATTCTGGGGTTTTTGTTTTTCCCTATGAAGTTGAGAGTTATTCTTTCAAGGTCTGTAAAGAATTCTGTTGGTCTTTTGATAGGAATTGCATTGAATCTGTATATAGCTTTTGGTAGGATGACCATTTTTATTATGTATTCTTACCTATCCACAAACATGGGAGATCTTTCCATCTTCTGATATCCTCTTCAATTTCTTTCTTCAAAGGACTTGAAGTTCTTGTTGTACAGGTCTTTCACTTGCTTGGTTAGAGTTATCTTCAGGTATTTTATATTATTTGTGGCTATTTTGAAGGTTATTGTTTCTCTAATTTCTTTCTAGGCCCATTTATCTTTTGTGTAAAGAAGGGCTGCTGATTTTCTTTTAGTTAGTTTTGTATCCAGCCACCTTGCTGAAAGAGTCTATCAGTTGTAGGAGTTCTCTTGTGGAAGTTTTGGGGTCACTTAGGCATACTATCATGTCATCTGTGAATAGGGATAATTTGATTTCTTTATTTTTGATTTATAGCCCTTTTATCTCCTTTAGTTGTCTTATTGCTCTGGCTAGAACTTCAAATACTATGTTGAAGAGGTTTGAGGAGAGTGGGCATCCTTGCCTTGTCCCTGAGAAAATAATTTTTTAAAATTGATTTATTTTTATTTTAAAAGAGTCTAAAAGGCTGAAGCAATGGGATACTGTGCTTTTAACATTCAAAAATATGGGCCAAATAAAGTTTCAAATGTTTTTTACAAAAGGAAAATAATCAACATGGTTCATACAAAGTATGTACAAGATTAAATCAGAATAGAAAGCTTCTTTACAACCAAATAAATAATTAACAGAGTGAAGAGATACCTAAAGAATGGGACATGGTATGCATCCAGTTTAACCAAACCATGTATCTGGTGATTTTTATCCAAAAGATATCAGGAAGACAAACAACCCAGTAGAGAACAAATTGATCTGCTGTCATTTGTATAATGTCCCTCAAAGGCCCATGTGTAAAAGACTTGGTCCATTATATTTGCCACTTTGAGCAGCTGGGGGTAAAGCCCTAAGAATGAGAGAAGTTATTAGTCACTGGCTCATGACTTTGGGAGGAATTCTGAGATATTAGTCTCCATCTTCCTCTATTTTGCAGCCTAACTGAGCTGATGTACAGTTTTCCTATTTGCCTCTGCTGTTTGTCATACACTTCCTTACCACAGGACTCAGAACAGCAGCACAATCATGACTTCAACTTCTAAAACCATGAGCCAGAAAGAACCTTTCCTCTCTCTAGGTGATTGCCTGAGGTATTTGTTAATGTAATGGAAAGAAGATTAACACAAGACCTAAACAGACATTTCCTGACAAAAGACATATAAATGACAGCAGATACATTCATGTTCTTAATCATGACATTTTGGTTAATAACATGTGACAGTGGTTTCATATAATAAAATGGATCTAAACAAATTTTGTCATGTAACAACTTTGAAGTCATTGTCATTCAACACTCATGTGTTTGTGGGGATGCTGGTATAAACAAGCCTAAGGTATTCATAATCAGGTGAGAACAAAGGACATTCAGTTTTAAGTGTTTCCTAGCCATTTGCAATTATTCTTTTGATAAGTTTCTACTCAGTTCCATTGCCCACTTTTAATTGAGTTGTTTTATTAATGCTTAGGGTTTTGTTATTATTGTTTCTGTATTGTAGATACTAATCATCTTTCAGATGAATAGCTGTCAAAGGCTTTCTCCATTCTGTAAGCTGTTTATTCATTCAGGTCATAGTTTTCATTCATATCATAGTTTTCTTTGCTGACGTTAGCATTTAGGCCTGCCGTTCCTCAGATGAGAAGCTATCCTAAGACTCGTGAGCCCAGGAACCACACAGCTCTTTAGGTGGGATGGTGTCCCAGTGGAAGGTATCTTGAGGCTTGGGAGCTCAGGAACCACAACATGTTCTCTCAGCAGAGATGGTACAGCTCACTGGGGAGAGTCTGGTTCTGAGCTCTGTTCCTTCTCCACCCATTGCAGCTCACAGGAGAGTTTCCTCAACCCCAGCTGAGCTAAGGAGTCTAAGCTCTGCTCCTTCTTTGGTGTCTTCTCTTCTTTGCTTCTTTTCTTTTTTGCTTCTTATTCTTCTTCCCTGTGAAAGAGTCTCAGCAGGCAGTAAGTCCCATAAAAGAGATTTATTGGAGGGTGAGGAGGGACAAATCCAGGGTGTGGCTGCTCCTGTTCCTGGGAGAGGACAGCAGGGAATGAGGAAAGTGTAGGACTTACATAGGGATTTTTGGGGGGTGGAGCTTTCCTAGGGCTGGAATTTCCAGAGTGAGGATTGGTGGACATTTCAAGTTCTAAACTTGGAGAGCTCAGGGATTGGTGGCTTTCTCTGTTCTGTGATTGGTGGGTTCCCTGGTCAGATTTTTTTTTACCTTGAATAGGCATAATCTTGGATGAAGATGATCTTTGTGATAGCTACAGTTTGAAAATGCTATGACAGAGAGGTCTCGGGGTGGGGAGGCATGAGGGAAGGCTGAGCTGCTGAAACTTTTCACTCTGGGCTGTGTTCACTTTTTTCCCCTGCCCATAGGGCTTACAAAGTGTTGCCAGTATTACAAAGGGAGTCCATGGCAGAAAAGTCTTTCCTCGCAGCACTGATGGCCAATGGAAACTGGAATGGATGTGCTGCCTCTGGGTACAGCTCCCTTGACGGCCATAGGCTGAGGCAGGAAAGATAACTTCTCAGTGGACAGCTCCCCACCAAGGCAGAGGACTGAAGCAGGGGAGATGTCATCACCATGGACAGCTCCCCTAGCCAACTACCGGCTGAGGCAGAACTGCCTGACATTCTGACAGTTGAGCCAGGAGTCTCCATTTTGACTGTTCAGTGCCACTCAGAGAGTTTACTGACACTTAGGGGGGTGGCACTTAGGTAAATTGTTGTGGCCGCTTTGATTGCTGCAGCGGCAACAGCAGCAGCTTTGATAGCAGCCATGTGGCATCTTTGGGACTACTGTTAGCACTTTGGCCTAACTCCCCTACCCCTGTAATGGGAACACCAAATGTTAGTACTTTGGCCTGCAGGGGGAATGGGTAGGTATCCTGAGGTTTGGGAGCCCAAGAACCACACAGCTCTGAGGGGGGCGAGTATCCCCAGTAAAGTGTTACAGCTCTGAGGAAGGTATCCTGAGGCTCAGGAGCCCAAGAATCATGCAGCTCTGAGAGGAGGTTTCCTCCACCCAGAGATGTTGCAGCTCACAGGAACAGTTGCCTCACCCCCAGCTGAGCTGAGGAGAGGGGAAAGGGACTCAGCTGGTGTCTCTCTGCTTCTTAGGCTTCTTGGCTTCTTCCCCGGGACTAATGATGGAGTATCAGCAACCAGCAAATCTCATAAAAGAGATTTTATTGGAGGGTGGGGAAGAAGTCCAAAGTATGACTTCTGTTCCTGGGAGAGGACAGCAGGGAATGGAGAAATCTCAGGCCTTATATAGGATGGGGGGGGCTTTCTAGGGCAGGAATTTCCAAAATGAGGGTTGGTGGGCCTTCAAGTCCTGAGATTGGGGAAGCTAAGGGATTGGTGAGGTTTTATTCACCTAAAATTAGCATTATTCTGGGAGGAGTACCAACCAAGGAGCTGGGGACTGTTAGAGACTGAAACTGACATTCTAACGGGTGTTGGGGAGAGCCTACTAATTTAAACCTAGGGGATTAACACAAACTTGAACTTCCTTTAACTAAACTGTGAATTAGTACTAAAGGGTCAGACTTCTAGTCCTGGTTAAAAACTCCATGTTTCTTCTGGAGTATGGTTACATTATACATATTGTTACCACAGAGATGGCTACAGGAGCACAGGCCTCTCTGTCAGATGAGGCCCTAATTGAAGACTTCTGTGTCACGGCTGGCTCCAGCTAAACAGTGTTTTCCTTAACCCCTGGAGTTCTGAGGTGTAACTGTATTACCCAGGGTAGTTGTAGGGCTGAAGGAGACACCCAGGGAATGATATAGGGAGCCCAGAGGCAAAACTTGAAACAGTGGGGCCTGGCTGCTAGGGCTCCTCAGGTGGAGACCTGTATACTTGCTTCAAATGTACATAAAGTTAACAAACTCTGTGGCAGGAAAGATGTTGTCTTGGTGGACCACTCCCCTAGTCAGCAGCAGGCTCAGAGGCAGGACTACTGCTGAGGCAGGACAGCTCCCTTGCCAGCAGCCCAAAAGTATACTTTTGTGGCATGCTGCTCAGGGACCTTACTGACACTTGGGGAAGGGGAGGGGGTGGACCACCCTGATGAATTGCTGCCACAGCTGCTTTGACTTCAGCTGCAGTGGTGGCAGCTGCACTGGGACTACAACTACAACTGACAGAAGCTTTTCATTTCATGAGATCCCATTCATTGATTTGTCCTTATTCCTCATGCTACCAGAGTCCTGTTCAGAAACTCCTTACCTGTGCCTGTCTAAATTGTGCAGCTAACTTTCCTCTGTGGCAGTTTCAGGTTATAGGTACTACAGTACAGCCTGTTATTGTTATTTGCTAAATGTCCATGTTGTCAAATCACCTTTTAAGTGTTTATATCTAGAGACCTAGTCAAGAACCTTCTTCCTGAAGATAATGGGAGTCAATGGAGAGATATGCAACTGCTCACAATGCTGAGAGTAAAAGACCCAGGATTCATCCCTACATGGGACATCTACATTTACAGCACTCCACCCACTCAAGTCATGGGGAGCATATTAGAAAATGATTGAGAAAAAATGTTAGGGCAGAAATTGGGCAGACATGCTGTGAAATGCTATCTTCTGGATATGACATAGCTATTGTCATCATGATCTCACACTAGCTGTGACCTACCAAAACCTGCTTTACCTCAGATGGTCAAAATATATAGATATCTTGTTCATAAAGTATTTACCTATCCCTATCTGAAGTGTGCAAGCATTCCCAATATAGATGGATTAGGTCATTTCCAGGCCTTGCCCCTTACTGAGAATATTCTTCATGGTGGACAGTTGTTGAAAGAAGGAAAATCATTCTTTTGGAGAATGTGATCACTGGTGGGTTTCCTGTGAAACTGCAATTTAATTAATTAGTTGTATTTATTAGTAAGTATAAACTGTAAGATTAAGCCAGTGGAGCAGCCGGCGGCTTGCCAGAGGAGCGGGTGGCCTGGGCCACATGCCTTAACTGGTTGTCTGATTTGTTCTGGGGAAAGAGCCCTGGGACCAAGGGTGGCCTACACCACCTGTAACCTAAATTCTGTTAATTAATATAAGTTGTTAGGCAGGTAGAATTACCAGCCTTGGTGGGAGATTCACCTGGGTTCAAGGGGAATCCGGGAGTCCAGGAATCCAGGACTGCTTGGACTGAGGGCCTATAAGCTGCAACAGTCCTTTCCCCAATAATTAAATACACGGAAGACCTTTTAATGTTTTAACGCTTAAACCTTAGCTGGGCAGACTCTCAATTAGCTACTCTAAGTTAATTGGATCACCTAATCACAAACTACCATGTGCCTGTTATTACCTTCCAGCATTCTCAAAGACATCTATCTCTGTGTCTCCAAGCAGAAAAGGAAGGATTCTCTGTCTAAAGTGCAGGGTTCCTGTTCTAATCTCAGAAGTCCTGCCTTCCTATACTCTTTCTACCCAGCTAATTGGCCATAAGTGACTTTTATTAACCAATCAAGAGAATTCCTCAGAAGGAGTGGTAACCAGATCTCAGCATTGAAATCAACCTATCAGAAGCAATGAAATTAGACCTTCCCTCAACATTCCTGTGCTACAGTAAATGACCACATAACCATGCCTTTATGGGCAGTTCTAGTTGAACATAATGGGTTATTAAAAGGGAAAAAAAAGACATGAAGTTGAAAGGGAGCATGTTGAAGAGGATTTGAGAAGAGTAGGAGGGAGGAAATGGGGTTAGATATATTTCATTGTATACACATATGAAATTCTCAAAAATAAATTGAAAAAATTTAAAAGCATAACACATGTCATTATACATTTTACTTGCTGATGGCAAAGAATGATTTTTTTAACAGAAAAAAGAAATGCCAGTACTTTCAGACACTCTTAAAGGAAAATATGTTAGCTATTAAGATTTTAAAATACCTACCTTCTTTTTTCCTTTAAGTTTCTTTCACCTCAGAATTTTTATTTCTATGGCTTGGGCCAAAATAAGCCAATTATGTTTTCTTTTCAGCATTATAGACTGAGTTGTTGCCATCTCAAAATGTAACCCAAACTCCCAGAATGCTCTTTTGTTTGAAATCATAGCCTTTATGATGTAATTAAGCCAATCTGTGGCTGTTAGTATGACCTCACAGATGAGTGTGATGCACAGAACTGGGCTGTGTGCAGACACAGCAAGATGATTCTAATGCAAAGAACAGACCTCAGGAAAATCAAACTTGTCAACAATTTGATTCAGAACCTCTCACTTTCAGAATTTAAGAAAAAATCTATTGTTTAATCCACCCATTCAGGAGCATTTTGTTATGTTAGCCTTGATAAACTAATATGCTCAAAAAATGTTATATTGAACACACATCAAAACACAAGTGTAGAAAAATGGCTAATTAAACTATTTAACCAGTATTTAGGTTATATTTAATTGGTTGGCAGTGTTACTCCTTAACCCGCCATTATAAAGGAATACACACAGACACCAGATGGATTTTAACAAGCCTTGGCCTGAATTGAGCAATCTTGGCCCACCTAAGCTAGCTCTTAATGCCACTACCCAAATATGACCCCATATATACATACATCCCCTTCGACTGCTATTCTCCACACTATGACGATGTTCCTGGCCGTGTGGAATTAGGTTCCTTTTTCTAACCCATGGTATGTGCCCTCCTTCTTCCTGCTCCTGGCTGAAATGAACTAATCCTCTTCCAGCAGTCTCAAAGACATCTGTCTCCTTTTGTGTCTCCTGGCAGAAAAGGGAAGGATTCTCTGTGTGTGCTCAGGGTTCCTGTTCTAATCTCAGGAAGTCCAACCTTCCAATACTCTTTCTGCCCAGCTAATTGGCCATAAGCAACTTTTATTAACCAATCAAGATAATGCCTCAGAAGGGGTGATAACCAGATCTCAGCAATGAATGCAGTCTATCAGAAACAATGTTATTAGACTTTCCTCAATACACAAGATGAGTGACTATGGAACACATTTCATGAAAAATTTGAGGGCTAATATGGTGGAAGTTCTGATTTCTTTAAAACATGGTTTTTTTTTAATGAATGTGGGGTTTTTGTTGTTGTTGTTGTTTTGGTATCAAGTATGCGATGAGGGGGTATAGAAAGCACAGAAATACAGGAGGGCTTTTTCTTTGGTATCACTTCTCATCACTACTTTGCTTTGAAATACTCCAGACAACACTTTGAGACATTGCTGCCTTCCCTGTTGAAGATTGTGGCCCAGGTTAGACTGACGAGACCATGGCCCAAAATGGTGTTGTGGCAACTGTTACTGCCAATCCATTTTCCAGAACTGAGTAATTGCTGCCACTAATGCTGCAACAGTGGTCACACTGCTGCTTGTACCTGTTCCTGTGTATGCTTTTTTGACTGGATTGCTGGAGTCCTGACAGATTGCCCCAAGGACCTATGCCTAAAGAGATCTACATTCTCGGTTTCTACTAACTTTTTTTCTCCGATATCTTGGGTTGGTGTCTTGGAAGGTGGATAGAGATATTAATGTAACAATAAATAAATAGTTTAAAAGTATGCCTTCAGGGTATAACATATATACACAAAATTCAATGTCAAAAACAGTATTTTCTAAGAAGAAAATTAAACAAGGGTAATGTTTATTCTAGTAAAGGATAATGAGGATCTATTGTAAGGAGGTGAGGAAGTAAATACTGAAAACCTTTTCATTACTGATTTTCCTACAGGCTCAAGAAATTCATGCAGCACAATAAAATTTCTATGTATTTTAATGAGCAATTGGTTTGTTTTCACCCTGCACAGTCATTAACACATGTAAACTGTTTTCATTCCATGTAACTTACCCTAAGTGATTGGAGAGAAATGACAAATTACCAACAGCAGAAAGATCAGTGGACAGATAATTGGCACCTTAATAGTCACATAAGATAGAAAAGCATGCTGAAAATTATGAGGGGAAAAAACTGTCAACAGCAATGAAAATACAATGTGCAGTTACATCCTAGACTCAGTCCATCTGGTCTTAGAGCATATATGTCCCTATCAGAAGAATGACTATATTTGGGTACTCATGTTGAATATGTGTGGATTCTGATAATAGTGATAAAACAGCTTTTGTGCTGAGCCAATAAAAAGCATATAGTTTTTATTTTCCAAAAAAATCCTCAAAATAGACACTATTTACTCTATTTAACAAAATGAGACTCAGAGAAAACAAATTATATAAAAATAATATTATTATATAAAAAGCGGAACAAAGACTCACTCCAAATCCACTGTTAGAGTTCCAAGTTTATATGTTATATATCACACTCTAAACCTCACTTTTTCTTGTTCCACAATTTTGTTTATTGAAAGAACTTTGTATTATCTTTACTCATGTATCACTTTTCTCCTAAAACAAGCTTTCTGAATATGTTTTCTCTTCTAAAACTAAAATTACATGCTGATATTTTCTATAAATCTTATAATAAATATGTACAAAATGTTAAGGAACTTATATCAGATATATGTATACATATGTGAAAAAGTAGCTATGATTTTAATATGGTCCTGTAATCACAAAACTTATGAATCTTATAAAAATCTGTTGTGTTTAATTATAAAAGTAATTTCCCATCTTTAATACACAAATATACCTCAGAAGGACTTAAATACTAAGATTTGAGGCAGTTTTTTCCTCTATTACAAATGAGGCATTAATTCTACTGTACTGTCTGCATTATAATTTCTTACTTGAGTTTCTTTAACAAACATACACACACACACACACAATGATTAGATGTGATTAAATGGTTTAAATCATGGAAAAAATTGACCCACAAATAAATCCTTGGCTTCATTTGAACAGTTTCACTAATCATTATCCAAATTTTCTTTTTGAAATTCCAATACCAATTATTTTCTGCAGAACTGTTTGGCAATTAATCATGCACTGCTTTGTGATAAACCAATTGTTTCCTTGAGCTGTCATCTGTTTTATTTGGTTTTTGCTGCAATATACTTTTTTATATTATCACAAAATTGTCTTTGCAAAGTGCAGATCCTACAATTATGTTGTGGACCTCTTACAAACCATGAAAAGTGCATTTCCAAAACAGCCAGTGGCTTGTCATCCCTCTGTCCACTGGATGGGTGCCTTTCATAGATCATCACCCTGTACATTTTCCCTCTGTGGCATTACTCACTCTTATGCTATAACAGATACAGTAGAGGTCATCTAAAGAGTCACAGAACAGTCCCCACGCCTGAGCTATTATCTTACATGGCAAAAAGGGCTTGGCAGATCAAAGATTTTCACACTCAAAAAGTATTCTAGACTATGTAGATGGCCCCACAAAAAAAAAAAAAAAGATGAGAAATGTTACCAGGAAGCGAGGAGAGAAAGCAGGAGAAAGTCATAGTGATGGCTACTGTTATCAAATTGATAGAATCTAGACTCTTTAGGCAGATTCTGGGCTTGTCTAATGGGCTTTATCTTAATTTGTATTAATTGAGGTAGAAAGAACAAGCTGGGGGGATCCAAGATGGCAGCAGCCAGCACGGATGTATTTTGATTTCGGGGTCAACAATCAAAAGGCAGCAAGTGTTCCAGGACACTGTACAAAGGGCATGACCCTTCTAAATCTCACTCAGCTACACAGGGACCATGGAAGATGCCTGGGCAGGACACCCCTTCCAAATCTTGGACACGCAAGGAAGACTCTGGACCCGGGAATCAGGATAACCAATCCCCCCAAAAGGAGAAATCCCCAGTAAGTTCCAACCTAATACCCAGCCAGCAGATTCAGAAAACACACAGAGATAATCCCCACCCTGCTGGGCACTCCCAGGTCTCACACAGACGATCCAATTATCTAGTGAAAGGTTGCAACCCTTGGAAGTGAGCGGGAGATCCACTGCAAAGTGCCTTCAGACCACAGATCGCAGTCTGTGACATCACTGGCCACTTTCCAAGCCGCAGGAGCAGCAAGGCTACTGCAGCTGAACTGCAGACTTACCCGCTACAGGAACCAACCCCGGGCAAACTGCGAGATATTTGAAAGGGTCGCATATCGGTCTTATGTACTAGTACAGGCCCTTCCGGAGGGGAATCAGAGCTTACTTGTAAACAGCTCCGCCACCTGAATTAATTAGGTCCCCACCTGGGAGGCAGGACTGAATGACTCACCTTATAGGGGTGGAGTAAGGCAACTCGAATCCTACACCACAGTGCCCACTTTGGACGCAAGTCCAGAAGACAGAAAAAAAAAAATCCACATGGCCAGAGGACCCAGACAAAAAAAAAAAAAAAAACTTTAAAATCTATACTCCACCAAATTTGAAAACTTAAGGGAAATGGACAATTTTCTTGATAGATTCCACCTACTGAAGCTAAATCAAGATCAGATAAATAGATTAAACAGCCCTATACCCCATAAGGAAATAGAAACAGTCATTAAAAATCTTCCAACCAAAAAAAGCCCAGGGCCAGATGGCTTTAGCACAGAATTCTACCGGACCTTCAAAGAGGAGCTAACACCAATACTTTTCTTTTTTTTTTTTCTTTATTAAATACTTCATTTTTTTTCTTCAAGTTACATCTCAGTCACAAACCTTTGCCTATTCCCCCTTCCTGTCCCACCCTTCCACCCTCTTCCCCGCAACAGCTTCCCCTTTCAGTCCAACAAATGGTTCCTTCTCTAATAACAGTAAATACTATACAAAACAACAGAAATAAATATGCCACATTTATGAGAGTTAAATGGCCCAGTATACCTTCCCAATGTCCAGTTCATACACATTTGGCCCCTGAATTTAACATTCTACCATCTAACCATCTCCATGAATTTAAAGTTCTATAACTGACTTAGGTTTCATACTAACTTGCATCACTATTATAACCATCTTCTTAGATCTAGAATGCCCTCTTGATTCCTAAACAACTCAAAATTTAACTATGAGACTCTAGCTTTCTATTCTTCAACCACCTCAGAGACCCAGCATCAGTCTTCAGCCTTTTGGTCCTGTTTCTCTGACAGACATTGATTGTAAAGCAGGAATTATGAAGGACTTACCTAACCTGTCTTGGCAGAGCTAGGCTGTCAACTTCCCTGCTACCAAGTTTTGTCCTTTTTGGACAGCAGTCTGTCTGCAGTTGAAGCAAGGAGTTTTTTCATGCCACGAGATAGGTTTGCCACTAATTCAACCATCTCACACTGGAGATTCTTTGATGCTTATCTTCTACTTGGAGTAAAATAGGGGGTGCTGTAAGGAGCTGATATGTCTCGATATCAAAAAAAAATCTTAATTTAAGATAACATCTTTGAATGCCATATTCTGCAGATCTCTTGGGGTTTTTGAAGATGCCCTATACATCTCTTGTATTTAGATAAGCAAATGTTGCTTGTCTCTTAACAACTTGATTACTGAGTAGTTTAGAGAATATCTGTGATAGACTGTCATAGTAGCTAACAAAGTGACATGTTTGCATGACTAGGAGTTTGTTTTTCTTAACTATCCTAAACAGTTTTATATGGTTGGTATCAAGAGGCCAGAGCTTCACATTTTATTTTTAAGTATCTCTAGGTATAATACCATTAGTAAGCGTTACCTTTAATTTTGTATCAATATACAAAGATCTATTCACTTGTGGCTAAATATACTCTTAATTTTGTGTCAATATACAAAGATCAATGCCTATGTAGCCCAATACAATCTTAATATTACGTCCATATACAAGGGTCAATACCATTGTGGCCAACTATAATCTTAATTTTGTATCAGTATACAAAGATCAATACCGATGTAGTCCAATACGATCTTATTTTTGCACAATAAACAATGGTCAATACCACTTTAGCCAAATATACTACTAATTTTGTATCAATATACAAAGGTATAAGGGCATATTCAATAATCTGTCCCTTCTTCTTGGTCCTTCCTGTGCTATGTCTATGTCTCATTTTTCTCAAGTCCATGCACTCCTACATAGGAGAGAAAGAAGGATACAGAAAAGGAAATGTAGGAAGTCCCTGGGTCTAACCTCCAAAACCCATTAAACAGGACCATTTAACAGCTTGTGATCTCTTCCTCTAAATAACAGAGTATTCAGTTATCCTTCAAATAACCAAAAAGGGGGGGCGGAGAAACACCCTCCCTACCCTCTGGGCATGGGACGTCGCTCTCTTAAAATGACTTCCTGCTGATTTGGGTCATAGTAAACCTGTTTGGGGCCCGAACCAAAATGGAAAAATGATTAAAAATGTAAGTACAATCATTTATGTTCAGTCCTTCTGTTCACAGCTGTTTAGATGTCCTAAGGAGTTTATAGGCAGAAGCTGATCTTGCAGGCTTTACTTAGGTTCTGGCTGGGGCATTGTGTAGAGCTGAACGGTCTTAGCGATATTGAATTGTTGTGGTTGTAGGCTTTTGATGGAGACAGCTATTGAGGGAGTCTGTCAGGCTGAATCAACTGGGTCACTCGTCTTCTTCGGTGTCTGATTCTGTTTTCTGCTGAGGTTTCCGTTGTCCAGTTGTCCCTGGTTCCTTGAATGGATGCTTTGATTCTCCTGGAAAGATAAGAACAGAGCCCTGCCCTAGTCCTAACTCTGGGACAATTACCCTCTTTTTTTTGGGGGGGGGGGCTAGGTGATATTTCTCCTGAAGCAAATGTGTTTTTTGACAATATATAAAGTGTTATCTTTCAATCTGGGTTAAAGAAGAAATTATTTTATTATTTTGGAGCTAAACCAGCTTTAGTGTATATATTTTGAGATCTCAAAGGACAATTTGTTTGTATTGAGTAGGCCTTCTGTAAGTAGCTTTTAAACTTAGGTCTTTCCAAATCCTATGTGTGTATCTCTGCATTCTAATTATTGGGATCAGAGACCTGTGGTTCCCATCTGAAGGGATTAAAGATGTGTTCCACCACTCCTGGATCGAAGTTTTTCTCTATTTAGAGTTTGTTTTGTATCAGGCTGACCTTGAGCTCTGAGATCTGCCTGTTTCTGTCTCTAGTGTGTTGGGATTAAGGGTGTACTCTTCTTGAATGATGGGATTAAGGGTGTGCACCCTCACCACCCTGTTCTGTGTAACTAGAGAATTTATAAGATCACTAACTCTATGGTGCTCCTCCCGTCTCTGCTGAAGTTAAAGGCATGGGTTAACACCAAAATTCTCATGTATTTTACCTTAGCTCTACGTTTTTTTCGACACATGGAGGTTTATAAAATGAGGTTGAATGGCTGTATCCTTTATTTTATTTACAGTGTTTTAGCATTGTTACCTGCTTTTTTTAATTAATAAATTTATTTATTTGTTGTTTCAGGTTACATCCTTATCATATTGTCCTCTTTTTTCGCTTCCCAGCCCCACCCTCCCATGCTCTACCCCCTGACCCCCTTCACAATAGCTGCAAACAATATAAAATACCTGGGGGTAACTATAACCAAGCAAGTAAAGGACCTGTACAACAAGAACTTCAAGCCCTTGAAGAAAGAAATGGAAGAGGCCTTTAGAAGATGGAAAGATCTCCCATGCTCATGGATAGGTAGGATCAATATAATAAAAATGGCCATCCTACCAAAAGCAATATATAGATTCAATGCAATTCCTATCAAAATACCAACACAATTTTTTATAGACTTGGAAAGAGCTAGCCTCAATTTCATATGGAACAACAAAAAGCCCAGAATAGCTAAATCAATCCTGTACATTAAAAAAACATCTGGAGGTATTACCATCCCAGATTTCAAGCTGTACTACAGAGCAATATTTGTAAAAACAGCATGTTATTGGTATAGAAACAGACCAGTAGATCAATGGAATTGAACTGAAGATCCAGAAATAGACCCACACACTTATGGCCACCTAATTTTTGACAAAGAAGCCAAAACGGCACAATGGAAGAAGGACAGCATCTTCAACAAAGGGTGCTGGTCCAACTGGATGTCCATTTGTAAAAGAATGAAGTTAGACCCATACTTATCACCTTGTACAAAACTTAAGTCCAAGTGGATCAAAGACCTTAACATAAGGTCGGCCACACTAAATATACTAAAAGAAAAAGTAGGAGAAACCCTCGAACCCATTGGCACAGGCGACAACTTCCTGAACAGAACACCAACAGCTCAGGACCTGAGATCAACAATCAATAAATGGGACCTCATGAAACTGAAAAGCTTCTGTAAGACAAAAGACACTGTCATTCGAACAAAACAGCAACCAACAGACTGGGAGAAAATCTTCACCAACACCACATCTGATAGAGGGCTATTATCCAAAATCTACAAAGAACTCAAGAAACTAAATGCCAAGAAACCAAATAATCCAATCAAAAAATGGGAGATGGAGCTAAATAGAGAATTCACAAAGGAGGATTCCCTAATGGCTGAGAGACACCTGAAGAAATGCTCAACATCCTTAATAATCAGAGAAATGCAACCCAAGACGACCCTGAGATTCCATCTAACACCTGTCAGAATGGCTAAGATAAAGAGCTCAAATGACAGCACATGCTGGCGAGGGTGTGGAGAAAGGGGAACCCTATCCCATTGCTGGCGGGAGTGCAGGCTTGTGCAACCACTATGGAGGTCAGTCTGGCGATATCTTAAAGAACTTGGAATAGCTCTGCCTCAGGACCCAGCCATACCACTTCTGGGTATACACCCAAATGCCTCTTCACGGAATCATAAGGAAGTTTCCTCATCTATGTTTATAGCAGCCTTATTTGTAATAGCTAGAAACTGGAAACAACCCAGATGTCCCTCAACCGAAGAATGGGTCAAAAAACTGTGGTACATCTATACAATGGATTATTATTCAGCTATCAGGAACAATGAAATTATGCAATTTGCAGCCAAATGAATGGAACTAGAAAAGCTCATCCTGAGTGAACTAACCCAGACTCTGAAGGACGCATATGGCATCTATTCACTTATAGTAGGATTTTAGTTATATAGTAGAAGGTATTGATACTACAACTAATACACCAAAGGGAACTTGGACATAGACTTCTTATTTTTAATTTTTATTCTTTATTTATTTTTATATATTAGTTATATTTTTTCTTTTTTTTGTCTTTTTTATCTATTGTATGCTTATTGGTTTGTTTGTTTAGTAGTACTCTCTCCCGGGCAACGAGACACTTTTCACTGATGGTACTGCTTCGTAGATCCCCAATGAATGAAGAGGCTCTTGGCCCTCATACGACCTCTCAACTGAGATGAGGGACTGTTACATAAGGACACCCCACCCCAGAGAAATGGGATGGAAGGGTTAGGAGGTAAAGAAAAAAAATGAAATGTGATGTTTCAGCCTTTTTTTACTACTAATTGTCATAAACTGTTTAGGATAATTAAGAAATGCAAACTAATGGTTATGCAAGCCATTCTGTTAGGTACTATGACAGCCTATTATAGTTACTTTCTAAGCTAATCAGAAATAAACCTGCTAAGAGACAAGCAAAATCTGCTTATCCTAATATAAGAGATAGATAGGGCCTCTTCATAAACCTCAAGAGATCTGCAGAATATGGCATTCAAAGATGTTTTCGTAACTTTAGATTTTTTTATATCAAGACATATCAACTCCTGACAGCACCCCCTATTCTCCTCCAAGTAGAAGATGAGCATTGAAGAATCTCCAGTGATGATTGAATTAGTCGCAAGCCTATCTCTTGGTAGGAAAAGCCCCTTTCTCAAACTGTAGACAGAATCCTGTCCAAAAATTACAAAACCTGGAAGCAGGTAAGTCGACAGCCTAGCTCTGCCAAGACAGGGTAGGTAAGTCCTTCATAACCCCTGCTCTACAATCAATGTCTGTCAGAGAAACGGGGCCAAATGCCTGAAGATCGATGCTGTAATGTATGGACAGAAAATGGGAACTGTCCAGGCAGCCACAGGTATGTCATTTCTTAGTTTGGGAAGCTGCAGGCCCTGTACTTCCTATAAAATCAGATATATTTATCCCTCTCAGGTCTCTGAGGTGGTTGAAGAACAGATAGCTAGAGTCTCATAGTTTAATTTTGAGTTGTTTCGGAGTCAAGAGAGTGTTATAGATCTAAGAAGATACTTTTAAAATTGTGTTGCAAGTTAGTATGAATGTTGAGTCAGATATAGAACTTTAAACTCATGGAGATGTTTAGATAGTAGAATGTTAAAGTCAGGTACCAAATACATATGGACTGGTCATTGGGAATGTACGTTAAGCCATATAACCCTCATAACTGTGGCCTAATTACCTCTGTTGTACTGTATTGTATTTGTTATTATAAGAGAACGAGCCATTTGTTGGACTGAAAGGGGAAACTGTAGGGGGAAATAAGATACACCTTAAACTTAAAAGAAAAAAAAGGGAAGAGGATGGGGGGTTGAGGGTGGGAGGGTGGGACTGGAGGGGGAATAGGGAGGGGACTGCAATTGAGATGTAACTTGAAGAAATAAAAAATAAAGGAAAAAAAGAAAGAAAGAACAAGCCACAGTGAGCAGCAGCATTCCCTGAGAAGGGAACCCACACTGTTTAAAAATGGAGAGAAATGAGCAGTGTGCATGCATTGGCTGAGTTCTGCTTCTGCCTATATTTTCAATGCAGCCATCTGTGTAAAGTCAAAATAAACCTATTCTCTCCTCATTTGGGTTAGTTAAATATTTTATCGCAGCACTGGAAAATAAACACAGATTTCTAAGATAGAAAGCATGATGACAGAAACAGACATCAGAGAGAGATTTGAAGATCATATACTACTGGTTAAAGATAGAAGAAGGACCCACACACAAGCCAAGCATGTTGAAGTCTTGAGAATTGGAGAAGCCAGGAACACCCTATCCCCTGAGCACCAGGAGGTATCAGCCCTGCTGCCACTTGACATCATTTCTCTAGGACCCACCATAAGTCTTCTGAGCTGCAGAACTGTAAGGTTACTACCTTACAGTTACTACCTTGTTGTTTTAAGCCACTGAACTTGTAGCAAGCAATAGGAAACAAATGCAAATCCATTTGTAGGAGTAAGTCTTTACATTCAACTAATAAAACAGGATTCTAAACATTATGAAATTTTGAGAAATCAGACAGGCAGTTTACATTTCAGAATGTTGAGAAGTATAGACATCTTTGTTTTTTCTCTTCTATCTTAACTCTTGTTTTTGATAAATAGAAGTTCAACTTTTGTTTGTTTAGCTATTGGTTATGCCATTATAATTCTAAATGCTCTATCATAACTCTTTAGATATTAATTTTCTTACTTGGTTTCCATCTTCCAGACTTCTGTCTGTTACTTTTGGTGCTGAAGAATAAACCCAAGCCTCTAGGCCAGGTGATTTCTATCAAAACATTTTCTTATTAAAATCAAAAGAAATCTAATATCAGCTTTTAGGATAATAGGATATTTAAACTTATCTTTTAAGAGCCAGAATATATTTTATCCTAATACCTTTTTATTTACTTAATACATTTCTCATAGCAGATGAAAAAAATGTTTATTTCTTTAAATTTACTGGATTAGAAATGCTATTATTTGAATTTAATATGCAAATTTTAGCCATAGAAATGATATGTAAACTTTAGGTCTCTTTCTGCTTAACATTTCTGGAATTGTCTTTGAATTTCCTGTCAGGAAGATGTCAATGGATTCAAATATAAGGGACAATTTTTCCCATTTTTAGAAATAAAAATATTACGATGATATAACTATAAAAAATAAATGGTGCATAGCATTTATGTATTCCTTAGATTTTTTTTAAAACTTTTTATTGAATCATTGTGGGCTTCACATCGTGTATGCCAGCACCACTCATCTCCTCATTCCCTCATATCTGCCTTTTGTCCTTGCAACCTCCCCCCAAAACAAAAAACACAGAAGCAAACAACAACAGCATTAAACAAAATATATCATTATGGAAGCTGTAGTATGTTATAGTGTGTCCCACAGTATATCCTTCTGTCTACACATTTCACTTGCAAATGTTCATTGCAATGAGTCGCTACTCTGGTTCAAGATCTCTGGTGTCTGTGAAACAATCAATATTAGATCCTTACCAAGAATGTCCTCAGTTATCCTGTTGTTGCCCTCTGTAATGGAGGTCTTGCAGCTTTGGCACAGTAGGACTGGCCCTTTCAAGTGTTCTAACACTTGGTGTCTTTTCATTTTATCTATTCCTTCTTTAATGACATTTTTGGTTAATATTTTTGAGACAGAATTGTTCATTTAGTGGGAGCCATTTAGCCTGTTAACAGAGTGTAAACTAAATATGAGAGCTGGATATTGTGCACACAGCAGGGATATATCAGAGAAGGTGCAGTTGGCAGGCATTCTCATCCTTCCCTCTGGAAAGAAAGAGTGTACTTTTTTTCTGAAATGTAAAAAGATTTCCTCCAGGAAAGGCAAAGAAATATCTTTGTCTTAAGACAGAAATAAACATGCTAGGAAGAGATAAGATTCTAAAGAGCTCACTTCCAAGGCCTTTGCTCTCAAGTCTCCTCTGTTTCTTTAAGAACTGAAATTATGCAGTAATTTGAAAACACTTAGGGATAATTGTCTGTGGATACCAAAAGGTCACACAAACCATTCCAAAACATATTTTGCTATTCAATCAAGAGGCAATGACATGAGATCAGCATTACCAACAGGCCATTTTGAATTAGCTAGAGGAATCTGAGTCAGAAATGTTATGTTCTATGTAGTCTGAGAATATGTTTCACATACATCTTCCAGTCTGAAGGAAAAGCAAAACGTAGAAAGACCTACCATTTCCCTCAAAGGACTATAATAGTCTCCAATAAACCTTGCCTTCCCTATCCATACCATTGAGGAAAACTCTTCTCACTAAATAGTCCTGACCTGATCAATCAATATGAGATCAGGACAACAGTTGGTGTGACTTCACTGATTTTTCCCTATCAAATCTCAGGATGAGGTTTAATTCTTATGAGTTTGGTTGTTAATTTACATTTTTATGTGTTTTGTTTGGTTGGTTGATTTGGCGTGTGTGTGTGTGTGTGTGTGTGTGTGTGTGTGTGTGTGTGTATGTGCGTGCGTGCGTGCGTGCGTGCGTGCGTGCGTGTGTGTGTGTGTGTGTGTGTGTGTGTTGAGATACCAGTCTGGCCTCGAACTTTTGTAGTAATCCTCCCATGTAAGGGTACCAAATTTTGGGATTACAGGGGTCAGTCATTATGTCCAGGTAGAACCTTCAGGAAGATATTAAGTAATGTAGTCAGATGTCATTTCCCAGGAGAAAGTGAGTCCTCACTCTTATATAACTGTAGTAGGTACTTCAGAAACATGTGGTTTGAAAGTTATTCTGACCTTTTTGCCTTTACTGGCCGAGATAATCTCTCTCTGACTTATGTTTTACTTTCTATCCACTTTCATCATGTGACCCTCACTAGAAATCAAATAAATGTCATCACCATGGTCTTTGACATCTGAAACCATAAACAAAAGTTAACCTCTATCCTCTATAAAAGTTTTTAGTTTCAATCATTTGGTTACAGCTACAAAAGGAAACTAAGGCAATAGAATATTATTTTTGAAGTTAGTTTACAAAAGATATTTGCTGGCCTTCCTTGCTCTCTTGAGTCACTTTTTATGGAGAAAAATAGATGCTACATCATGCCACATCATAAGACATTAACTTTTTAGGAGATTCATGGGGTTAATATTTATCTTGACAAAGACCATGTGAATGATTTATCTTGGAAGTGAAACCTCTAACTCAGACCTCACCTTTATAAGACTGTAGTCCCACTGCCATCTTGGCTGGAGCCTCATGAGGCACCAATCAGCAAGCATATAGCAAAGACTCTCCTGAATTTGTAATGTCAAAGACACTGTATGAGATAACAAGTGTTCATCATTCCTCTAACCCATTGTTTGTTGCCCAATAGGAAATAAAGTGGTGGCCATGAAGCATCTGCAAGAAACAGTGAATGAATGCTTCATTGATGGCACTATACTGTGACAAGGCCCATGGAAACTCCTGGAATTCAACATGGCAAGGCCCATGGAAACCCTTTCACATTTGGCAAAACCCTCTGGTGAATTTGGTGGCTTCTATGCTTATTACCTGGATCACCTGTACTACAATGTCTCCTTGCTCTTCCTATCCTGTTTATACTCATGACAATAGTTTCACTTTGTTGGTCATGGGCAAGGCCTGGATCATGCAAGCAGAAAGCCCTTTGGATGATTCTAAGTTATTCTCAATACTCTTTTGAGGGGTGAAACCCTCCTCTCCTTGCTCTGTTTCTATCCATCCTCCAGATCTCACCATTAATCCTGGGAATTTTGAGACACATAATCACGTCCCTAGAGAAACAACTGCAGTCATTCTGAGTAAGCCTATAGCAGTTGTGGAAACTAATGTCCTACTTGCATAACTGCTCTGAAGATGCTCTGATCAGGAGAGACTTAAAAATGGGGAAGTTGTGCATGATCAATGGTCTTTAAAAATGTTTCTTGGAAAGATGGTGTCAGAAATTGATAGGTGCTTATCAGGAAAGGTTGCTTGGTACAGTGAGCATGTCCCTGCCTGAAGTTTAAAAAAGTATTGTGACAGAGAGCTGCTACTTGATGAATGGATTTATATCCACAAAAGATTAATTTGTCTCTCACCTTGCATAACTGTGTAGCTGCTTTTGCTGCCAGCTGGGTATGTACTCATGTCCATAGGACATGCCTGCGTAGACATTTATTTTTGGCTAACTGAAATTATGCTTTGTAGTGCAAAATAAGGTTAAGGGGTGATTGACTCAGCAGAAGGGAGAAAGGAGGAAGGGAAACTATTGTGAGCTATCTGTAATGAGGGGGCTTGTGTAGTGCTGATGTTATTATTTCTTCAAATAAAATAGCTAATCGTGTCACTGCTCAGGCAAGCAGGCTTAAGATTGTATAAATAAAGATAGTTTGAGCTATACAGGGCTATATTTGCTTTAAAGTCAACAGGTAGTCAGTGTCTTTCACTTTATGCCCCTTCTCTGTCTTAGGACCTGAAACTTGCAGCTGGAGCTAGTTTCTGGCAGAAATAGATAACATAATGGGCATTAATTCTATTCACATTTCATTGGTAAAATTCAATGTTTGACCACTATATTAATCCATTCTATGTTATAGTTAAATACTTTAGTTAGGCCAACTTTATTAAGATAAGGGATTTATTTAATCTGTAATTCTGGAGAATCAAAGGCACAGATGGCACAATGACTGTTGTGTGATGCATTTTCCTGGGGAGACATAACACACACATCCACTTACCCCAGAAAGGGAGCCTGCAACAAACTAAAGTAACAATTGCACCAATGTCCAATTTGGTTAGCCAATGAGTTTTTAATTGGAGTTAGTGACAGGACTGTGGTAAGGGGTCATTTACAAGAAGAGGAACAGGGATGACGTAAAAGCAGCTTCATGACATGGATGACAACTCCTGAAAGCCCGTAACACTGGAGCTTGCTATGCAATTTTCAGGTAGCTTGACCCTTGAAGATCTCTTTCTGCAGTGTAACCAGGTCAGAGTCTTCACTCAAAACAAATGTTTATTCATTATATTCTAAGTAGGTGCCCTCAAGAATCTTTCAAGTTTCTGCTTCTGGGACTTGAGAACTTTTATTTACTTCCTGAAGTTCATGAACATCTACTTCCTTTCTGAAGCCAATGCCTCAATTTTTGGGAATGTTGCAATCTGGAGGAAAATGTCATATAATAGTGAGCAACAGAGGTACACAGTTCTCACAGGGGTGTTAGCACATGTATCATCATGGTGGGGTATTAAAGGAGTGAGCACATTCACAAAAGAGAAAACACATTACCAGACAGAAAGACAAAGAAAGAGGGAAGTGCCAAATTTTTCCTTTTATAACAACAATGAGAACCAACCAAAAGAACCCATGGATGCTATTATAATTTCTCCCAAGTATAGCACCCTCAATGACTGAAGGCTTTCGCACTAAGCTTTAACAGTTACCTGCCCACACCATCTACCAAGAGTACTACACTAGGGACTAAGATCCAATACATCACCTCTCAGGAAATAAACCATATCAAAACCAAAGCTACCAAACAAGACCAAGAAAATCTTAAGATACATTAGCTACACTCTATCTCCACATACTTGCAAAGCTCCAAATATTGACCTAACTGGGATGCAAGAGAATGAAAGGACAAACACAGGAACATAAAGAAAATATGTGATTGGATAGACTAAGCTCTCTGATGGAGCAGCTGCAACATCCTGAAATCTCAGCATCTTTACTGTATATTCGTGAAGAAGGATCAGGGATTATTACATACAGCTGAAGCAAGGAGGCAAGTTTAGCTGATCTTAGTAAAAGCAGTCTTTATAAAGGACATTTTTTTCTGGTCATAAATATCCAGGGGGGTGAAGCAATAGTGGACATTTTCTGTACATACTGTCAACATTCTCATTCAGAACAGAGGGAAGACTTTTCTATTTCTCTGAGTCTAGTCAGGATAATTTTTGTAATCTCCCAGGAGGCTAAGGCATTTGACAAACTCCTTGACATGACCACAACTATGTCAACGACACACTCAGTAAGGAGAGGATAGCAAAATTTTGTGGACAGCTGACATTCTCCATGAAACATATTCTAATATCTACACAACTCATTACGTTTGACTACCCAGCAACATGACATAGAATTGTACTATGTGGCTAAACCAAAAAAAGATTCAAATTCAAATTTTATGTAGAATTTTTGCTGGGTCTGTACGGTTTTCATACCACTGTAAACTCAAAGCTAATAATTCCAATCTGTTATAGCTGTCACACTATGTTAAATATCATCATCTACATTGTAACATTCAACCTACTCCTCCCTGGGCTCTTTAGATGACTGTTACTAATTTCCTCATTTGCTAATGAGGAAACTGTGGTAATGTGGAGAGTTTGGTCTCGTAAATTTGATGCTTCACATTTGAAATCTTTTTTATATAAAATAATTTATTTTTTATTTCTTCAAGTTACATCTCAATCACAATCCTCTCCCTACTCCCCGCTCAAGTCCCACCCTTCCACCCTCCTCCCCCTCAACCCCCCATCCTCTTCCCTTCTTTTTTTTTTTTAGTTTAAGGTATTTCTTTCCCCCCCCCAAACAGCTCCCTCTTTCAGTCCAACAAATAGTTCTTTTTCTTATAACTATAAATACAATACAAAACAACAGAAATAAATAGGCCACAATTATAAGAGTTATATGGCTTAGCATACATTCCCAATGTCCAGTCCATATGTATTTGGAATTTAACATTCTACTATCTAACCATCTCCATGAGTTTAAAGTTCTATATCTAACTCAGCTTTCATACTAACTTGCCTCACAATTTTAAAAATAGCTTCTTAGATCCAGAACACACTCTTGATTCCTAAACAACTCAAAATTTAACTATGAGACTCTTGCTATCTATTCTTCAACCACCTCAGAGACCTGAGAGGGATAAATATATCTGATTATATGGGAAGTTCAGGGCCTGCAGCTTCCAAAACTAAGAAATGACATAC
Organism: Lophiomys imhausi; assembly: GCA_907164525.1. Taxonomy (NCBI): domain Eukaryota; kingdom Metazoa; phylum Chordata; class Mammalia; order Rodentia; family Muridae; genus Lophiomys; species Lophiomys imhausi. The sequence continues at coordinate 1,294,403 of CAJQZJ010009486.1, read as the reverse complement.
CAGTGGCTGCCTGGACAGTTCCCATTTTCTCTCCATACATTACAGCATCAATCTTCAGCCATTTGGCCCAGTTTCTCTGACAGACATTGATTGTAGAGCAGGAATTATGAAGGACTTATCTACCCTGTCTTAGCAGAGCTAGGCTGTCGACTTACGTGCTTCCAAGTTTTGTCCTTTTTGGACAGAAGTCTGTCTACAGTGGAATCAAGCGGTTTTTCTTGCCAAGAGAAAGGCTTACCACCAATTCAATCATATCCCACTGGAGATTCTTCGATGCTCATCTTCCACTTGGAGTAGAATAGGGGGTGCTGTCAGGAGCTGACATGTCTCAATATCAAAAAATCTTAAGTTAAGAAAACATCTTTGAATGCCATATTCTGCAGATCTCTTGAGGTTTTTGAAGATGCCCTATCTATCTCTTATATTTAGATAAGCAAATATTGCTTGTCTCTTAGCAACTTGATTTCTGAGTAGCTTAGAAAATAACTGTGATAGACTGTCATAATAACTAACAAAATGACACTTTTGCATGGCTATTAGTTTCCATTTCTTAATTATCCTAAACAGTTTATGATGGTTGGTAGCAAGAGGCCAAAAGTTGACATTTCATTTTTAAGCATTACTAGGAACAATATCTTTAAGAAGCATTACCCTTAATTTTGTATCAATATACCAAGATCAATACCGATGTAGCCCTATACAATCTTAATTTTGCATTAATATACAATGATCAATACCAATTTAGCCAAATATAGTATTAATTTTGTATCAGTATACAAAGGCATAAGGCCATATTCAATAATCTGTCCTTTTTTCTTGATCTTTCTTATACTATGTCTATGTCCCATTTTTCTCAAGTCTGTTCACTCCTACATATGAAATAAGGATACAGAAAAGAAAAAGAGAGAAGTCCCTGGGACTAACCTCCAAAACCCATTTAACAAGACCATTTAACAGCTTGTAGTCTTTTCCCCTAAATAACAAAATTTTCTATTATTTATCAAATAACCAAAGGGGGGGGGGGAACACCCTCCCCACCTTCTGGGGATGGGACGTTGTTCTCTTAAAATGACTTCCTGCTAATTTGGGACATAGTAAACCTGTTTGGGGCCCAAATAAGAATGGAAAAATTGTTAAAAATATTAATAGAATCATTTGATGTTCAGTACTTTTGTGCTCACCTATTTAGATGTCTTATGAAGTTCATAGACAGAAGCTGATCTTCAGAGCTTTACTGAAGTTCTGGCTGGAGTAGTCTTTGGAGCTGAACGATCTTAGCGATTTTGAGTTGTTGTGGTTGTAGACTTTTGAAGAAACTGCTATTGAGGAAGTCTGCAAGGTTGGATCATCTGGGCCACTCGTCTTCTTTGGTGTCTGATCTGTTTTCTGCTGAGGTTTCCGTTGTCCAGGTGTCCCTGGATTCCTTGAATGGATGCTTTAAATCTCCTGGAAAGATAAGAACAGAGCCCTTCCCTAATCCTAACTCTGGGACAATTACCTTTTTTTTTGGGGGGGGTGTCAGGTAATATTTTTCCTGGAGCAAATATGGTTTTTTGACAATATATAAAGTATTACCTTTCAATCCGGATTAAAGAAGAAATTATTTTGATATTTTGGAGCTAAACAAACCTTTAGTGTATATATTTTGAGATCTCAAAGGACAATTTGTTTGAACTGCAGCCTGCCTTTTGTAAGTAGCTTTTAAACTTAAATCCTTCCAAATCCTATGTGCCTGTCTCTACATTCTAAGTTTTGGGATCAAAGACATGTGGTTCCCAACTGATGGGATTAAAGATGTGCTCCTCCACCCCTGGATCAAAGTTTTTCTCTGTTTAGAGCTTGTTTTGTATCAGGCTGACCTTGTGCTCTGAGATCTGCCTGTTTCTGTCTCTAGTGTGTTGGTATTAAGGGAGTATTCTTCCCCAATGATGGGAATAAGAGTGTGCACCATCACCACACTGTTTCTTGTTAACTCTAGAATTTATAAGACAACTAACTCTATAGTGATCCTCCTGTCTCTGCTGGAGGTAAAGGCATGGGCTAACACCATGCATTATTTTACCTTAGCTCTAAGTTTTTTCAAATCTTGGAGGTTTGTAAAACCAGGTTGAACAGCTGTCATCTTTAATTTATTTACAGTGTTTTAAACCTGTTACCTGTTTTTTAATGCCAAACCATGGAAATAGCCTATACCTCTACAAAAAAAAAAAAAAAAAAAAAAAAACTTTTAAGCTGCTATCGAGTTTGTGTAATCTCTGTAGTCACCTGCAGTCTAACATTCTAATCTGAAATTAAGGCCATTTTCCTTTCATGCCAGTAAGGTAAATTATAGTTTGAAAATTTTATATTGTATTTTTTTATATTTTTAAGCTTATTAACTCTTTTCTTAAAAAGGTATTATTTACTTCTAGAACATAGTTTCCTCCCTTCTCCCCTCCTAGCCTCTCCCTTCCTCTCTACTTCCCTCCCTCTCTCCTTCCCTCCCTCCCTCCTTGTTCCTCTACTTGGTACTCTCCTTCTCCTCAGATGAGGTGGGCCCTCACATATGATACTCCCTCAGATCTTGCATCACGTGAGGGCCAAGAGCTTCCACTTGTACTGGAGCTTGATAAGGCACACCATCTAGTGTGTGGTGTTCCACTAACCTGCAGCAGATTCCATGACTCACTGGTGGGTAGAGTGTTTCCTAGAATAGATATGCTAGGTTCCTATCTATTTGGGTGTGTGGGTTGTAGGATAGTTATCCTCTGATGTATGGTTAATATCCATTTGTAAGGGAATACATACCATGTTTATCTTTCTGGGACTGTGTCAGCTCACTTAGGATGAGCTTTTCTAGTTCCATCCATTTGGTTTCAAATTGCATGATTTCCTCATTTCTGATAGCTGTGAAGTATTCCATTGTGTAAATGTACCACAGTTTTTTATCCATTCTTCAGTTGAAGGACATCTGGGTTGTTTCTAGTTTTTGGCTATTACAAATATAGCTGCTATGAACATTGTTGAGGCAATGTCCTTGTGGTTACATTTCAAATATTTTGGATATATGCCCAAGAGGAGTATGGCTGGGTCTTGAGGTAAACTTATTCCCAATTTTCTAAGATATCTCCAGATTGATTTCCAAAGTGGTTGCACAAGTTTGCAGTCCCACCAGCAATGGGGGAGTGTTCCCCTTTCTCCACATCCTCGCCAGCATGTGCTATCATTTGAGTTTTTGATCTTAGCCATTCTGACGGTGTGAGATGGAATGTCAGAGTTGTTTTATGTTGCATTTCCCTGATGACCAAAGATGTTGATCATTTCCTCAAATGCCTCTCAGCCTTTAGAGATTCCTCTTCCGTGAATTCTCAGTTTAACTCTGTACCCCATTTATTGATGGGGTTATTTGATTTTTTGGTGTTTAATTTCTTCAGTTCTTTATATATTTTGGATATTAGCCCTCTGTCAGATGTTGGGTTGGTGAAGATCCTTTCCCATCTGTAGGCTGCCGTTTTGTTCTAAGGACAGTGTCCTTTGCCTTACAGGAGCTTTTCAATTTTATAAGGTCCCATTTATTGATTGTTTGTTTTAGTGCCTGAGCTATTGGTGTTCTATTCAGGAAGTTGCTACCAGTGCCAATGATTTCAAGGCTTTTTCCCACTTTCTCTTCTATTAATGTTAGTGTGTCTGGATTTATGTTGAGGTCCTTGATCCACTTAGACTTAAGTTTTGTACAGGGTGATAAGTATGGATCTATTTGCATTCTTCTACATGTTGACATCCAGTTAGACCAGCACCATTTATTGAAGATGCTTTCCTTTTTCCATTGTATGTTTTTGGCTTCTTTATCAAAAATTAAGTGACCATAGGTGTGTGGGTTTATTTCTGGGTCTTCAATTTGATTCCATTGGTCAACTGGTCTGTTTCTATACCAGTACCATGCTGTTTTTATTACTATTGCCCTGTAGTACAGCTTGAAATCCGGGATGGTGATACCTCCAGATGTTCTGTTATTGTACATGATTGATTTAGCTATTCTGGGTCTTTTGTTATTCCATATGAAGTTGAGAATTGTTTTTTCCAGATCTGTAAAAAATTGAGTTGGTATTTGGATAGGAATTGCATTGAATCTGTATATTGCTTTTGGTAAGATTGCCATTTTTAATATGTTGATCCTACCTATCCATGAACAAGGGAGATCTTTCCATCTCCTGATATCTTCTTCAATTTCTTTCTTCAGGGACTTGAAGTTCTTATCATACAGGTCTTTCACTTACTTGGTTAGAGTTACCCCCAGGTATTTTATATTATTTGTGGCTATTGTGAAGGGTGTTGATTCCCTTATTTCTTTCTCAGCCCATTTATCTTTTGTGTAAAGAAGGGCTACTGATTTTTTTGAATTGATTTTATATCCGGCCACCTTGCTGAAGGAGTTTATCAGCTGTAGAAGTTCTCTGATGGGATTTTTGGGGTCACTGATGTATACTATCATATCATCTGCAAATAGGGATACTTTGACTTCTTCCTTTCCAATTTGTATCTCCTTGATCTCTTTTAGTTGTCTCATTGCTCTAGATAAAACTTCAAGTACTATGTTGAAAAGATATGGAGAGAGTGGGCAGCCTTGCCTTGTCCCTGATTTTAGAGGAAATGCTTTAAGTTTCCATTTAGTTTGATGTTGGCTATTGGCTTGCTGTAAATTGCCTTTATTATGTTTAAATATGGTCCTTGAATGCCTGATATCTCTAAGACTTTTATCATGAAATGGCGCTGTATTTTGTCAAAAGCTTTTTCAGCATCCAATGAGATGATCATGTGGTTCTTTTCTTTCAACTTGTTTATGTGGTGGATTACATTGATGGATTTTCTAATGTTGAACCACCCCTGCATCCCTGGGATGAAGCCTATGTGATCATGGTGTATGATACTTTTGATGTGATCTTGGATCCAGTTTGCAAGTATTTTATTATGTATCTTTGCCTCCATGTTCGTAAGGGAAATTGGTCTGAAATTTTCTTTCTCTGTTGGGTCTTTTTGAGGTTTAGGTATCAGGGTAACTGTGGCCTCATAGAATGTGTTTGGCAGTATTCCTTCTGTTTCTATGTTGTGGAAGAGTTTGAAGAATATTGGTTTAGCTCTTCTTTGAATGTCTGGTAGAATTCTGTGCTGAAACCATCTGGGCCTGGGCTTTTATGGTTGGAAGACTTCTAATGACTTCTTCTATTTCCTTAAGGGTTACAGGACTGTTTAATTTGTTTACCTGTTCTTGATTTAACCTTGGTAGTTGGAATCTATCAAGAAAATCATCCATTTCATTTAGATTTTCCAATTTTGTGGAGTACAAGTTTTTGAAGGAGGACCTAACGATTCTTTGGATTTCCTCAATGTCTGTTGTTATTTCCCCCTTTTCATTTCTGATTTTGTTGATTTGGGTATTTTTCCTCTGCCTTTTAGTTAGTTTAGCTAAGGGCTTGTCTATTTTGTTGATCTTCTCAAAGAACCAGCTCTTGGTTTTGTTGATTCTTTGTATTGTTCTTTTTTGTTTTTAAGTTGTTGATTTTAGCCCTGAGTGTGATAATTTCCTCTCATCTGCTCCTCTTAGGAGTGTTTGCTTCTTTTTTCTCTAGCTCTTTCAGGTGTGCTTTTAGGTGGCTACTATAGGATTTCTTCAGTTTCTTTTTGAAGGCACTTAATGCTATAAACTTTCCTCTTAGCACTGCTGTCGAGAGCGCGGTTTGGTCATCCAAATCCCGACACCTCCTTCTCTATGGAAGGGAGTCGTATGACCAGGTGACGGCACTCGCCACCCAATAGGGTCAAATGGAATACACTTAGGCAATGCTGGTCTTTATAATATTTATTATACTAAATAGTAATTACAACTTATACTAAATGAAATATCTCTACTTCTACAGGGTCAGGATAAGCTGCATCAATCAAACAGAAACACTTAATGGTCATTAAAGCTAGAATAACTAACATTACAATATATAACCACCACATCCTACATTTATATTAATATTCCCACATCACACATTATACAACCTGTCCATCGCTCCGGCTCCTCTCTGGCTAGTCACGAACCTGGAACCACTTAAGGGTGAAAGCTTATGGTCTCAGTTCAATGCCTGAGGATAGAGCAAGAGTCTCAGTCCAAGGCCTGAGGATAGAAGCAAGCAAGGCAGAGGTGGACGCCAGTGTAAACTGAGCAACCCCTAATGCTTGTCTGCTCTGGCTTTTTATACTTTTTACTGGCTTCATTATAATATCCGCATAAGGCGGGCTAATTATTCTAATTACTACGTCATCCACATATGATGGCACTCCTTATCTACTTATCTTTCTCCTACAGCTGGTCTCAGCTTGGGCGGTGGCTGACGGCTCATTGCAGTTAAACGAGAAGCTATTACTTATAATCCAATACTTAAATTACTTTACTAAACTCCCTGCAGCCATTCTTTATGGCTGCTTACAGGCTCCTTACAGTCCACCCCCTGACACCTGAGATGTCCTCAATATGAAAGGTGTTACTGGTTGGTCCGGCTGGCACATCGTTGCCGTTCCATTTGGGCTGGCATGCCGGGGGTTTACAAATATTTTCCCTATCTCTTTAATTGACGTCTGTACGACACCAATCCACCTGGACGGGAGTTTTCTATTATGTTATCTGTTGTAGGTTGTAACAGTCTATCAAAGGCTCTATTACTTTTATTATTTTGTTTTCTCATCCACTTAATTCTATATTCTAGCCAGGTCATATAAGCAGAATATTCTCTAAGCAAATCTATTATAAAAGGTCTCACTATCATTCTACAACAAAAACTCTGTAACGTTCTATCTGCTTCTGGATGAAAACTAATCCATTTGTTAGTATCTGATCCAGGCCATTTTCCATGTATTAAAAGATGTATAACTTCTTCAGTCTTATTCCTATCTTCTATCATAATTCTCATTTGATCATACATATATAAACAAGGATATCCTAAATAACAAGTTATTAAGCTAGCTAATACATGCAACATTCTATCTGTTTGTTTTTGTTCTTCGGTACCAGGTCCATGTAATACAAAATGAGCCATCAAATTTGGCAATAAGTCCATTTTTGTTGGTAGTAATCCAAATTGTGGTATAAATTTTGTTGCTCCTTTTGATAGGCAAAAATAACATTGTTCTGGAAATGCATCTGATTCTTTCATAATTCCCATCTGTCCCCAGATGTCCTGTAAGGGTTGGAAATGTTTCGCGTACATTTCTTCGATGCACTTCCTTACTCCATCTTGTTGTATTAATCCCAGTCTTCTCCTGGATGGGTCAGTTCTCGGAGCCTTAACTGTAATGAATAAGATTCTACAGATAATACAATGTTATTGTTGTCATATGGTCTAGTTCTGGTACGAGTGATATCAATTGGATATCTACTCAATTTCTTATGGCATAGTCTATTTTGTAATCTTCTATTTCTTATGTAATAATTCATCCAGTTTGTATATGCATTGTATTCTTGTAACAATCTTCTTATATATGGTTTTAGTAAAAATTTATTACTTAAAGCTTGTAATGTAGCAGGAAAATATCTACCAGTCATAGCGTTTTTGCAATACCATTCACCTTCCAATAATTTTATTGCTCCTTCAGTATCATATCTTATCACATTTCTGCATAATTCATAATGTGAATATTTATCCTTAGACACATAGCATGACAATATGTTTGCAAGTACATGCAAGCATCTATCTATTGGGTGTCTTTCCTCATATTCTAACTTATGTTCTAAAAAATGAAGAATCAATTCAGGTAGTAACTCGACTTGCATTTCTCCATACAAATATTTTGAAGTATATTTATTTTTGCAAAATTTACAATTTCTTACTATTACATTATTTACTATACCCATTCTTGACCATAAATCTGTTAGTGGTCCATATTTGTCATAGAAGATCGTCTTAAGCATTGTTTGGATTCCTCCTTTCTGAATGAGCCCAAAACGTCTTCCAGAGGGGTCTGTGGTCATTTTTCTTGTTTCTAAAAAACATAAGTATCCTCAAAGCAAAGACTATTCCTATTGCACAACATACTACAAATCCTATTTCCTTAAACCATTCCCACCATCCTGCTAATGGTGTACAAATAAAGTCTAATTGGAACAATCTAGCTGTCATGTCCCAAAAACTGCATTTCTTTATATTTTCTGCCCAGTCTTTATCAATAAGTGTATTGGTTCTTAAAATTCCAACTAGCTTATGAGTTTCTAAAACATGTCTATCCAGACTCTGTTGTGCTTCTTTAATTTTCTTATGGATACTCTCTAGCTGTTTTTCATTATATTCAGCTATCTGTTGCATTTCTTGTTGTGCCTTAATAAAAGTTTGGTAATGATCCTTTTCTAAATCTTCTAAAAGTTGGAAAGGTGTAGAATATAAATGAACTTCTTGTATAGATAATTGTGTCACCCTAGTTTCATTATTTGTAGTTAATAATGAACAATTATTCACCATCTAACATCCTTTTTTAATATTCCAAGTTGTTGTAGTATCATTAAAAAATTCTCTATTTAAATTGGTGCATTGTATAGTCATTTCTACATTTGTACATACTAACCATGTCCAATCACCCATATTATATACTATATCTGTCATTGTTGTTGGTGTTAACCTAGTTTGGGTTAATTTTGTAATTGGTACATGGGTGTATACATATGTGTTTTGTCCTAATGCTAAGGTATCATCTTGTGGTATGTAATCTGGTGTGTTATTTACATTAATAAAAAGAAAATGGTCTATTGGTGTAACCCATGTATTTTTAATTACTGAAAATGGATCTAATTTTGTGTTCCATACTTGTGGTACAGGTTTAGTATGAAAACCTGTATAAGCATTGTCTAGAAATACTAGTAAAGTATTCAGTGTGCATAGTCCTCCTTCACAATAACTATCTATTGCAGGGTCCATTAAAGTTTGATAAAGTGATGTTCTTCTGCCCATACCTGTTGTAAAAAATGTGTCTAACTCTCTTTCCATTTTTTGTGCTGCCAGCATATATTGTTGACATATAAGTAAGTTATGATTATTCATTATCTGCTCTTCTAAATATTTTTCTTGTGCTCCCCATTCTCGTCTCTGAATTTCCATTTCTGCTCTCATCTGTTGTGTTATTACATTTAAAGCATCAATAGATGCAGAAATAGATGATATGGCTTCTGAAGTTTGCCTATTAATATGTTTAATATTATTTAATTCTGCTTTAATTGGTTCTAACATAGCTGCTGAAATTCCACCACCAAAAAAACCTCCCATTATAGATCCAGCTAATGCTGCTCCTAAAAGTATACCTAGTTGTAGGGGTTTTCTTCCTATCCTAACAGGTGAGGAGTATTGTAAACCTGGAAACCATGATGTTTCTTTGGAGCAATACATCTTTGGTGGTGTTAGTACCTGTAGATCTATTTCTAGTCTAACTTTTCTTATTCTAGGAAATAAAATAACTTTAGCTGGTGTTTTTAAATCTGGTACTATCATAGGTGTTGATACTACTTTTGGATTTCCCGGAGGTGGGTATAAATAACCTTGTGGGAAATAGGCTGTATATAATTTATATTTTTTTGTTTTTATGACTTATGCTTCCTCTGTCTATTAATTTTCCTTCATGTTCTTTCCTATCTGGCCAAAACTCATTAGACATTGGAAGATAATATACTTCATCCCAATCTACAGAAAATGTTTGGTTTAAGCCTTTGGGCTTATGTGCTATCCATTCTACCTGATGCCATGTTTCATATTGAGGATGTACATTCCACATCGAAAAGTAATATGGATAACCTTTATGCCAATATTCTACTGCATTATTAATTGCCAAATTTAAATTTTTCCAAAAATAAAGTGTTTCTTTTATGCCTGTTGTATACATGGCATAAGTATTACTTAATACCATGTCCCTATCAGCACCTTTATATTTATACATTCTAGTTGGTACTATTTCTTCTAACAATGGATATGTATAGGTGATGTTTTCATATGCATCAGTTATATTTATTATTGATGTATTTCTTTTTCCTAAAACAGTTTGTATTTGTTTGAAGGGTCTATATATTGTGCCTGTATTGGATTTAATATTATCTGTGTAGTTATTATGTTTTATGTCATAAGGGATGGCAAATTCATTAGACATTGCATGTAAAGCACATACATGTATTTCATTACAATAGCATCCCCATGTTATGTTTTGTGTAATGTCCTTTCTTTTTGCTTTAAGCTTCTGAAGAGTTTCATTCATAATTTTACATTTTTCCACTATGGTCTTATTTAAATCAAATTTTACTTGTTCTGGCACTACAGTAGGACCTATTGGTCCACTATCAGTACGGTTGTAATACCAATAAGTTACATCATTATATGTGGTGTTAATTTTATATAATTGTGCAGGGTTAGTAATAAAATACTGTTGTATTTGATCTTTTATCCCATCTTGTTTCATTGGAATAAATATCATATGAGCCATTAGTAATTATCCTATTACCAAAATCATATGGGGCGAACATGGAGAATTCCATGTATCCTGGTAAACTCCTATAAGTAAAATTAGTAAGTTGTACACATGCCCACATCCAAACTGGTTTTCGTTTACCAGGGTTTTTGTTATAGTTGGTTTCATCGGTATGATAATATGATGCATTTAATCCTGTTTGGTCCACTAAGGTAAATGCACATGAATGTGTGGGTCTAGTGCAAATTTGATGTTGTGTGTCTTTTGCTGGGCTTCTAAGTGTTCCCCATGGTTGTGGTAAAATTGATGTTAACACTATTGGCATTCTCCAGTGATCTACTCCTAATACTAAAATTTTCCTCCAAAAATCCCATTCCCAAGTGTAATTTGTTTGTACACTTGGTCTTATTATTGATCTATTTACTCTTATTCCATTAATGTTTTCTTCATGATAATTGGGGTATGGTTTGCCATTATAATCGACAACTGTTAGATTTCCATAAAAAGGTAGATTTGGAAATCCTGCAACACATAAAATATTGTGTTCTTTAACAGTGTCATTAACTTTGTCCAAAAATGTTTTTGGGCATCTATTTCCCCATGGTTCTGGCAGTGGTGGTATGCCTTTTTTAATGAACCATGGTTCTAATTTCTCTTCCACTACCTCACAACCTCTATGTAATACTTTTGTAGGATCACAGGTTGTGGTTGTGGGGGTTGTGGGTGTGGTGGATATATCCTCCTGTTCCTCATTATCATTATAATTATCATCATAAATATAGTCATAAATTTGTTCCTCAAATGATTCTGATGTCTTATTATACCAAAAACCTATTGGGTCAAAGCTTTGTTTAATTAAAGGTGCAAACCATTGTCTCGGGAATGTGGCATTCATGGAAAGACCACATGTAAAAGTTCCACTGCCAATCTTATCAACCTCATGAAAATCATAATATTTAATCACCATTGTTTTATATTTTTGATTTACTTTTAAAGTTACTAATTTATGATTTTCCCAATCTCTCCAATGTGTACTATAGATTGCCATAAGGGATGTTTTATTTCCCCATAATTCTATCCAATGACATTTAATTGGATTGTGTTCCTCTAAATTTGTTGCATTATATTGCATATCCTTCATATAATCTTTTGAATATGTATAGGTTCTTACAGCCATTCTATATTGATCACAATTTTGTGCCCAATCATATTCTATGCAGTAAGCATATTTTTGCCAAAACGAATGGAAATTGTTAGTAATTCGTACCCAATCTCTAAAATCGTTCCAATATTCTGGGAATCTTTTTGTCACATTGTATTTATCAACTTTCTTAAACAAAATTGGGTTGGCAGTAGTAGTAGCATTAGTAGCATAGGTTGGTACATTAGCCAGTATCAATAATATTATAGATATTATTTTATTTTGTGAAAAATGCACATAGTGTGATTCACTATCACCTGTGCTGTATGTGTATTGTTTCCTGTCCATATAGCTGAGCAAAAGTCTCCTATTGCGTCCAGAATCGGAAGTCCTACCCACAGGACACATGCTATCCAGGTGATTATTAGTATTATTATTTTTCCAAACTTTTCCCATGAATACATGGTTCATGCCACGTTTTCTAGCTTTGCCAATTTTAGTTCCCCTTTACCTGGGGTTATCCACACCTGGTTTCCTGTGCCTGGGGCGACAATTTCCGCTTTCCGGAGGCTTTGTCCCTTGTGTGACCTAAAAACACAAATATGAAGTTTCATTACTGATTTATCATCATCAATGGGCATTTCATAACTTATATTACGTTTTATAGCTTCACTTAACGGGCTTCCTCTATATAACCTAGGTCTTTCATTTAAATTTCTAATTGCTTCCAATGAAGCTCTTGCCAATGGTTTCCCTTGTTCCTGCAATAATTGAGCCTTCAATAGGCCATTCAGGAGCTCAATAGCTCCTGCTGCAGTAGGGTTATAGGCATGATGAAAGTCCCACTGAATGTCTAAATTTTTTGCTAAATCCTGTATTCTTTTACCTGTAAAATGTGTGCCTTGGTCTGATTGAATTTTCCAAGGACATCCATATTGAGAGCACCATTGTAGTAAAGCAAGCATAGCTACCTCTTGAGTTGGTTTTGGTCCTGGTCTGGCCAATGTCAAACCAGTAGTGACATCTACTATTGTACATAAATATTGTCCCTTAAATGCATTTAATGGTCCTATAAAATCAATTTGTATTAATGTGTTAAAACCTGTTTGGTGTCCTATAACACCTTTATATTGTTTATTAAATCTGGTTTTCTGGTTAGGGCATGACTGGCATCCTCTAATGGCATTTTTAATTATGTGCCATGATACTTGTATGTTTCTTTGGGTAAACCATTGATACAGAGCATGGGTTCCTAAATGTCCCATAGCTCTATGAAGATCCAATATTTCCTTCTCTCTTACTGCTACTTCTAATTCTGGTTTCACTATTTCATATTTGGCTTTGATTTTCTTTCTTAAAGGTGCTTCATCCTTAATTTCATAAGTTCTCCTTATTTTTAATACTGCACATGCTATTTGATCTACTATTGCATTATTTGTGCTAGTTTCGTCTTTTTTATTAGTATGAGCATCTACATGATAAACTGTTATTTTCACCTGTTTACTTATTTGGTCTAATTCTTCCCATGCTTCTTTAGACCATAAATCTTTACCATTTATTTTCCATCCTGTCTTTCTCCATTTTCCTGACCATATAGCTATTCCATTTGCTACACACCATGAATCAGTATAAATTGTCATATATTTAGCTTTTTCTTTTAATTCTTGTCTAGCTGCTAACAATGAGCTGATTTGCTATTACCTTGGTCTGTAATTGTCATGCCATCCGATGATCGGTAGGCGGCAGCTTTCCATTTAATTTTACCGCCATGGGTAGCTGATGAGCCATGTGTGAACCATGCCTGCAACATACCTGATTGGTAGGGTTTTGTACCCCATCGTCCGATGGGAGTAGATGGTGACGCTTCCTCCTTAATTCCGGGAGGTTCCACCAACCAATCACCTTCAGGTTGTTGTCGGAGCATGTTTTCAGACATTGCTGACATTTTCCCTTTTTGTGATACTTGGTGACGTTTAACAAAGTCTTCCAAGTACCATTTCCATTGGAGCACCCTTCCTTCAATAGGCAGGCCTGTCCAGGCTTCGCCCGGGGCTTTTACCCAATCTAGGATGGGAAACTCCGTATGGATTATAACCGGATTTTGGGTTATCATAGTGGCGGTGGCTTTAGCTGCCTCGTATACGGCCAAATTGTCCTTTCGAATAATGAGAACCGGTTTTCAGACCAAGGAAAGCATTTGCTATAAAATCCTACTGGTAACATCCTTTCACTTTTAACAAATATATTCCAATTGCCATGTCCCTTGGCAAAAAGTACTTCTATAATAATAGTACTATTCTCTGAACTGTAATATAATTTTTTATATTCCTTTATACACTTTATTAAATATTTTACTGCCTCATCCTGTTCTTCTGTCCATTCAAAATCATTTGCCTTCCTAGTAATTTTATATAATGGTTGTAACATTAATTGTAAATATGGAATGTGTTGTCTCCAATATCCAAACAATCCTATAAGATGTTGTACCTGAGTCTTATTTATTGGTTTCTCTATTTTTTCTAACTTATCTATCACAGAATCAGGTATTTCTGGACCAGTTGTAGACCAATGTACTCCTAGAAACTTAACTCTTTGTGCAGGACCCTGCACTTTATCCATATCAATTGTCCATCCTTTATCTCTCAAATGCTGTATTAATTTCTTCACAGTGTCTGCTACTTCCTTCTCTTCCTGTCCAAAAACTATTAAGTCATCCACATATGACAAACACTCCACCCCCTTGGAATCAAATCCTTGAGAGTTTCGGTTAATGCCGTATGTGCGATGATAGGACTATTCTAATATCCTTGTGGTAATCTAAGAAATCTATACTGCTTACCTTGCCACGTGAAGGTGGTCAATTCCTGAGAATTTGGATGCAATGATATGCCAAAGAACATATCGGATAAGTCTATGGTTGCCAGCCTTTTTGGTGATGCCCTTTTTATTTGTGTAAAAATATTATCAATGTCTGGTAACTGACCAGGGAGTTTATCACTAATTTCATTAATTCTCCTATAATCTACAGTAAATCTCCATTTGCCATTTGGTTTCTGTACTGGCCATACTGGGGAGTTATAGTTAAAACTTTGGGCTTGTATTATTATATTTTCTTTTAATAGATCTTTAATACTTTGATTTATTTCTTCAATTCCTCTTTTTATTGGATATTGAGGAGTAAAACTTGGTTTAGTTTTAGGAAGCTGTACTGGTTCTATTTTTACTTCTGCTAAATTAACCATTATCTTTTTTATTTTCTTATAATTCAAGTATTGTGGCATTAAAGCTTTAATCTCTTCAATTCCTAACACATTACAAGGTGCTTGAAAACTAGCCATCTCTATTTCTACTTGTTTATCATATATTTGCAATTTTACTTTCACTATTGGTACCCTTCTCTCTGAATTTACTCCTTGTAAAACTATATATTTATGTCCTTTTTGTTGATTTCCTAAATCTGTTATAATAGAGATTTGGCTTCCTGTATCAATAAGCCATTTAGTTGGTATTATTCCCTTTTCGGTGACTCTGGGAATATTTACAAAAGGTCTAGTATCTAGGTCGCTTAAGTTTATCGCGTAGGCCTTCCATTGTGATATCGCTCGGTGACACGAGAGCGATCCTGTGGGTAAGGTCGGAACCTGCCTGATGGATTGTTGCCTCTGCCTAAAAAATTTCTGTTCCACCTGTAATCTTGTCCATCATTCTGTGTTGGCTGTCTATTATTATTTCTATCCTGGGGTGGCTGTCTAGAAAAAGGTTGTCTGGGAAAAGGTTGATTCTTCCTTCCCCAGAACCTGTTCATAAATCCTTGATTCCTTGGTGGGGGTCTTATATTCATTGTCCTAGTATTTCCAAAAGGTCTTACTTTAATGTTAACATATGATCTTTCTCTATCCTTCCTAGGTTTTTTAATTTTTGCTTGAAATGACACTACTCTATCCTGTTCCAATTCTCTATACTGTTTAAAATAGGAAATGCCATCTGCTATCGTCTGACATCCCTGTAATCCACTTGTAATTTGTATTCTCAAATTGGGTGGAGCTCCCTTTATAATAATTTTCCTAAATGCTGGTGTCATTGGCGAGGCTTGAGGTGTAGTAGCCTGGTTGTAAATGAACCATAAAATTCCTAGCTTTCTAAGTACACTAATTGCATCTCCATAAGCTAACCATCTTCCTGCAGTTTCAAATTGAGTCAAGTCTAGTGATGGAAAAGCATATCTCCAGGCAGCAGTTATCCAGTCTAAGAGAGGATGAGTATCTCCCTTAGCTGTCTCAAGGACATGTTCTAACGCATCATATATAGACGGGTTTTCAATTATTCCTTTAATTTTTGCCATTTCTTGGCTCGAAAGCATGATTGTGTCTGCCCCTTTTTCCCACGATCTAACCATATACTGTGCATCTTTGGCGCCACCTTGTGCATATTCCCGTCTTAAGTCGCTTAGCTCTTGTGGGCTGTATGGTCTGACCTCCGTCACTTCCAATCCCGGGGTTTGGGGCGTATTAGAAAAAGTAGGAGCTAATCTACTTATGCCTGATTTGGACGGGGTCTTTTTAGTAGTGGTCACCACCGGGAAAGAGTAAGAAGTGGGAGTTTCAGAGTTGATCAGGCTCTTTTCCCGCTTCAATACATTTAGCGCTAATCTTTTTCCCATCAGCATATCCTTATCAATGTCTTGCACAGTTTTCATTAAAATAGCCGGCACTTCTTTTTTATAGGGGTCTAACTACCTCTGGATCCTTGAGGTCCCCTTGTATCATAGTAGGTTTCATGCCAATTTTATTTTTTACTGCTCTAGCAGTATCATTCCATTTTTGTTCCTCTTCTGACTGGATTGGGCTTCCTGATACTGGAGATATTTGTAATTTTTTCATTCTCTCAATTAAAGAATTCATTTCCACAGTTTATTTGCTAGCCAATATAAAATTTTTACTTCCTTCTTTTTAAAATACCAGCTAATATTTGACAAATTTTGTGCCTTAATTAATTCTTCAAATTTTAGGTCAGCTCTTCTTTCTAATCTTTTTGCAATAAATTTTAACATAAAAGTAGCTTCGGGCGTGTGACTTCAAAGTACCATGCGCCAATAACCCGCTCTTCCTCCTTTTTACCAGAGTTAGCTTCAAGGCGTCTAGTTAGCCATACTGGGTACCCTGGTTAGGGTAATATTTTCCGGCAGGGTTGGTCCTGTCTCCAATAACCCGCTCTTCCTCCTTTTTTACCAGAGTTGGCTTCGTGGAGCGTTACACAACCCCCTTTGGTTGTCACAGGCCTTCCCGCTACAGCTTATTAGAATTCCTCCAATAATTATCCTGCCTCTCTCTTCTTCTCTTTTTTTTTTTTAAATCCTGCCAGCTACACCAGCTGTCGAGAGCGCGGTTTGGTCATCCAAATTCCGACACCTCCTTCCCTATGGAAGGGAGTCGTGTGACCAGGTGACGGCACTCGCCACCCAATAGGGTCAAATGGAATACACTTAGGCAATGCTGGTCTTTATAATATTTATTATACTAAATAGTAATTACAACTTATACTAAATGAAATATCTCTACTTCTACAGGGTTAGGATAAGCTGCATCAATCAAACAGAAACACTTAATGGTCATTAAAGCTAGAATAACTAACATTACAATATATAACCACCACATCCTACATTTATATTAATATTCCCACATCACACATTATACGACCTGTCCGTCGCTCCGGCTCCTCTCTGGCTAGTCACGAACCTCGAACCACTTAAGAGTGAAAGCTTATGGTCTCAGTTCAATGCCTGAGGATAGAGCAAGAGTCTCAGTCCAAGGCCTGAGGATAGAAGCAAGCAGAGGCATAGGCTGGACCTCAGTACATGACTGAGCGCCGTCAGCTGTCTGGTTGCTTTGGCCTTTATACTTTCACTTCAACTTAATTAACATATCTCTATGTCAC